>CM042014.1:112663487-113128487 GCA_023525715.1 Cichorium intybus | reverse complement strand
AAAATTTATTTGACGGTATGTGTAAACTCCATAATGACCAGTGTAACTATACATTCAATTTCTGCGTAACGTGTGCCCCAATTTCTGAAACCGTTTCATCCCTCTCAAAAGCATCGGTTTATATCGAAACTTTTATGCCAAATCCATTCTTCTCCTTCATTCTCGAGCCTCCGTTAACATGTATAAACCATCCTCGTCATCCTCTCTTTTCCAATCGTAACCCTGGTTTTCTTCGCTCCATTTCACAACGGAACTCCATCTAGCCCAGTCGGCGCCCCTATGCCCACCCACCAACGCCGCCACAGTCGACTTGTATTACCCCCACCGCCATGATTGCTAATCTTCCTCTATTATATTTTCTGCGATCAAAATCAAATCCCTATCTTTATAAAGGTTTTTTCTTTTAAATTTGCCAATTCCTCCTCTATTTCACAAATTTATCATAAAATATGATGTATGATGTTGCAGTTGCTAACAAAATTAGGCCCAACACACAGATTAACAGCTAGCATCACCATCGTAGATGCTGTTGTTCACCACCACACCTTCCCCTGCTCCACCACAATCATTGCCTGTGATACACCCCCTCCCCTGCTACACCACCAGCGTACCACTAGCGTACCACTACTGCACCGGTCACTGCCAAACTTTTCCGCCCTAGATCTTTGGCGACTAATCCATATATGTGACTACTAATATGAATTTGAAAGTAAGTATACGATATTTTTTATCTAATCATCAGTCAAAGTTTTTTGTATTTGAGGTTTCGTTTATTATTATTTCAATTAATTTTTTCCCCAAAATCAATAGTAGATGATTAAATCCGAGGAAGAAGCGGATCCTGGTTTTATGTGATTTGTACGCTCCTTCGTGTTCTCATCTAGCATCTCTCTTACCTAAATTTATCATTAGTTTCTCTTCCAATCGTTCCTAAAAATCCCTAAATTGATCAATCAGCTTCTGATTTTTGTTGCAGGAGGTTTTGATATTTTTGGAAATTGTCTAAATAAGGTGGATGAAGAGGTTAACACGAAAGATCTGAGAGCCGATCGCCTGGTTACCTGTCTGTTCTCCTCGACACCTCTTGTGGTCAATTGGATGTTGCAAAAAAGGTCTTTACACAGGTTAGTAAAGCTGTTTTGTAATGCTTGATGATCATCAATTCTTTTGAGAAGGAACTGTAAGTAATTGTGTATTTGTTTATTGAACGAGAAATTTTAAAATTAAGACGTACATAACAATAACTATACATCAACTTAGAAGATGTTTTGAAGAGAAACCTTGGCTCCAAAGGCATCATCGACATTTAGTTTCTTGTTATGTTTTCATAATTTCATTGTCATCATTTTTTTCCTTATTTTACTTTTGACTACTTATTTTATTTACTAAACTTTCACATGATTGTTGGTGGAGCTGGGGATATCAAATTTACCGAGGATGTCAACACTTGAGTGAAAAAATGGTGTACTCTTTGGATGAATTTATTTTAATAACTGTTATCTGTTTACTCCACATTATATATCAACGTCATAAGATCTACTAATTTAAAAAAAATCAAGAAGTATATTAATCATTGAATGTCATAAATGAATCTACAAACTTAAAGATTGTATTTATTTTGATTTATGTCATTAATATGTGCAATTGCTATTGCCATTTGTGGATTACGGTTTGATGATTTTAGAAATTCAATATGCTTTGATTACTTAAATTTTCCAAGCGAGCTTGTTCGTCAATGATGGCTTAGGAGTTATCATGGGGTCAGGGGCTTAATTGAATATCAGGCATGTAAAAGTTCTCTTGGCTATCAAGATTTATGATGATTCATCTCGTAATGTTTTTAGATGATGATTTGAATCTGTTAAGTGTTAGCTTGGTTTTGTGTGTATATATTTGATTACCTTTTTCTTTCTGGTAGCTTATTAATGTTTACATCAATTATCTTTACCAGTATGCTCACAAGATACATACGGAAATAACAAATTCACCTGATTTTGTTAGGGATGTGTGCTCTTAAACTAACTACTGGCCACATAAATAGCTGCGAAAGATTGAAGTTACAAATACTTTGGTAATTTTAAATTTACATTAAGCTACTTTCAGTTACTGTTGGTGACCATATGGAGCGGTATAACTTCCTATTAAAAGGTAATCTATTTTATTTGAATATAATTAGTGAAAGTAATGAACAGAGCAAAGTAGGTGCATATGCTAATAGATTTTACCATATGTAATAAGTACATTGGTACATTTTAATTATGTGTCTATATAATTAGAAGTTAACCTGGAATTAACTTTATTTTTAATTTTGCAGCTACCCAAAGTCTATCGATTAAAAAAAAAGATTCTTTTAGAACTTCTCCACATAGAATCGTTTCTACGTGTCAACTGACCACTTATGAAGGCTGGCTGCATCACTCGTCAAAGTTGAAGAACAAGAGCACCTCATTGGGTCTGGTAGTTCCACCTCCTGAAGGCAATGCGGAAATCCAATCCAACCAAGATATAGGTGAAATATCTTTAATTATACGTTCCATATATTTTTCTTGGTCTAAATCGTGACTAGATATTATCTCACTATATTGTGCAGGCATGCAACATTACCTCATTTTATATGTAACCTCAAAATGGCAAAATTTGTTACACCGCGTAGAATATCAATATGAGGTATATACTTTAATTTAACGTAAAGTGGCAAATAGCAGGAAATCTACCTTTGTTTATTTTTTTTTATCATAATGTCCTACTTTTATTTATTTTTTTAAGTTTATAGCATTGCATAAACAAAATCGTCCTAATTATAGAAATGTCTTTTTGATATAAAACAAGTTTTCATAACGTCCTACTTTTATTTATTTTTTTAAGTTTATAACATTGTACTTTGTAAGATCGTCCTACTTATAAACATGTCTTTTTGATATAAAACAATTTTCACTTCTATACTTATTACGTTTTTCAAACTACAATATAGTAATAAGAAAATTCCAGTTTTAATTGTTTTGTGCAAGATTAAAGTTTCTAGGTTGATATCGTGCTTCAACTCCATTTGCTGTGGGTTAAACACTTGGTAAATTTTTATTTACTGCAGATGGCACCAAGTCTTTCAATCTTCTTTTCCCTATTTTTTATAACATTGTTCTTTTTTTAAGCCTTTTATGGCATGCTCAGTTGAAATTAAGAACATTTGTCGATGATACTCTGTAGGGTGCTTTAATCTAAGCAACCCTGTTGGACGAGGCTGCAAGGAAATTCTCAATCTGTAGGGTGCTCTGATTAAAGTAACCACTTATACCTCATTAAAGTCGGATGGTATTCGAAAGTACAAGGGTTATTTCGTAATTTACCATAACTAATCCAACAACCTGAAGTGTTTGATTTGTAGACAAAACCAGTATTTCTTACGTATCTCTTAAGAAACATGAACAAACTTTTATGGTACATCAAACATATAACACACATTTTATATTACTATATCCGCATATATTAGTAGCTAAAAACCGAAGTCTGTAACAGATTAGCTTGATTCCTTCTTGTGTATATATGTAACCTTTCATCTCTTTGTCAATTTATGAAATCATCTTTCCCAATCAGCAACAAATTGAATTCTACAAATTGTGGGCTTGAATCGATTCAATCGTCATCTTATATCTTTGTTTTTCTGTTTATTACAAATGTTTGTTGCTTAATTGAAAAACCAGATGTGTATTTCTATTTGTTAGGACTTTCATGTTGAATATAGTACTCCTGAAGTATTAGTCTTTTTGGTGCATATGAAAATTAAGCATTAAGTACATAAGTGGGAGGTTTTAAGTATTTGGGACTATTAGGGTTTGTGAAATCTCACCACAATTGTGAGAGACGTATATTGATTGTTAAATAGATACAAAATACAACAACTTACCTAAGTTACAGGATATGCACAATCTTATCTAATTATCTAAGATACATTTGAATTATTCCTATTACCCCCCCACAAGCGAAGAGGGGGAGGACCAACACGGAGCTTGGACCGAAATTCTTCAAAAAGCGGACGCGGGAGACTCTTGGTAAAAATATCAGCCAGCTGCTGATGCGTAGAGATGTAGCGAGTGTGAAGCTTGCCGGAGAGAACTAATTCTCGTACAAAGTGATAATCAATGTCAATATGCTTGGCTCGCTTGTGAGAGATCGGGTTCTGGCTTAAGAAGAGAGCACTGCGGTTGTCACAAAGCAGAGTGGGACGACCAGAAGGCAAGACATGAAGTTCTCGAAGCAAATGCGTAATCCAAATGATCTCAGCAGCAGTGTTAGCTAACGCCCTATACTCGGATTCACAGCTTGACCGAGACACCGTTGGCTGTTTCTTAGCACTCCAGGAGACAAGATTGCCACCGAGAAAGATGGAATAACCATAAGTTGAACGCCGAGTTTCAATGCAGCGAGCCCAATCAGCATCGGAGTATCCAAGAATAGTGGGGGCGGTGGCGTGTGAAAACGACAGACCATAAGAAAGAGTACCTTTAACATAGCGCATGATCCGTTTTACAGCTTGAAAGTGATCTTGCGTTGGAGCATGCAGAAACTGACTCACCTGATTGACCGCATAGGACAGATCAGGACGAGAGATAGTGAGGTATTGAAGGGCTCCAACAAGAGAACGATAAAGGGTAGGATCATGAAACGGAGTGCCTTGAGTTGTGAAATATGCGGACGTGGAGAGGGGCGTAGCAGCTGGCTTAGCATCCAAGAGATGAGCTCGAGCAAGGATGTCATGTGCATATTTGGACTGACTTAGAAAAAGACCAGAAGCATGATAGGAAACCTCGAGTCCAAGAAAATAATTTAATTTGCCAAGATCCGTAATTTGAAACTCTTTATTGAGACGAGAAATAAAGAATCGGATGAGATTAGCATTGTTTCCCGTGAGAATAATGTCGTCAACATAAACTAATAAATATAAAATATTGGCATCCTTTTTAAAAACAAATAAGGATGTGTCGGCGCGGCTGCATGTAAAACCGATGCTAAGAAGGAATGAACTCAAGCGTTGAAACCAAGCACGCGGTGCTTGTTTGAGTCCATATAGAGCCTTCTTTAGACGACAAACGTGATTAGGAAAACGCGTGTCTATAAAACCCGGAGGTTGTTCCATATGGACAACATCAGACAGTTCACCATGCAAAAAGGCGTTTTTAACGTCCAATTGGTGCAGAGGCCAACGATTTAGAACAGCAAGGGATAAAATAATGCGCACAGTAGAGGCTTTAACAACGGGGCTGAATGTGGCAGAATAGTCAATGCCAGGAACTTGCGTGAAGCCTTGAGCAACTAATCTTGCTTTGAATTTATCAATGGAACCATCGACAAGGAACTTAGTACGAAAAACCCATTTTGACCCGACAATGTTGGAGTTAGCGGGACGAGGCACTAAATCCCAAGTCGCATTGAGTCGTAAGGCCTTCATTTCATCACACATCGCAGCATACCATTTTGGATCTTTGGCAGCGGTTTTGAAGCCTTTGGGCTCCTTTGCAGCAAAAAGAGCCGGCTTAGCCACATGAGTAAGATCCGCAAAGTGGCGTGGTTTGAAAATACCAGCCTTGGACCGAGTGGTCATAGGATGACCTGAAGCGGAGGGCTGTGAAGGCGCAACAGGTGAAGAAGGAGACGATGATGGCGACGGTGAAGGTTGATCGAACGGTTGAGCTGCCACAGGAGGGGTTGCGCACATAGTGCATGGGAGAGGGGGTACCAGGTGCGGTATTGGGGCTGGAGATGGTGCAGGCGGTGTGACAGGCAGCGGATAATCATCACAATAAGTAGTCAATAAGTGCACATCTGAAGGAGCGGTAGCCCGAGGATCCTTGAATGGAAAATGATTTTCGTCAAACTGAGCGTGACGAGTAGTATAGACCCGGTTTGTGGAGGGATCAAGACACCGATAGCCCTTGTATTTGGTACTGTAGCCAAGAAAAACACAAGAAGCACTTCGTGGAGCGAGTTTGTGCGAACTGTAATCACGAAGATAAGGATATACACAACACCCAAAAACACGAAAATTACCATAATTTGGCGTCGTAGAGAATAAGAGCTCATATGGGGACTTGTTGTCAAGAAGCTTTGTGGGCAATCGATTTATAATATAAACAGCGGATCCAAAGGCATGGGACCAAAAAATAGCAGGAACATGAGCATTAAACATGATGGCTAAACCAGTTTCAGTGAGATGGCGGTGCTT
The DNA here is from genome assembly GCA_023525715.1 of Cichorium intybus. NCBI lineage: Eukaryota > Viridiplantae > Streptophyta > Magnoliopsida > Asterales > Asteraceae > Cichorium > Cichorium intybus. The sequence goes on along the minus strand of CM042014.1, from coordinate 113,122,270 downwards.
GCGTTCTGCACGTCCGTTTTGCTGGGGAGTATACGGACATGAGAGCCGATGGTGAGTGCCATTTTGAGACAAAAGAGCCTGCACATGATTATTAGTAAATTCCGTCCCACCATCGGATTGAAAAATCTTAATTTTGCAAGAAAACTGTGTTTGAACTAATGCAACAAAGGTAGCAAGGACCTTTGAAAAATCAGATTTGGCCTTCATTGGGTAGAACCAGGTGAACCTGGAGTAGTCATCAATAAAGATAGCATAAAATCGAAAACCATCAATAGACACAACCGGTGAGGGTCCCCATAAATCACAATGAACTAAATCCAACACATGCATAGAACGTTTTAAATTAGGATTAAAAGACAAACGTTTGCTCTTTGACAACTGACAAGAAGAGCATATGCGTGGAGTTGGTAAAATAGAAGAAATAGACAAACAACCCAACTTGTTCAAAACAGAAATAGTGTCATGAGATACATGCCCTAATCGACTATGCCATAATTCAAAAGACGCCTGAATGCGTTTAGAGGAAAGATTCGCCAAAAAAGCTTGTTGCCCCTTCTCAAGAATGTAAAGCCCGTTCCTACGTCTTCCTTGTGCTAGTGTTTGCTTGGAGTGGCGGTTCTGAATTAGAAACATGGGGTCAGAAAACACAACATCAACTGGATTGTCCCGTGTAAGCTTGCTAACCGAAAGGAGACTTTTGGTAAGCTTAGGAACCACAAGAACATCCAGTAAAGAAATATTAGGAGAGATGTGAGATCTGCCAATATGAGAGATAGAAGCATCATTACCATTTCCAAAAAGAACAAAATCATTACCAGAATAGGAAGAAGCAGCATCAAGATTTGCCGAGGTAGGTGTCATGTGGGCTGAAGCTCCTGTATCAACATACCAGTCAGGAGCAGATGTGCTGCATTGGGCATGAAAAGCATCTGCAAGATTGGCATCAATGGAAGAAGGGCCACGAGCAAAGGTCTGGAGATCCGGACACTGACTAGCATAATGGCCTTCTTTTCGGCATAATTGGCATGTAGGACGACGCCTGTTTCCACGTCCTCGCCCCCGATTGGAAGATCCACGAGAGGATCTGCCATGACCACGAGAGGAATCAGAAGAACCTCGAGAGGAAGTGGTGTGAAAGGCGACTGGAGCAACTGATGAGTCGGAGATAGATTGGAGAAACATCTCATGACTCTCAGCCTGAGAGAGAAGATCACGAAATTTGGGTCGTGGGAGAAGCAGTCGTTGAGTGGTGGAGAAGGTTTCAAAGGAAGAACCCAGACCACAAAGAAACCAATGAGATTTGTCATCTTCAGTGAGAGGATGACCAATAGCTTGAAGCTGATCACAGATGCCTTTAAACTTGCGAGAATATTCAGAAACCGTGGAGTTACCTTTCTTGAGATGACGGAGAGAATCCCTTAGCGTATGAGTTCTTTCAAGAGAATCATGTTGGTAGATATCGGCTAAGGCAGTCCAGACGGCACGAGATGTAGAATAACCGAGGGTCTCGGCCATGGCTTCTTCAGATAAAGAAGACTGAATCAGGATGAGAGCACGTTGATCAGCGGTAGACCAGGAAGCATAGGCAGGATTTGGTGAAGTGGTTTCACCATTAGTAATAGTCGCCGGCGGTGGAGGAATAGAGCCATCAACATAACCTGTGAGTTGCTGATAGGCAAGGAGAGGAACCATTTGTTTGTGCCAGAGGAGATAATTAGTTGGGGAAAGTTTTATGGTGAGCATATGAAGAACAGTAGAGAGCGGAAGAGGAGCATCGATGGAGGATGAGTCGCCGGCCATGGTAACAACGAAGATGAAGAAGGAGAGCCAGGAAAAGTTAGGCTGATACCATATTAGGGTTTGTGAAATCTCACCACAATTGTGAGAGACGTATATTGATTGTTAAATAGATACAAAATACAACAACTTACCTAAGTTACAGGATATGCACAATCTTATCTAATTATCTAAGATACATTTGAATTATTCCTATTAGGGACAGTAGGTATTCTTTTTTTTTTCTTTTGTTGTTGTATGTTTGCATATCTTAAAAAACATTAAAAAGGTTTAAAAGGAGGCTACACAATATTGGAACCAATTCCAAAATGTTATGGTTTCATGAAATTAGGCCAAGTACCTGTCTATGCTTGAATATAATATATTTATAATATATTTTTTTGTTGTTGTATGATTGCATATCTTAAAAAACATTAAAAAAGTTTAAAAGGCGGGTACACGGTATTTGAACCAATTCCAAAATGTTATGGTTTCATGCAAGTAGGCCAAGGACACATCTATGCTTAAATATAATATATTTATGAGTGTAATTTTCATTCTTTAGTACCTATGAAAGTCTTTAAGTTACTGTGTATTTGTGTTCCAATAAAAGATATTAGACTAAATCATAGAAATTGGCGGATGTCATGTGTGTTCCAAAACCAATAGAACAAATATTTAATATTTGAATCCAATTATGAATCCCCATATGCAAGAACTAACTTAAGATGATGTTTTTCACGATAATTCAAGAACCAATTGTATTTTACCGACGTAGGGATTTTTTCCCATTTTTACATGATCACGATTCATTTTTAACCTTAGCATCGCTTTTATGTTTGTAACGATTCATTCACCTATAGACATAAAATCTTCTACTTTGATGGTTCATACTTTCTGTAATTAGGGGGAAATGTTCTCTAAGACTCTTAATAACTTATTTAATTTTAATGGATGGATTGTTTTCTATGAACAAATTTGAAGTGTAAGAGCATTTCTATTATAGTTTTGTTTTGTTTAAATAATTTAATACTGTAGCAGAATATTTTTATATCATCTCGTGTAATACACGGGTCTTACAACTAGTATATATATATATATATATATATATATATATATATATATATATATATATATATATATATATATATATATATATATATATATACAAGTTCAACACAAAAGAAATTATACGTCACAAAACCATATGAAAATGCCCCCATGTTCATTAAAAACATATATAATTTTCACGTTCATACATGAATATATGTTCATAAATGAACATGGCTATTTTCATGTGGTTTGGCGGTTAGGTCGAATAATTTGGCTCTATATATATATATATATATATATATATATATATATATATATATATATATATATATATATATATATATATATATATATATATATATATATACACATCAGGAAAGGGCAAATCTAGGGGAGAATAACCAAAGACTCCTATCTATGCTAACTTTAGATGCCCTACTCTCAATCCAAAGACACGCTTCTTTTTGGATATGAGAAAACAAGTCTATCGCCTTTCTTCCTTTCTTCCGAAAAGTACTTTCATTTATGTTGTTCCATAACACACTGATGGTAGCCGCCCCAGTCACGAACAAAGCTTTTTTCTCCTTTGAGGTAGCGCCTTCATTTTCAAGCCAATCAAAGGCATCTTCAACTGATGTGATATTGCGCACTTTTAAATCCCACCAGGAAGTAATCTTTTGCGAAATATCCTTTGCTATCGGGCACCAGAAGAAAGTATGATTAACACTCTCTTGATCGAGTCTGCAGACATCACATATCAAATTGCCCAAAGCCAGATTATGATCATTCAGAACAGTTTTCACAGCAATTCTGCCTCTACAAGCACGCCAGACAAGGGTATTGCTCTTTTTGATCGAGTCTGCAGACATCACATCTTTCTCCGCTATTTTATTTCTCATCCGCTATATATATATATATATATATATATATATATATATATATATATATATATATATATATATATATATATATATATATATATATATATATATATATATATATATATATATATATATATATATATATATATATATATATATATATATATATAGTTAGGATCAAATATGAATTACAAGTATTGTGTGAACGCATGACCAAATATGGAGCGTCCAATTAAAATGATCTACGGTTTTAGATTCAGGGGCTTAAACGTAAATATATACAACTTAATTAATTAGTTTTTATAATTAAACCTCTGAAAAGGGTATTTTAGTCTATTAATCAAGAATTAAAAAAGAAAGTTTACTTATTATCTCCTAAATTGGTGGGATTTTTATTTAATATGTATTTATCATATTATATAAAATTTTAAAATGCAAATCCATACATATTGAAAAAAAAGACGCAGATATTCATTCCCAAAGAATACAAACATGGTCAATTATATTCTTTTAGAGTTAACATTCTTAAAGAATACGAATGCATATATTAAATTACAAACATAATGACGTGTACATTCTGAAAGAATATTATACAAAAAGAATAGAAGATACATTCTAAAAATTATGCTTCATTATTAAAAAAATATTTCATTCTTGAAAGAATACAATATAATTTTATTTCATATATTCTTAAATAATACAAAATAGAATACATTTCATTCTTGCATAATTCACTACCATTCTTAAACAATATATCATCATTCTTTAAGAATGTTGTAAATCTTGACTTCAATTCGTTCAATCTCATCTGTCATTCTTAAAGAATGTTGTCAACCTTTAAGCCGAGTTTCTGACCTATATCGTTCCATTGCATCCGGTGATTGAGCATATAATAAGAGTTCTGTAATGTACATATACATCTCTTCTCCTATTAAAAAATAACAACAAATAAAATAAATCTCTTAGTTCTATAGAGTCTGTTCCACGGATAACAAGAGGGTAAAAAAGCATATAAAAGAAACGCATAACATATAAAACTTAAGGTGAGAATAAACCAAACAATAAACAACCATCATGTTCAACATGCAAACAAAACCCTACACAAGGACAATTCCAATCGGCCAACGTAATATTTGCAAAGAAAAAAGACAAAACCACAACATAACCTCAACTAAACTTAGATTTTTTGTTCAAAGTTTAAACCTTAAATAAACCCTAAGTAGAAAATAATCAAAAAATTATACCTTATATTTAGGGGATAATCTGAAGACGATAGAAATGCTTCATAGTCAGACGAAACACGATTAAAATCAACCCATTAAGCAGTCCCATGACTTGACTTTTAACCAAATGAAATACTAATTTGTTACTGAAAATAGACCTCCACAATCCAAGGCCAGTGTTTTAGTTGTCCGCTTTATTTATGTCAACGATGATGTAGGGGGAATATCGAAAATACCTTGCATAGTGAGGTCCTTTACAATGAGGTCTGGTATCCGATCAAGTCCCTATATTTTGCTTGCTTGTGGCCTCAATCGAACATAGATAATCAGATTTAATGGAATGAAAACAATATCTTAAGAAGGTAAAGAACATTATACTAGAAAGAGAAATTTACAAGAAATAGATTACTACCATATCAGAGGGTGAACGCGATGCTACAATTCCCGATTACCGATTTAAAAGATCGAAAATTTGTACCAAAAAACGCAAAGAAGACCTAAACGGCTAAACTTAACAGAAAAATTGAATATTAAAGGGAAATCGACCTGATGAGCCGCTGATGAATTATTCGATCACAACAGTGTGTGATTTCAATTTTTCGATCAGAGAAACTCGGTTGTTGCATTCATCTATAAATAATATGTAAATCGATGGCAGCGATTTCTCAATCTTCACGCATCAGCGACGAGGGTCACCGAGATTTGATCGATGAATTCAAGAAGCGGAGCTGAAGGTTGTCCGATTCATGGATAAAAATTTTCAATCGTGAAGCAAAGTCGGTGATAAGGAAAAATCGAATAATGATGGAGGGGTGTTTGACCGTAATAAGTAGAGAGGTAGAGAGAGGGGGATATAATTAGGAATAAATATTCAAATTACCTAAAATAGGGGATATAATTAAAAAATATATAATTAATTATTATATTAATTTGCTAAAATGCTCTTTACAAATGATTGGACCAGATTGATTCCTACATTCACACAATAGATGTGGTTTATATATAAATCTACATCAATATATATATATATATATATATATATATATATATATATATATATATATATATATATATATATATATATATATATATATATATATATATATATATATATAGGAAAATTATATTCATTCCTAACATATTGTCACACCCTCAAACCGTATTGGCGGAATAGTTTAAGGGTGGATGACTTCATGAACAATATCATAACAAAGTTGCATAATAGTGAAAACCAAGCAAACAACCATCATTACATAATTGCAAATGTTACATAGTTTAACTGTATCATGTTTCAAATACAATTATAATGATATCAAAACAGGCAAAAATGACGTCGTAACGTCCTTTCTTGTAGCGCTTGATTTACCAAATCAGTTTCCTGAGAATACAAGTAGTTGAAAAAGTGTCAACAATTAAGTTGGTGAGTTCATAAGAATTTTTGTATAAGAAACGTCCTTTGTTTGTAAACGATAGTGTTGAAAAACCAAGAAAATCCAATATTTTCTCATAAAATGTTCCAAGTCTTTAAATCCCAAAGACTAAAATGTAATATGTATACTGTAGTGTACTTTCTATGAAATGGTGTTTCCACGTAAACAATTTATAAAAATATTAAGTTGATTATTTTCCCATGTGAGATACCATATAACCATACTGTGACTAGTTGGCCTGCTGCGACGTTCTTCAGGCGTCGAAACTGTTAGACATTTGGACACCTCAGACCTGTCGGTCAAGCTGTAGCTAGCAGCTCAGGTGCGGGGTTGTCAATCCCCGTATAGATCTATACTCAAATATCGCGCTCTCTTACCGAGACTCTGGTTATATAAATTCAGGACTTATAGTAGGTAGTTGTAAAAGTACTGTGAAGATTCATCTCACAAAAATGTATGTATTTCGATCAACTTGTTTACGTACGATTTGTATATAAAAACTCTTGAAATCGTCCATTATCGTTTTTCCCATGATAAAATAGTATAGTATAATAATTATATATTTTTATATAATTATTTTAGTCATGTTTAAATGTCATTGTAACCTTTTGTTCATAAACTATTCCAATAATAGTCTATTTTTAGTAATTGCGTCGTAATAACCTTATTTTTACGAACGATAGCGAAATAACTTGTTCAAAGATTATAAATATCATCTTTTGAGATATTTCTCACAAAAATAGTGTAATATCTTGATTATAACCATTTTTGCTAGAAAATAGTGCCTTTATTTATAAAAAACGTAGTTTTTACTAGTTTTCGTTTTTATAACGTTTTTATTCAAGATCTAGTATCTTTGTACACTTTATTTGTAGTTTAGTAACTTTTACACAACTTAATATGTCAAAGTGTTCAAAATACATAGATCTACTTATATTTCAAGCCAACTTCACATTTATAACATTTTTGTTCAAGATCTAACGTTTTTACACACTTTAATTATAGTCTAGTATCTTTTATACAAGTATATTATGTATCATTATGAACATCTTATAAAGATCTATCCATACTTCATGTCAAAGGTATTTTTAACCAAATACTAACTTTATAACCTTGTGTAAATCAACATATATAACATTTAAACATATATAAACTTGAATAAAACAACATTTTTAGTAATTAAACTTGTATTCTCCCCCAAAAAGGTTAGAAAATATAAAAATGTGGGGTATGAACTCACCCTTGTAGCGTGCTCGGTTTAAAAACTAGGTATTCCTTGGAAGATCGGTGGTAGGAATGAAGATCCAAGCTTTGAAGCTCGGAGGACCCTTGGACAAAACTATTACCCAATAGTTTTACATTGATGTTAGTGTGTGTAATTGGAATAAAACTTGTATAATAGTGTTTAAAATAACTAAAAGGAACTATCTTACCAAAGAGGAGTGATTTGCACTAGAAATGATGGTGGTTTGTGGTGGTTTGAGGTGGTTTATGGTGGCTTGTGGTGGTGGGTAGAGAGAAGAGAGGGAGAGCCGAGAGTGTAGAGAGAGATGAGAGAAAATATGGCTGAATTCTTAGTTCCAAAAGAAAGTGTGTTTTAATTAGATTTTTACTTAGTTTTTCTTTTATTCTTTTATTTTTAGAGTTTGACATTTTTGATTTTGACTAGCCCATCAAGTCAAGTCTTGAAACTTGTGGGTTCATGGGGAGAAGGTAATAGTCAGCGATTTTGGGTTTTAAATATGCATATGTGTTTTTTTTTTTTTTTTTTTGTCATTTGTTTATAAAAATAACTATTTTTATAAAATAGGTTCAACGTTTGGCGTAATTATATATATTTATGAGGAAATGATATTATAAATAAATATTATGTATAAAAATATTGCTAAACATTTATTTAGGTTGAGTCATAGCTCGTTAAACGATGAAATACGCGTTTAAGCGCAGTATTCTTCCGATTACGCGATTTTCGGCATTTAACCGAAAATTGTATTTGGCTTTGAAATTAAATACTAGATAGTATTACGTCCCATAATATATGATTCGTTATTCCATATTTGATGTTTAAGGCACCACATTTTGTATTTTGAGTCCAAACCCTGTGTACATTTATCCGTACACAGCGGTTTAATCGTTATAACTTTCACATACGAACTCCGTTTTCGACGTTCTATATATCGAAACTTTCGTATTTACAAGTAGATTGTTTTATGAATGTTATTATTTTCAAAATAATAATTGTACGATTTTCGAATTTCTACGCTACAGTAGTCTGCTTTCCGTATTTTCGATTTTTAACCGATAATTGTTTTGATTTAGCATACGTAATACTATAATATTAATAATTCATCGCAAAAGTTAAGGAAAATAACTTTTCAACATATAAATTAACGTACGCGTCGTTTGATTACAGTTGACTTTTGTTGACCAAAATTTACAATTGTCACATCATCTACCCGTTTGAGAGAATTTCGTCCCGAAATTTAACTCTTGAGTGGATTCTCAAGGGTTTGGGAAGAGATGTGGATACTTTTGCTTCATTTGGTCTTCACGTTCCCAAGTGAATTCTGGTCCTCGCTTGGCACTCCAACGGACCTTGACTATCGGTATGCGGCTCTGTTTCGTCCTCTTGATTTCTCTGTCCATGATCTCTACGGGTTCTTCCACAAAAAGAAGGTTCTCGTTCACCTCGATCTCGTCGAGCGGAATGACAAGAGTTTCATCGGACAGGCATTTCTTTAAGTTGGATACGTGAAAGGTGGGATGGACATTGCTGAGCTCCTGAGGTAATCGAAGTCTGTAGGCTACTGGGCCGATCCTAGCGAGGATCTCAAAGGGCCCAATGTATCTAGGGTTCAGCTTCCCACGCTTTCCAAAGTGTATCATTCCCTTCCATGGCGAGACCTTCAACAATACTCGGTCACCAACCTGGAATTCCAAGGGCTTGCGTCGCTTGTCTGCGTAGCTCTTTTGTCGGTCACGAGATGCTTTCAATCGTTCACGGATCTGAACGATTTTCTCAGTTGTCTCTCGTATGATTTCCGGACCGGTGAGGGCGCTGTTAGGTGTTTGGCCTCTGGCTAGTTGAGTATCACCCACTTCGGCCCAGCACAAAGGGGACCTACACTTGCGTCCGTATAGAGCTTCAAATGGAGCAGCTTTGATGCTAGTATGGTAGTTGTTGTTGTATGAGAATTCAATGAGCGGTAAGTGGGTGTCCCACGCCTTACCGAAGTCTATCACACAGGCTCTCAACATATCTTCCAGCGTTTGGATGGTTCTTTCACTTTGGCCATCCGTCTGCGGATGGTAAGCTGTGCTCATGTCAAGCCTGGTTCCCATAGCCTTTTGTAATGATTGCCAAAAGTTTGAAGTGAACCGGCTATCTCTATCCGAGATGATTGATCTCGGCACACCGTGCAATTTTACAATTTCTTTGACGTAAAGTCTTGCTAGCTTATCCGTCCTATCACTCTCCTTGATTGGCAGGAAGTGAGCAGATTTCGTTAGCCTATCGACGATTACCCATATAGTATCTAACCCACCGGTTGTCTTTGGTAATTTGGTTATGAAGTCCATTGTTATCCGCTCCCACTTCCACTCGGATATTGGTGGTTGAACTAGCAAACCCGAGGGCTTTTGGTATTCTACTTTAACTTTGGCGCAAGTCAGGCACTTGCCTACGTAAGTAGCGATTTCTGCCTTCATGTTTGGCCACCAATACAGTTTCTTGAGGTCCTGGTACATTTTGTCGGACCCGGGATGAACGGAGTATCTAGTCTTGTGAGCTTCATTCATGATAATGTCTCTGTATCCGCCGAATTTCGGTGTCCAGATTCGGTTCATGAGGTAACGAGCTCCGTCATCCTTAACTTCAAGGTTTTTATCCATCCCTCGCAAGGCTTCATTTGCGACGTTTTCAGGTTTTAAGGCTTCTAGCTGCGCCTCTTTAATCTGAGTGGGTAACTGGGAATGGATCGTCATTGTTAATGATTTCACTCGGCGGCCCGAGTATTCTTTTCGACTGAGGGCATCAGCTACTACGTTGTCCTTCCCTGGGTGATAACGAATTTCGCATTCGTAGTCACTTAGTAGCTCCATCCAACGTCGTTGCCTCATATTGAGTTCTTTTTGGTTGAGGATATGGTGGAGACTCTTATGGTCGGTGTATAATGTACATTCTGTGCCGTACAGGTAGTGTCTCCAGATCTTCAATGCAAACACTACTGCACCCAACTCGAGGTCATGTGTAGTGTAGTTGACCTCGTGAGTTTTAAGCTGCCTTGAAGCGTAAGCAATGACCTTTCCTCTCTGCATGAGTACACAGCCCAGACCCTGGTTCGATGCGTCGCAATAGACCACAAAGTCTTCTGTTCCTTCTGGAAGGGACAGAATAGGAGCGCTGCATAAAGCTTTCTTTAGGGTCTGGAAGGCGGCGTCTTGGTTATCTCCCCACTTAAAGGTTACACCCTTCTGTGTCAGGGTGGTAAGTGGCTTTGCAATTTTGGAGAAATTCTGTATGAATCTTCGGTAATAGCCAGCAAGGCCCAAAAACTGACGGATTTATGTCGGAGTTCTTGGTGCTTTCCAGCTTTCGATGGCTTTGATATTGGAGGGATCCACATGTATCCCTTCTTTGCTGACTACGTGGCCTAGGAAGTCCACTTTTCGAAGCCAAAATTCGCATTTCGAAAATTTCGCATACAGCTTCTCCGCTCTTAACGTCTCCAAAACTTGTCATAAGTGTTGGCTATGTTCCTCCTTGTTTCGTGAATAAATAAGTATGTCGTCAATGAATACTATTACGAATTTATCCAGGTAAGGTCGGCATACTCGGTTCATCAGATCCATGAACACTGCGGGCGCATTGGTTAATCCGAAGGGCATCACAACGAATTCATAATGGCCGTAGCGAGTTCTGAATGCCGTCTTTGGAACATCTTCTTCTTGAACCTTGAGTTGGTGATATCCCGACCTCAGATCGATTTTTGAGAAATAGCTCGCTCCTTGGAGTTGATCGAACAGGTCGTCAATTCGGGGTAGCGGGTATCGATTTTTGATAGTGAGCTTGTTCAACTCCCGATAGTCAATGCACATACGGAATGATCCATCCTTCTTCTTCACGAACAAGACCGGCGCTCCCCAAGGTGAGAAGCTCGGCCTGATGAACCCTTTACTTAGCAGTTCGTTTAGTTGGCTGGATAATTCTTGCATTTCTGCCGGGGCTAATCGGTAAGGTGTTTTTGCTACCGGGGTGGCTCCTGGAATCAAATCGATTCTGAACTCGACTTGTCGTGCGGGTGGTACTCCTGGAAGGTCTTCTGGGAATACGTCGGGAAAGTTGCAGACTTCGGGGATTTCTTTGATGTTCTTTACTTCTTTCTTTTCGTCAACAACGTGGGCTAAGAAGGCATGATATCTTTTCTGTAGGTATTTTCGGGCTTTGATGCATGACACGATTCGGAGGCTGGTACTGGGTTTATCACCGTAGACAACAATGGTCTTGTCATTCGGCAGATGAAGTCGGATTCCTCGTTCGTAACACATGATGTCGGCATGATGGGGAATTAGCCAATCCATACCAACGATCACGTCAAAACTTCCTATTTTAACAGGCATTAAGTTGATTTGAAAGGAGTGATCGTCCAGAGTAAGTGTACAGCCTACGTATATGTTGTTTGTGCTTTCTGTTTTGCCATTAGCCATTTCTACTGTAAATGTTTCGTTGAGTGGTTGAGGTTTTTGTTTTAGTAAATATTTAAACTCGTGGCTTAAGAAACTCCTCTCCGCACCGCTATCGAATAGTACACAAGCATATGAATTATTGACGAGGAACGTACCGGTAACCACGGTAGGATCCTCCACCGCTTCCGTGCGTCCCATAGCTAGGACTCTTCCATTTCTCCCCACATTCTTGGCCTTCGGGCAATCACGCTTAAAATGCCCTGTCTCACCACAACCATAACAGGCTTGACTCACCCCGACATTAGTGGCTTGGGTGGCTTGTGGGGTTGGCGTCCTGCAGAATCGGGCGGTATGGCCCTTCTTGTTACAGTTCAAGCAGTGCATTTCTCTACAGGGTCCGGTATGGTGGAAGTTGCACTTGTTACACTTGGGTAGCGTCCCAATGTATTGCTTGGTGGTAGTTGGGGCGTTCGGGACAGTGGCTGCACGAACTGCCACAATCTGTTGTCTTTTCGCACCGTCTTGGTTTGGTTGGTTTCTACCCCTGTTCCAGGGTTTCCTCTTGTGATCCCTTTCCCTTGGCTGTTCAGTCTTTTGGGTCATGGTTCCCTGGCGCACCCCGTAGTCGACTAATCGTTGGGCCAATCGTTTGGCGCTGTCAAAAGTGGCTGGACTTGCGGCTTCTACATTCCCTTGGATCTGGGATGATAGTCCCCAAATGTAGCGTTCCACTTTTACAGACTCCGGTGTGACCATGGCTGGGCAGAGGGTTGCCAGGTCGTTGAATCGGTTCGTGTAAGCGTTTAGATCCGAACCTTTCATTGTGAGATTCCACAGCTCTTGTTCCAACTTCTGGATTTCCCCTCGGGGGCAGTACTCCTTCATCAACATTGTCTTTAATTCCTCCCAGCCCATCGAGTTTGCCACTGGGAGTGTCAGTGACTTGACATGGCCCTTCCACCAAGACATAGCCGTCTCAGCGAAAGTGCAGGCAGCGAACTTTACTTTCATTTCTTCTGGACACGCAGTGATATCGAAGATCGACTCAGTTTTCTCGATCCACCTTGTGAGGTTAAGGACACCACCGGTGCCATGGAAAGTTATCGGCTTGCAACTGACAAAATCTTTGTAAGTACACACTCGAGAATGGGTTGATGTTTCCCCATTGGTGGAATCGTTGGTGCCGTTTCCACTTCCGTTTACATTTACCCCGTTGGTGTTAATATGGGCAACAGCTGCAGTCACGGCCGCCGTGACAGCGGCTTGGAATGTCGCCGAGTCCATCATAGGTGCTTCGGGTGTCTCGACGGGTGTGCGTCTGTTATTTCTTCGACGAGGTGGCATGATTCTGCCACAAGGATTTAAGATCGACGTTGGTTAGTTTTTGGAAGAATTGTTATGATTATGTCATCATTAGAATGTAGTACTTGTATTTTATTGTCATCTTGTTTCCTTCGTTTCGTAAGTTGTATCTATGATCTGATATCAAACATACTGATCATTCACACATACATCATTTATAAATCAAACATATTCTTCATATTCATAATAATGCGGAGTGTTACATAAATTTTGAAATGAAAATTTGGCCTTCGCAGAGGCCTACAGAGTGATAATGATAAACAGCGTAACAACTTACAAAAAGTGTAGTCACTTGATTGTAGAACCGCGCCTATATACAATAGTGAGCCGCACATAACGCGTACTCGTAAATGTCCTAATCTATATCAAAATTTGAGTAGTATAACTACTACTCAAGACGAACTGGATCCCCCAGCCCTGCGTAGTGCGTCCACTTGCGCCCTGAGCTCAGCAGCTTCGCGCTCGGCCTCCTCGGCCCTTCGCTCCACCTCGCGAATCCTTTCCTCGGATTCGGATATTCGGACAATCGCCTCGCGCCACATCCCCAGGGCTGTCTGTACGTCCTCCTCGAGAGTGTCGAGTCGTCCAGCGGTATGGCCGCGGGTCTCGTCTAAACGTCGGAGGCGAGCTGAGTTGACCTCGGCGACGGCCCCCACGTCCATAATCTGACTGGTGGTCGCCCTAATCTGCTCCTCATGGCGCCTGATGCGTCCGACCATGGTGGGTAGACCTCGGTCCGCGTAACCCCCTCTACTGAGATCGTAGTGATCGTAGAATAGGTGATATGGGGGTCGCAAGTCCTGCTTACGGCTCCAAACGCGTATCTGCTCTGCCCAATCTGGTGTCGGGCCCTGAAGAGGTTCTTCTATTAGTAAAAGGCGGTGAATGGGAAGTACCCTCTTTCGAGGTGTACGCATCCACAACGGGCCACCAGGGTGGCGATATACCTGAAATAGTGGCGGTGGTGGTGGTGCGTGTACGCTGCGAACTGGGTGGCGAGGATCGATGACTTCCGGCTCATCTTCGGACTCTTCCTCGTCCCACTGTTCTTCTTCTTCTGAAGCTTCCTCCGGTTCCTCTTCCGGAACCTCTTCGGGTTCCTCTTCTGGTTCTTCATTCAGCCATCCCCCATTTCCCTCCTCGGGGAAATATAGGTCTCCTGGCAAGTGGAATCCGGCCATGGTGTCTGTACGAGGAGTGGGGTATAAGAAGTATATATAAGGGGATTCTTAAATACATACACATATATAACTAAGTAATGTACACAAAATACTCATATAGTATTTTAACTTCATGTTTAGTTCTATAGTGTCATAAAATACTCCTATAGTATTTTAAATTTTATGTTTAGTTCCTTTGGTTACTGGTAAGTGTTCGGACTTGTTGTCCACCACGATTATTCCTAAGCATACGTTAATCATATCTTGGATCAACACAGTTGATCAGGCTCTATTCATCCAAGATATCATCACCAAAACACTTAGGCCTATCCGTAGCGTTCAACTCATCATACCACTTTTGTATGTTTTCGTTATGAAATCGTTCTAGTATGTATGTGTGTACTTATACTTTTATAAAAATTATCGTTGTAATTTTAAAAGTATACTTGTACAAAAATGTTTTCGAGAGTTTTAGTCCCATTGTATTTATAGTTGTATATCTTTAAATGGATTGATATACTTAGTTCACTATAAACAATGCTCTGATACCAATCTGTCACACCCTCAAACCGTATTGGCGGAATAGTTTAAGGGTGGATGACTTCATGAACAATATCATAACAAAGTTGCACAATAGTGAAAACCAAGCAAACAACCATCATTACATAATTGCAAATGTTACATAGTTTAACTGTATCATGTTTCAAATACAATTACAATGATATCAAAACAGGCAAAAATGACGTCGTAACGTCCTTTCTTGTAGCGCTTGATTTACCAAATCAGTTTCCTGAGAATACAAGTAGTTGAAAAAGTGTCAACAATTAAGTTGGTGAGTTCATAAGAATTTTTGTATAAGAAACGTCCTTTGTTTGTAAACGATAGTGTTGAAAAACCAAGAAAATCCAATATTTTCTCATAAAATGTTCCAAGTCTTTAAATCCCAAAGACTAAAATGTAATATGTATACTGTAATGTACTTTCTATGAAATGTGTGTTTCCACGTAAACAATTTATAAAAATATTAAGTTGATTATTTTCCCATGTGAGATACCATATAACCATACTGTGACTAGTTGGCCTGCTGCGACGTTCTTCAGGCGTCGGAACTGTTAGACATTTGGACACCTCAGACCTGTCGGTCAAGCTGTAGCTAGCAGCTCAGGTGCGGGGTTGTCAATCCCCGTATAGATCTATACTCAAATATCGCGCTCTCTTACCGAGACTCTGGTTATATAAATTCAGGACTTATAGTAGGTACTTGTAAAAGTACTGTGAAGATTCATCTCACAAAAATGTATGTATTTCGATCAACTTGTTTACGTACGATTTGTATATAAAAACTCTTGAAATCGTCCATTATCGTTTTTCCCATGATAAAATAGTATAATATAATAATTATATATTTTTATATAATTATTTTAGTTATGTTTAAATGTCATTGTAACCTTTTGTTCATAAACTATTCCAATAATAGTCTATTTTTAGTAATTGCGTCGTAATAACCTTATTTTTACGAACGATAGCGAAATAACTTGTTCAAAGATTATAAATATCATCTTTTGAGATATTTCTCACAAAAATAGTGTAATATCTTGATTATAACCATTTTTGCTAGAAAATAGTGCCTTTATTTATAAAAAACGTAGTTTTTACTAGTTTTCGTTTTTATAACGTTTTTATTCAAGATCTAGTATCTTTGTACACTTTATTTGTAGTTTTAGTAACTTTTACACAACTTAATATGTCAAAGTGTTCAAAATACATAGATCTACTTATATTTCAAGCCAACTTCACATTTATAACATTTTTGTTCAAGATCTAACGTTTTTACACACTTTAATTATAGTCTAGTATCTTTTATACAAGTATATTATGTATCATTATGAACATCTTATAAAGATCTATCCATACTTCATGTCAAAGGTATTTTTAACCAAATACTAACTTTATAACCTTGTGTAAATCAACATATATAACATTTAAACATATATAAACTTGAATAAAACAACATTTTTAGTAATTAAACTTGTATTCTCCCCCAAAAAGGTTAGAAAATATAAAAATGTGGGGTATGAACTCACCCTTGTAGCGTGCTCGGTTTAAAAACTAGGTATTCCTTGGAAGATCGGTGGTAGGAATGAAGATCCAAGCTTTGAAGCTCGGAGGACCCTTGGACAAAACTATTACCCAATAGTTTTACATTGATGTTAGTGTGTGTAATTGGAATAAAACTTGTATAATAGTGTTTAAAATAACTAAAAGGAACTATCTTACCAAAGAGGAGTGATTTGCACTAGAAATGATGGTGGTTTGTGGTGGTTTGAGGTGGTTTATGGTGGCTTGTGGTGGTGGGTAGAGAGAAGAGAGGGAGAGCCGAGAGTGTAGAGAGAGATGAGAGAAAATATGGCTGAATTCTTAGTTCCAAAAGAAAGTGTGTTTTAATTAGATTTTTACTTAGTTTTTCTTTTATTCTTTTATTTTTAGAGTTTGACATTTTTGATTTTGACTAGCCCATCAAGTCAAGTCTTGAAACTTGTGGGTTCATGGGGAGAAGGTAATAGTCAGCGATTTTGGGTTTTAAATATGCATATGTGTTTTTTTTTTTTTTTTTTTGTCATTTGTTTATAAAAATAACTATTTTTATAAAATAGGTTCAACGTTTGGCGTAATTATATATATTTATGAGGAAATGATATTATAAATAAATATTATGTATAAAAATATTGCTAAACATTTATTTAGGTTGAGTCATAGCTCGTTAAACGATGAAATACGCGTTTAAGCGCAGTATTCTTCCGATTACGCGATTTTCGGCATTTAACCGAAAATTGTATTTGGCTTTGAAATTAAATACTAGATAGTATTACGTCCCATAATATATGATTCGTTATTCCATATTTGATGTTTAAGGCACCACATTTTGTATTTTGAGTCCAAACCCTGTGTACATTTATCCGTACACAGCGGTTTAATCGTTATAACTTTCACATACGAACTCCGTTTTCGACGTTCTATATATCGAAACTTTCGTATTTACAAGTAGATTGTTTTATGAATGTTATTATTTTCAAAATAATAATTGTACGATTTTCGAATTTCTACGCTACAGTAGTCTGCTGTCCGTATTTTCGATTTTTAACCGATAATTGTTTTGATTTAGCATACGTAATACTATAATATTAATAATTCATCGCAAAAGTTAAGGAAAATAACTTTTCAACATATAAATTAACGTACGCGTCGTTTGATTACAGTTGACTTTTGTTGACCAAAATTTACAATTGTCACACATATCCTCCTACCCATTGAAAAATAACATGTGGAATCCACTAATTCTTTTTCTTAATCTCCTTTCTTGATTTTGACACTTGTCTTAATCTAATTATTAGGAAGATTATTATGAAAATATTTTAGGAGGTTATAGAACCTCTCATATATATATATATATATATATATATATATATATATATATATATATATATATATATATATATATATATATATATATATATATATATATATATATAAAGTTGTCTAATGGTAGATGTATACAAAATGGGTAACATGTTATGATGGGTATTTAGGGCAGCAATGGCGACTTGGTGGATTAACTCAAGAAATATATTTACCTAATGGGTTGACCTTTTCTTTGTATTAACTGATGGATTACACGTGTATATGTGATAGATATGTATGTAGGCTTAAGTGTCGGGATAGATGATCGTTGAACCCATGTTGAGCCTTGGTGGCTGAGTCATAGTTTAGTGGCGGAATTGTAGCTTGATAGCTGAGACTGAATTACTACTAGTTGAGTAATCATACTCTATTCTTTAGCACATTATAGTAAGTTGTGCTAAAATTTATAATACATGTTGAAGTTATATGCTTGATGATAAGGAAGAAATGGATAAGATCTTAAATGATACGATTGACATTAAGATGTGCAAAGGTAATGAAGTGATATATTGGTGTGTATTCGTGTAAGATGGTGCAGTACCTAGTCCTTAAATTGAAAACGGGGAAGATATAAGTAATATAGATCAATTATAAATGAATATAACTGATGGATTAAGTTTAGCGGAGGATGGTGATATTGGTGCTAATTGGTCTAATTGACTAATAGTTATTGTGACTAATAAATTGGATTATTGATGCTTGTGATGGAATAGGTGGGTTAATGGTAATGATGTTTGATTTGAGTTAGTAGTGTTCTATAATTTGAGAAAGCATGTGTAGGATTGTGTCTGTCAAGGAAGTTCCCTAGACCCCTTTTGGAAACTCATTCCTTGTATATCACATTGTCGATAGGGCGGTGGTTTGAGTAAATACAGATTAAGTTGTTTTCTATAACACTTGCATAAAACGTAAGAAATTATATATGAACTGATCAAGAATGAATATGATTTTCAGTTGTGATTGATAAGAACATTCTACTTAGCAATCTAACCAATCACTACCGAGGGTGAGCAACGTTAGGGACGAGACCTAAAAGTTTGATTAAAGTTGAGATTATAGTTTAAAATATGATGCGTGTATTGTTACTGCATTAGGGATTAGATGCCTTCTTTTTCTTCCTAAGATATTCTGGGGACGAAATCTTTTAAAAGGGGAAAGAATGTGATATTCAGAGAAGGAGAGAGGAGGAATGGCAATTTCAAGTGCATGCATGAAGAATCATGCTTGGTTTTGAGGAAACTATCAAAGGATTAAGGAATTCCAGCAAATTAAGGTAAGAATTCCTCTAATTTAGCTTTGGAAACCCGATTTTAAGGTGGGGTTGCTGTGCAATCCGAGTTTCTAAGTATGCGAAGGGTATTGCCTATGATTCTAAGTGGTTCAGTCTTGTTTCTAAGCACCAAATGATCACTATCCAACTAATGGATGTCTTGGAATCATGAATGGTGGAAAACTAGTCATATAAACCCTAGAATTTGGGGGTTTTATGTAATCTTTGATTTTGATAAAATCGATGGGCCATAAGTAGTGTTTGGATGAAAGAAACTACCCTTAGTTGTTTCTTAATGATTTTGAGTAACTAGTGGGTATTTAGAACTGATTTTGAATTTTGGGTCGAATGGAATCAAGGATTCCATGGATGAAACTCTCAAGAATTGGTAAAAGTGTTATAGAGTATGAGGGCATGGAAAATGAATTTAATTATGTGTATGACCTCCTAAGGAAATTTTAGTCATTTTGTTATCCTGTGTCGATAGTTTAGGAGGTTAAGGAAGTATTTTAAAGGCATCTGAATAAGGTGATGCTTCTATCTTGACTTATAGGAAGGGGTAACAAGGTAGCTACTTGAAGATGTACAAAGGACTTGATTAATATTCATACAAAGCCGAGTAACCTAGCCTTTCTCAATATGATTGATATTGTGTATAGTAGTATAAATATTACCTTGTGTTGTGCAAATACTTTGATTATGCTTTAGTAATTCATGAGAAGTATATCCGCCTATATGGTTTGATGTTTGCCTAAGTGGCTTGCTGTATTACGTATATAACTTGAATGTTTGCCTATGTGGCTCGATGAATTGCCTTAGTGTCTTGGTAAATTGCCTTTGTGGCTTAATACATTGCCTTAGTGGATTGATAGTTGCCTATGTGGCTTAGCATTTCCTTTGTGGCTTAATACATTACCTTAGTGGCTTGATATCACCTTTGTGGCTTGGTATTGCCTTTGTGGTTTGGTATATAACCTATGTAGCTTGATATCACCTATGTGGCTTGTAAATGTTCTTGTAACATGATATGGAATGTGTGGCTTGTTACTGCCTATGTGGCTTGTTACAGCCTCAGTGGCTTAAATGTCACTTTTGTGTCATGATAACTGCAAGTGTAGCTAAAACTTACTTACTGACTATATAATAGTTGTATATTTGAAGGTTACTTGGTATTTAGATAGTGTTTGTGTTCATGGATATTTCTTAGAGATTAGATGGTGCCTTTGTGGCTGAATATTATCTATGTCATGTAGATAGTGCCTAGGTGGCGAGGATAGTAATTATGTGGCATCGATAATGTCTATGTGGCAAGCATATTATTCACGTGTTGTGGCTAGTGCATATGTGGCAAGGTTGTGCCTAAGCATTGAGGCTAGTGTTCATGTTGCCTAAGTAATGTATACACAACAAGTAATAGGTAAGTGGTGTCTTATGTACATATGAAGGAGTTATTGCCTAGGTGGTGGGTTTGTCATCTAAGCAGCGAGAGATGGTATTGTATAACCGATTATTGTTGGGATGGTGGAATCATGTTTAAAGGGCGGGATAATGTTTATGTAACTGAATACTATATGATTGGGTCTTCAATGACAGCAGGTGAGAGGCACGGTACAGGAGGTTATGACAGAACTGACTATGAATCATACAGATTGTGTGATACACGAACGTGACTCAAATAGAAAGTATAGTTGTTGTAAGATTAATTTGGTTACTCACTGAGCTTTCATAGTTCACGGTTATTGTATGGTGTGTTTTGTAGGTATTAGTAAGTAACGGCCGACTCGAATTGTGAGATAGACTCTTGAAAATATCTACTTGTGGTCTTGGTTGATATAATGTACACCAACTATTATGATGATCTTTTGATGAACTTTGTATACTTATATGTTTTAGAAAACAAATATTTTTTGGTGTACTTTATATGTAAACAAGGCATTACATGTATGATGCATAAGACATAAAACAAGGTGTAGGGGTACAATGACCCCACACTTGTTTTGATGTCAATATCCCACGAATGGTCGATGCTTCCTCAAAAATCACATGAATTGATCAAGTCAGGATCGTTAATACTAACTTACCGTTTGGTTCCATGGCACAAAATATAACATGAGACATACATTCACACATATCAAAGCATCATATTTTATAAACATTACACTTACAAAAATAAGTTAATTAGATAATCAAAAACAAAAAGAAAAGAAAAAGAAATACAAAAGTGCGTCGTTGCTCCACATCTCGTGTGTCTAGAGTTCTAGATGGGCCAACTCCATCTGAACCTGTTCCTAGGAAGGGACGTACAGGATCCAGACCGCTGTGAGATAATATATGAATCAACATGTCTGATATCCAGCCGAGCTGGTCCTACATCACCGCCTAAGTAGCCTCAATCCTGGCTAGAGCAGCAGTCAGGTTGCACAAAGTGAACATCCATAGGCTTGGGTGCCTAGTATTGTGTCGCTGGCTCGACTCTCCTACATCTCTGAGGTCTCTCTTGGACCAAATCTGCGACCTCTGCGGCCTCCATCTCCTCATCAGTAGCAGCAATCTCAACTGCCTCTGCTGCTGTGGCACCATCTGCGACAAGTACATAATGGCCATCAGCAATGGCTACAGCTACCCGCATCACCTCCAAGTAGGCAGCCCCATTGATCTCGACTGCTAAGGCATCATCGATCCTATCGCCTCTGCCTTCAAAATGTTGTAAGAGATGGTCATCTCATAACATAGTGTCCTCCGATCAATGGATTAACAGATCTCGACCCTATGCCCTTGGTGACGAGATAATCCACCAACAAGTAGGGGAGATGAACAAATCGATCAGGCTCAATGAGAGGCCACAAGTAGAATGTCCCCTACAGGGACCTTCCCACTGCCCTTGTGGTGAGCCACGGTGCAAGTGATGATGCGGTAGAGTATTCGGTGAATGGGTGAGCGGATCATGCGCTCTGTTTAAGCAACTGGTGAGTATGGCATTAAGCTGATCTAGGCCCACGTGGCCGCATCCTGCATATTCTCTAGCAAGTGTAGATGGCAAGTAGTGAAGAATGGCAGAAAGCATAAACTGTAAACCTCCTCACGGGTGTAAATGCATACCCGCCATGCAAACTTCTCAAAGGAGTAATCCTGGCTCACTCCGCCCAATCTGAACCGGATACTCCGATGTGACGGATCCTTGACAGCAGGTCCCAAGCTACATGTGGAGTAAAACTCTAGCATGAGCTCCGATAACAAATCTCGCCTGCTGGAAAAAGGCGATCCCATCCAAAGTAGGTAAACTGTTGGCTCTCGTCAGAACTTTTCCGAGTCCGGCCCAGGTGAGGCTCTAGCCTAGCTGTGATGACAGCGACTAAGGAAAAGTCTCAGTCTAGACATGGTGCTATGTCCACATCCCTGGCTGCAAGTCTTGCCAACGGATCCTTGTATCTCAGCGATCCCCCCAACACCTCGGGAAACTAGAGGAAAGTGTGTTATGGCAAATCTACTAGATTAAGAACAGGTCGACTTCGTCTCGATGCCATCTCCAAAACAGGGTTATGGGTACAAGCATGATGAATTATGAAAATTTTCATTTTTGGTCCCAACATCAGATAACGTCGATACTTTTTTAAAATATGCCGCTATCTATGAATATTCATAGATAGCGTCGCTAAACTTCATCAATAATGGTGCTATTGATGAACATCCTGCAGCCAAACTTGAAATTGAACGTGTTAAACTTAATCAATCTATCCACAAGTGCCGTAATGTTGTACCTAAGCATATTCTAAGTTCAATTTTGCATATAAAACACACAAGGGATCGTCATTGGGGATTTAACTCTCTGGTCTGAATCTAATTGGTTCTAAGCAACACAAGTTAAAGTCACATACCAGAATGTAGATGAAAGCAAGAAACACACGATATCGACTGGAATTTGATTGTTCGAGTTCTTTGTTGGAGGCGCTATGACGTTGTGTGAAAATGAAAGTGAAAGAGGTAAAAGTAAGAACTAGTTACCCATTGTTAGCGGTGATATCAGATCCGTATTTTGTCACTAAGTACTATGAAGCCCACTGTCTATAGGTCCTAGCCTTAAGATAGCGTCGCTATACAGCCTGGTTAATTGCGCTATCTACTATGTTTACCAATTATGAATGCAAGACATACACACACACACACACACACACACACCCCATCCAACAGTCTATAGAAAGAAGCTGTAACTACATAATATCTATCAGAAACTATTTACACCCCTCCCTACCCTACCTTACCCACCCTACCCTACCCACTACTCACCCCTAACATCTACCCCACGTACCCACCCCTACCCCTACCTCACCCACCATCAACCTACCCACCTCACCCCTAACACCTACCCCACCAACCACCAACCCACAACCAGCCCCTACCCTACACCACCCAACCCTTAAACCTAACCTTTCCCCTACACACCACCCACCCCCAACATTAACACCCACCCCTACCCCACCCACCCCATCTATCGTACCCACCCTAAACCCCCTACGTGTACCCCTACCCCACCCACCACTCCCCTCAACCCTAACCCCACCCTACCCACCCTAACCCCTACGCCGCCCACCCTACCCACCCAAGCCCTACCCCATCCACGACCCACCCCTACCCTACCCCATTCACCACTCACCCCCAAACCCCTACACATTTCCCAACCCTAGCCACCCTTACCCCTACCTTATAGCTACCCACCCTACTCACCTCCTACCACTACTCCCACCCACCCTTACCCTATCCACCTACCACCCACCCCCAAACCTCTACCTACCCCACCCTACCTCAACGTTAAGTACTATCCGTAACATAAACAGACGTCTAGTATCGAATAACAATTTATAGTAGAAACAAACAGGAGTGAGATTATTCGGTTTAAACCGCAAAACCGGCCGAACTGACGTTGATCGGGTTTATAGGTCTGGGTTATTCGTGGGCGGTTTGGGTTTTTTTTTGGGTTTTGTTCTTTTTTCTATGTAACAATGATTCCTTCGTTTTCAGTTTGGGATATGTTGGGGGTGTAGGTGTGGGTGTGAGTATGGAGGGTGGGTAGGGGTAGGTAGGTAAGGTATGGTGTAGTGGTAAGTAGGGTGTATGGGGTTGGGGTAGGGGTGTAGGGATGTAGGGGTAGGGTGGGTAGGGGTAGGTAAGGGTATAGCGATATGGTGGGTAAGGGTTGGGGTGGGTGTGGAGGTGAGTATGGAGAGTGGAGTGGGGTAAGTAGGTAGGGTAAGGTGCAGGGTGGGTAGGGTACGTAGGGGTGTAGGGGGCAGGGTGGGTAAGGTACGTAAGGGTGGGGTGTGGAGGTGAGTATGGAGGGTGAGATCGGGGTAAGTAAGTGTGGGGGTGAGTGTGGAGGGAGGCTGGGTGTAAGTGGTCAAATATGTTATATATTGTATTATTTGAATTAAAAATAGAAAATAAAAACTTATAGAATATACATATCCACACGCGTTTTCTAATTTTTTAAAACGGAAAATGAAATTTCAATTAGTTTAACCAAACGCGTTTTCTACTGAAAATGAAAATGAAAACTCAACTCCATTTTTTGAAAATGTTTTCTAGAAACCCGAAAACAGTTATCCGCAACCAAACACACCCTAAACTACCGGGGACGTCTACTACTTCAAAATTCTCATTAGTTATATCAAACGAAATAATTAGATTACGAGTTTGCAACACATTGTCTACAGTTAACGCACAATCCATAACACACGAATAAATAAACCTATCAATCACTACTTGGGGTTGTCTAATACGTATTGATATGCTCGGTATATTGCATAGACTTATGCATTTCCCCGAACTCAACATGTAAACCTTAACTTTCCAAAAATTGCCAATTTCACTTTTGGTACCACTCCACGCACGAATTTGTGTGATCCGGACAATTTTGGAATTAATAGTGACCGGACAAACCCAAAAACCAAGAAAGATATCATGACCCGCAAATAACATATCAGGAACAACGATAACAATCGATTTTCTAATGGAATGATTCAAAAGAATAGCTGCCCTCTTTCTATAGTTGGAAGAAGAAAACTGATAACCGTCAAAACCCAACAAGCCATAAGAACTACCAACTATTCTTGGAAGTCTAAGGGACAGGGGAAGAGTCGGAACAAAGCTCTACTGGGGAGCGAGTCATCATCTACAAAAGAAACATATTTGTCTACGATCTTTATACCATACAAACATATGTTGTGGCTGAGTGTGGCGGATGTTGTGAGCTACAATAAACTTTGAGATATCGATCAAAGACTTCCATGATTTTGATACCGACCTATAGTGAATCAATCATTTGACAGGAAGCCTTTTCATGATTTCTTCATGGATATGGAATCATAGTTCGTCTGATATTTTGATTTTGGGTGCAGCTAGTATTTGCTGGTTTAAGGTTTATATCAATGGGAGCTTTGGATACACAATTTGTTGGCAATTTACTACGAAATTTATAACCTATCAAAATAAGCTGACGAGTTGAATGGAATCTTTAAGGCGATGAGGGGAAACATAGGGCCCAACTTTTTAGCCTTAGAACAACATTAATGATATAATTGAACTATTTTATGGAAAAAGTCAAAGTTAATCCACTGAAAACTAATGACTTATGAAACTAAACAGCTAATTAACCAATAAAAACAAAAAAGAACCAATCTAATTTAAAATTTAAGAATGAAAACTTCAAAAAAGTAGAAAACAGCAAATAATATCACATCCTCTGAAAAACTTGCAACTCATCGGAAAAAATTCATATTGTCGTCCAACTGTCCACCCCATGCTCTCTTGTTTAAGATCATTTTGCATTAGGATTTAGGGAGTGGTGTCATGGAAATGGTGTGGTAAAGACTCTTCGCCTCGCTTTTGTCATTCAATGGTAATGGTTCATGGCAAAAAAAAAAGAATGGGAGAAGAAAAAATGGCAGATAATGTGAGAAAGGATAAAGAGAGATGCTGATTTTGTCATGCCACATAGATTTTACTTTAGTCTTGTCGAGCTCCACTCCCATCATCTATACTGTTTTTTAATCATGTCGCATCGGATTTTTAATAGGGTTAATGACTCGAGAGGGTAACATACTTGTTTCCGTGTTCATATTTAGACAACTATGCTTTTTTCGTTCACATTTGACCATTTAACTTGTTAAGTCTGTTTATAAAACATCATTATGACCGGTTGTAGTAGGTTGTTGCTGACATGGTAGCATACGTTGCAGGGTTAATGACTTGATACGGTAACGTACTTTTCCTCGTGTTCACATTTGACAATTATGTTTTTTTCGTTCACATTTGAACATTTAACTTGTTAAGTATGTTTAAAAAATCTCATCATGAACCACTCCCCCTTAACTTTAGGTTTGCTCCGTTAACCCTCGAGTTTTGAATAACACGATCATTACTAGAAAAAAATGTCTTTAATGGCACACAACGCGTGTCATTAGGGGTACTGATGACACACAAATGTGTGTTGCTGAAGCCCCAGTCATAAACGAAAGATGACACACATTTGCGTGTCATAAATTTACGACACACAATTTATACGTACGTCATAGTTTCAGGTATTTAAAAAATATATTTTTGTATAGATTTACTAATATTCAAATAAAATTACATTTTTATAACTCATGAAAAGAAACACCGTTGTCATGTTTTTATGAAGAAATTTAAACTCATTAATTCAAAATGGCAAGTCCCCAAAAAAAGAAGCAGACACCAACAACCTTCAAATACCATTAAAATGCATCAAACCTTACATTAACATACATAAAATCCACAGGATAAATATAACGTTGATGCCCGGCACTGACAACCTTTAAATGCCCGACATCGATCGTTGAGACTGACAACCTTCGAGTCTTGGCTTCACCCTGTTCAATATCATGCTCGTTTGAAGCGATGGAACCCTAGATATTAGGGCCGAAATTGAAGCAATAGCAAACCCTAGACGATGGGAAGAGCGGAAGCGGAAGCCTGATAAATTGTGAGGATCGGAATTGTAAGAGAAGGACCGACTATGTATAGCTAGGGAAATAAAGTGGAATAAATCAAGATGACACAAATTTCTAATATGACATAGAAGTGTATTTCGTGTTAATCTTTATTGTTGGATTTTGACACTAAAAGATGACATACATTTTTGTGCTTTTTGAACAGACTTGAATGGTCAAATGTGAACAAAAAAAATATAGTTACGTAAATGTGAACGAAAAAACAGAGTTGCCTAAATGTGAACATGAAGAAATGTACGTTACACTATCAAGTCATTAACCCTGTCACGTCAGCATCAACATACTATAACCGATCATAATGATGTTTTTTGAATAGACTTAACAAGTAAAATGGTCAAATGTTAACGAAAAAAACATAGTTTCCTAAATGTGAATACCAAAAAAAAGTATGTTACCTTCTCAAGTTATTAACCATGTAACTTGTTAATGTATTACACGTTGTAATTACTGCATTGGTGACATGATAAATATTGTTGCTAGGTTGGAGCGATGACATGAAAGCATATTTAAAATTTTGTTATTAAATAATAACCAAAATTTCAGCTTTGTTTAGGTGTCGTGAGATTTTGTTCCATTGTCCAAATTCATATATAATAAATTAGATATTAATCACATCGGATTCAATCACTTGCACATATGGATATAATCATGTCTGCTACCCCTTGTTTTCATTTTGAGGCAAATGAACTAACTATACATAGCTAGGCATTCTCATTAGAGTTAACTATTAAGATGCACATGAACCCATATTTAGGACATCTTAGATCCAAACAACATATTTGCAGCTAGAGAATGCTTGTAATTTGTAACTTTTTCTAGCGAGGAACATATATTTGCAGCTAGAGAATGCTTGTAATTTTTAAGTTTTTCTAGCGCCTCCTTAGGTTCTTTTTTATAATATTTCATAACGTTCCAGAAAACAAATTTGCAGCTAGAGAATGCTTTAGGTTGTTCTATAGACTGCTCACTTTGAGTTCTTAAAGCAGTTTACACTATTTTAAATGCATAGCTGACGAAATGTTTCATGCTGCTATTTTACTTGAAGGTTAACAAAAAGAAATGGTATTTTGTGGTTTAATAATCTGGAAATACCTACAGCTAACACCGCATAACAAAAATGGTACTTTGAGGTTTCATATAAATGTGGTATTAAGCATCATCAATGTTACAAAGTACAGTGAATAAACAGCCAACACGACATCAAATTATATGTGATGCATCACTTGAACTAATTTGCAGACGTCAATAGCTACTGCAATCAGAGAGACCAAGCAAAACTAGTGTTTCACCGTAGGAATGTTGGTGATTTTAGTGTCACCAAGTCATTTTATGTAATTGGAACTAACATGTGAGCTAAGGGGCTACTTAGTTTGTACTCTAATACATGTTCGGGTAATGTGCGGAGTGCACGCATGTATAAGATCGAATAAGTAGCCGGTACAACGACTGGTCGGGGGTCCGGGGGCAGCGCCCCTGGGCTCGGGGATTCCAAAGGGGCAGCGCCCCTTTGGCGGGGTCCTAGGGGCAGCGCCCCTAGCGGGGTCCAAGGGGCAGCGCCCCTGGCGGGGTCCAAGGGTCAGCGGGCAGGGTCGAGGGGCAGCGCCCCCGCGGGGTTTGGGGCAGCGCCCCAAAAGGTCTTCGGATTTTTGGATTGGTCACTTAGTGGAAAATCCGAATTCTTAAGGGTTAATATGGTATAATTAACTGATTAGCGTTAATTATGGAAACCATCAATTAAACCCTAACCCTAAGGAAATCTTAAGTCGGCCCATGATCCCATAACCCTAATTCGTGGGTTATATAAACGCCTCTTCTAATCAGAAGAGAGACACACGAAAATCATTAGCTCTCAATCGTTCCTCACGAACATATAACTTCTGGCAATTTGGCTTACGAGTTTGTGCCTAAATTCGTAGGTGTTCCCTTTGGATTATCCTAGACTGGATTTCCTGTAACCCAGGCATAGGGTGGAAATATCAGTTCGGAAAGTGATCACACGATCCATAGGGCAATCCGGATCTTCTCCAAACCTACCCGTCTTTCTAACAAGGAATTCACACTGAATGCACGTCCAGTAAATAGATGATTGCTTACTTCTGAGTTAGGCTCATAAACAACAAGTTCAATTGAGTCAAAAGATATAATCTTCCACTTCTATAATAGGTCCAGTGGTCCACCACTATTTCTAAAACCCACTGGCTTTATCAAATCACCTGGTGCCTTGATCGTGAATAGCTTTGTATACGATCTTTCTACACCATGCTCCATCATCCATAGAGTACAACAAAATTGTTCCGCGATGTCTATATTGTATCTGTCTTTATTGTCTTCAAGAATGACTAGAGACTCTCTTAGCTTAGAAACCGAAAACTGGAAGGGAGGGAGGATAGCAAAACTATCGGGGAGATCTACTACTTCCAAATTCTCATTAGTTATATCGAAGGATATTATCAAATTACGAGTTTGTAACACATTATCTACAGTAGAACAATCTACGCCACCCCAATAGATAAACCTATCAATAACTACTTGGGTGTAGGTTTTAATCTTGATATTTTAAGTTTATTTAATTAGTATTTTTAGTCTTTGTTATTTAGTAAAATAAAGAGTGTAGCTCTTGTGGACCAAGTATTAGGAGCGTGAAAAAGGGAAAATGTGGGCCTTGTATCTCCATGTTTTGAGCTTGATTTGTTTAGTTCCATTAGGTTAATTAGGCTATAAAAGGACTTCACAATCTGAATAAAATCGCAGCCGTTTTTGAGTCACAAAACACAATTCTTCTTTATCTCTTTATTCTCACGTATTAAACAGAGTGTGTGTTGATTGTGAGTGATTTTTGAGGGCCTGAATTTCCAACATTTGGTATCAGAGCATAGGGCTTGTTTAGAGGTGTCTGCCGGTTTGAGAGTCGGTGGTAGAAAGGAGGAGCGACCCTTGGCTGCAGGGCTGAGAACGAATGAAGAACATTTGGTATAACCGACGTAGTGCATGAAACGAACCGGTCCCGTCAAAGCAGGAGGCTTTGGGTTGGTTCGTTGTGCAAGTGCAAGAAGACGTTAGATCTTGGAAGATTGTTTTTCTTGGTCGGTGGAAGAGTGACTTTGGAATAGGTATGATCGGAAAAAGGTTGAGGTGTTAAAAAGGAGTCTAACTGGAGTTGCGGGATAAACAGGCAGCAAGAAACATCAAAGCAGGTGGCTTTGTTCAGTCCATTTCGCGGGTGGCGGAAGACAGTAGAGGTTGTTGTGACCTTGTTTTCTTGACCGGTGGTAGAGGCTCTCATAACGAAGGTGGATGAAAGAAGCAACGACATCAAGGCGATGACGTTTTTCCTCTTGTATGGTTGTATGGTTGTCGCAGGAAGATTGGGGTGGTCGCTGGAGAAGAAGATGATGGATCATTGTGTTGAAAGATGGTCTCGATCAGATTGTTCCTATGGAAAAAAAGTTTTGCCGGCGGAGGTGCGTGAAAATCGATCAGAAAGGATCCGTCAAAGCAGGTCTTCGGATTTGGTTCGTTTCAAACGGTTACGAACGGAAGAGATCCTTCGAAGCGGGTGGCTTGGATTCGGTTCGGCTTTGCTGGAAAAAGAAGATAGAAAAGCAGGTAGCTTGTTTTATTAGTCGGTGGAATAAGCTCTGGTTTCGTAGCCAAAACGGAGGTGACTTTGGACGTGACTCGGGAGAGGTCGTGATCGTTCCGGGATAAGTCGAGATGGTGGCTGAATGGACGAAGCCGAACGAAGATGATCAAAGTGTTGATAATCAAAAGGAAAAACATTGTTATGAACCGGTATCAACAACCCGGTTAAGGGGTGATTGTTGGGTTAACCGGATAGTACAATATGGGTTTAGTGGGTCATGGGTTTGATCCAGAAATAGTCAAGCAATATTGGAGCAAAAGAAGCAAGATCAATAATCAAGATTAAGGGGGTGAATGTAGGTTTTAATCTTGATATTATAAGTTTATTTAATTAGTATTTTTAGTCTTTGTTATTGAGTAAAATAAAGAGTGTAGCTCTTGTGGACCAAGTATTAGGAGCGTGAAAAAGGGAAAACGTGGGTCTTGTATCTCCATGATTTGAGCTTGATTTGTTTAATTCCATTAGGTTAATTAGGCTATAAAAGGTCTTCACAATCTGAATAAAATCGCAGCCGTTTTTGAGTCACAAAACACAATTCTTCTTCATCTTTTTATTCTCACGTATTAAACAGAGTGTGTGTTGATTGTGAGTGATTTTTGAGGGCCTGAATTTCCAACATTGGGGTCCACTAATATGTATTGATATGCTCGGTAGATTGCTAGATAGACTTGTGCATTTCCCGGAACTCGGCATATAAACCTTAACATTCCAAAACTTGCCAATTTCGCTTTTCACTACACCACAACCGAAGTTGTGTGATGTGGACGATTTTGGGCTCTATAGTGACAGAACAAACCCCAAAACCAAGAACGATTTTATGACCTGTATATAGCCTATCAAGCACAGGGATAGCGATTGATTTTCTAATGGATGGATTCAAAACAACAGCCACCCTCTTTTTATCGTTTGAAGAAGAAAACTGATAACCTTCGAAACACAACAAGCCATAAGAACTACCAACTATTCTTGGAAATCTAGGGGACAGAGGAAGAGTTGGAACAAACCTCTGTCGGGGGAAAGAGTCATCGTCCACAAAAGAAACATATTTATCCCCTTCTCTACCATCTTTATACCCTACAAACAGATGATGTGGCTGAGTGTGGCGGACGCTGTGAGCTGCAATAAACTTTGAGCTGTCGATCAAAGACTTCCATGATTTTGAGACGGATCTGAACTGAATCAAGGATTTAACAGGAAGCCTTTTCATGATTTCTTCATGGATATGGAGTGGTAGTTCGTCTGACATTTTGGTTTTGGGTGCCCGCTGGTATTTGATTGTTTAAGGATTATATCAATGGGAGCGTTGGAGACACATTTTGTCGGCAATTTACTACGAAATTTATAACCTATCGAAATAAACTGATGATGAGTTAGGTGGAATCTTTAAGGCGCTTAGGCCTTCCGTGTGAGTGTAAACACATGTAAACACAAACTTGACTCACCAACCATTGCAGCCACCGACCATTGCAGCCAACACTTTGTTGAATTTCTCATATGAACTCATTTTTAGGTTGCAGCTATTGTAGAAATTAGGCACACTACCATCACTATAGATAGATGTTCTAACATCCATTGTAATGCACCACAAAAACATAGAAGATAGTGTTTAGATAGTTAGCGAGAGTTGTTCTTTTCTTGTATTTCAGTTTGAGTATTGAATAAAAGAACATTTTAGTTCCAACAAGTGGTATCAGAGCTTGGTTAAGCTCCCGGGGCAACTTTCTAAACACCCTCGGGGTTTTTGGTCAAAAATTTTCTGTCACAAAATCGTTTTTCGAGAGCACCATTGGAAAGGTCTCGTTCTTAGGATTCCGAATATATATTATTCGGAATTTTTCGACACCCGGATCATCCTCAAACGGCCGGTCAAAGTTCGCCGGAATCTAGCCGGAAAACGCGCCGGAAAAACCAGTTCGCCGGAGAAGCTGTCGGAGAAGATGAGTGACGACAGCAGTGACGTCATCAGGCTCCTGAAGTTTCAGAAAATTGCAGGTTGGTCCCTATTTTTCAGAAAAACTTCAGATTATCCCCCTATACTTCTTAAAGTTTCAAACCGATCCCTAAAGTTCTGAAAATTACATTTTGGCCCCTCTACTTCTGGAAAGTTTCAAACAAATCCCCAAATTTGGTCGTTATAATAAATTATAGTGGTCCTCGTACGTTTGAAAATTCCAAGTTAGAGTATATCCAAGTATATGCCAAGAATGACCACACCAAGCTCGTCGTTTTCTCAACCCGAAATTGAAAGTGTTCAAAGGACCGGGAGGGATAGTAGTGTTACGTTACATTATCCGTTGCTTACAAAAACGAACTACGCGGTGTGGGCTATAAAGATGCGAGTGAATTTGCAAGCACAAGGAGTGTGGGATGCAATTCAAAATGCAAGAGTAGATGAACGAACAAATAGGATAGCGCTTGCGGCCATTTACCAAGCGATTCCAGAGGACGTACTTCTTATGTTGGCCGAGAACGACACGGCTAAAGAAGCATGGGAAACGCTTAAGATGATGCATATGGGAGCGGATCGGTTAAAGGAGGAAAAGGTACAAACATTGAGAAGTGAATTCGAGGTGATCCGAATGAACAATGGTGAGTCGATAGATGATTTCGCCTTGAGATTGAATACTATTGTGACCGGTATTCCATCTCTCAGTGAAAAGATCGAGGAGAATACAGTAGTGAAGAAGTTTCTTCGAGCCGTCCCAATGCGATTTATACAAATCGTAACATCTATTGAGCAATTTGGAGACATGAAAAACATGACGGTCGAAGAGGTTGTAGGCCGTCTCAAGACCCACGAAGAGCGACTTCGAGGGTATGAAGAACGGGAAGAAGGACCTTCTCTATTGCTTACACATGCCAAGTGGGCATCTCAGTCTAAGCAAACCGACGAGGGAGACTCGTCAAACACTTCAAGGGAAAGTGGAAGCCAAGGCCAAGGACGCGGTCGAGGTCGTGGGAATGGCCGAGGAGATGGTCATGAGTATGATGCAAACCGGAATGACTATAATCGTCCTCGAAAGGACAAAAGTAAAATAAAATGTTTTACTTGCGAGGAATATGGTCATTATGCATCAGAGTGTCCAAACAAGAAACGAGGTGAGGATGTGAACCTCACCCAAACCAATGAAGATGAAGAGCCCATTTTAATGATGGCGATCTCGCAAGAAGATACACCAGGTATGGTGCCGCTAAAAGAGAAGAACGGTGTTGATATCCCTGCATCCGAAGAAAGTCAAGTTGATTCCGAGGAATGGTACCTTGACAACGGTGCTAGCAATCATATGACCGGAGATCATTCAAAGTTCCATGAGTTAGACGAGAACGTGACGGGTTATACACGGTTCGGAGACGGGTCAAAGATCGACATCAAAGTAAAAGGTACGATCTTGTTTGATTACGGAAACGAAAATCAAAGACTACTTAACGAGGTACATTACATTCCTAGACTTAAAAAGAATATTATTAGTCTTGGACAACTAACCGAAGACGGGAATCGAGTCGACATGGATGGTGATATCTTACTGGTATTTGACAATAGTAACATTTTACTTTTTAAAGTAAAAAGAACCCGTAACTGACTCTATAAGACACTTTTAAGGACGAGACGAAAAATGTGTCTTTTATCATCCCAAGATGATCCCGGTTGGTTGTGGCATCAACAACGTTCGTATGCCAATTATTATACCATGAAAGTTAATGGTTGTTTGGAGCATCATAAAATTCTAGGTTCACATCTAAAGAAATTAGATGATTCGAGTAAGCAAGGAATTTATGTTGAAGTTGAAAAAGGTGAAAAAGGACACCAGTTTTTCGACGCACAAAAAGGGAAGCCACGGATAAGACGAGACGTGTTCTTTGGTAAACGGAAAAGATGGATTTGGACCGAAACATCACTTGCTAGTTTTTCTCAACGTCCTAAAAGTGGAGCTATCGACTTTCGTAAAGTGATGCAAAAGAAGGAAGACGTGTCACTAAAGAAAACGGCTTATGCTAAAAGGATTTCGGGGGAGTTCAGTGTGAGAGATTGCACTCCAACAACTTGTTCCAAGGATGCAAAATTGAAACTCGAGAAAGATAAAGACAAAGGACTTGTCGATTACTCTATAGTCAGGAATGGCATGGAATATGCAACATGATTGGCGTAACGAGTCTCAAGCCAAGTTTGGTTTAAGGAGGAGAATGTCAGTGTAAAC
The DNA here is from genome assembly GCA_023525715.1 of Cichorium intybus. Taxonomy (NCBI): domain Eukaryota; kingdom Viridiplantae; phylum Streptophyta; class Magnoliopsida; order Asterales; family Asteraceae; genus Cichorium; species Cichorium intybus. Next base: position 113,087,108 of record CM042014.1, on the reverse strand, counting down.
ACATGTAAACACAAACTTGACTCACCAACCATTGCAGCCACCGACCATTGCAGCCAACACTTTGTTGAATTTCTCATATGAACTCATTTTTAGGTTGCAGCTATTGTAGAAATTAGGCACACTACCATCACTATAAATAGATGTTCTAACATCCATTGTAATGCACCACAAAAATATAGAAGAGAGTGTTTAGATAGTTAGCGAGAGTTGTTCTTTTCTTGTATTTCAGTTTGAGTATTGAATAAAAGAACATTTTCGTTCCAACATTCCGGAGTGCTAGCCCGAGCCCCTACCCGACGACCACGAGCATCGCGGTGAACACACCCCGCCCCTGCGACGTCGGGTTTTCTCCACCCTGCGCGAGTTCACGGCGTCGTGCGACGTTTGGGTTTAATTTTTTTTTACCGTTGCAAAACAGCTATTTTAATAAAAAAAAATTTAACTTTTCAAAAACCCCCTATAAATATATTCACATCTCACTCATTTTTCACATACACATCAATACACACACATTTTTCACATACACATCAATACACACACATTTTCAAATGGCCTGTGTGGAAAATGGAAACGCTGTGGGAAATGGTAACCGTCTTCGGCAATGGACTCAGCAAGAAGAGGCAGCATTAGCGAGGGCCTGGGTCATCCAAACTGAAGACCCCGATATGAGGAGTCACGCTCATGGTTTCTGGCAACGTGTTGCGGATTCGTTTCACACAATCTTGGGCGTAAATGAATTTAGGAGTAAAGATCATATGTGCTTCAAATGGAGGAATTTGTCGTTCAAAGTGTATAACTTTGAACCAGTTATGCAAGCGAACCGCCACGAGGGGGTCACCGACGAGCAGATCCTTTCTCAATCCTTGGAAGAGTATCGGACGATGTACGACAACGATTTCACGCATCTGGATGCGTGGAATGTCTTGAAAAATGAACCTCGATTTCACGGATATCGCGTCTAGGATTTTAATTATCATATTTTGTATTTTAATTATCGTATTTTGTGTTTTAATTATCGTGTCTAGGATTTTAATTATCGTATTGTGTGTTTTAATTTATCGTATTTTTTGTTAATGAAGTATTTTATTTTGAAGAAGTATTTTATATTTTAGTATATGAAATTATTTGTTGTCTTTTTATTTTGTTTTTAATATACTTTTTAAATTAAAAAGTGAGAGGAAGTGAGAGGTAGTGAGATGTGACCATTTTCGGGGGTAAGGCGAGGAGAGAGAAATGCTGACTGGATGCTGAGGTGACAGGCAAAAAGTGAGAGTATGAGAGAGGGCATACCTGATGGCCTTAGGAAGAACATGGCGCCCAGCTTTTAAGCCTAAGAACAGCATTAATGATATAATTTACTATTTGATCCGAAAAGTCAAAGCTAATCCACCGCAAACTAATGATTTACGAAACTAAACAGCTAATAAACCAATAAATAAACAAAAAAACAACCAATCTAATTTAAATTTATAAAATCCAACCTTAATAAAAAGTAGAAAAGAGCAAATAATATGTCGTCCGCCGGAAAAACTTGCAACTCATCGGAAATATCTTACATTCACTACCAGAAACGAGACATATAGGGCGATGTAGTTGTCGTCACGATAGACACCTCTATAGCGACGACATGTGGTGCCTATAGGTAGAAAAGTCAAATATTGAAAAATGCATGTATGGTGTATACGAACCATGATATATTTGAAATTAAACCGATATCCCGAAACCCGAATATTCCATGTAATTTCAATTATTGTATTATATTATAGTAGACTTAGCCAAGAAGGTTCGATGCAAGCGTTGTGCGAAGTTTTATGCGGCCGCAAACAACTCTATTTTGAAGATTCATAAAAACAATGCATGGAAAACGGTTCAACAAACCAAGACTTAACCGGATCGGTTTTTCAAAAGTCGGTTTTCAAAATAATCGGCTTTTGTACACCTCTAGAGTATCCTGTTTAGATCAATTGAATTATCCGGCTTATCGAACTTGGGCTTAGAGGGGGAAGGCCCATAATTATTTTGTCCTACACAGCTACACTAGGTGAGAGCCCATTTTGGTATTTCATTGATCAAGTGCTATCCAGTTTTTAGTAGAATTCCAACCGTCATTAACCTGCATGGCGAATTGGTTAGTTCGGATTATCGAGGGTGAGTGATTAAAATACCGGCGATTCTTCGATTTGAATATTAGAATTAAGAAAGTGGTTTTATGATCAGAATCTCAATTTTCATATGGGCGATTATAAAATCGTAACGGATTTCCCAAATCCTCCGTTCGCTCTCTCGACCCAAAACCCTAGAAGTTCATTCACAGCATGACAGCAGCATCGAAAATCAAAACGTTCGACGAAATCCCTTTCCATGTCCAAGCGGAAATCATCAAAAGACTTCCTGTCGTATCATTGCTTCAGTTAAGGTCCGTCTCGAAAGCATGGAAGTCTTTGATCGAAAGCTCTTATTTTATTGCTGCTCACAGCGTTACACATCCGCAGCATCTGCTTTTAAGGTACAGAGGTATGGCAGCAACAAAGAATAAATATGTTTCTTTTGTGGATGATGACACCTTCCCTCAACAGAGGTTTTTTCATGCCCTTCCCCAGTCCATTAAACTACTTAAAAACTCAAGCATACTCGGTAGCTCTCATGGGTTGTTGTGTTTGCGAGGGTATATTGGGATGGGAGAGGATTTTTCTCCCAACTTGGAAACCGAGACGATTGTTTTTTGGAATCCTTCAATTAGAAAGTCCATTTCTGTTGCTCGCAGAATTAACCCAGAAGCTAGAACTAATCTTGGTTTTTGGGTTTGCCCTGTCACTCGTGACCCTAAAATTGTAGAGATCACACAATTTAACAAAACTAGCTACCACCATTGTGAAGCTAAAGTTTATACCGTGAGTTCACGCAAATGGAGAAGTCTATCAAGCAATCTTCCAAGCAAAAAATTCAGAGTTTTTATGTGTCATCTTGTTGTTGATAGGTTTATTTATTGGTGTGCTTTCGAACCTATGTATATGAACAGCAGTGAGTTACTGGATCATAATCTGATAATGTCATTTGATACGACTAATGAGACTTTCGGAGAAATAGACCTCCCAGATAAATTAAGACGCCACCCTCCCGAATACTTGTGTATTTCTAACCTAAGGGAGTCTCTTGTGATGCTTGAATACGACAACGGCTGGAATCATGCTTATTCTTGTGCTGTGTGGATGATGGAGAATGGTGTTCAAAAATCGTTTAAAAAGTTATATACCGTCGAGGCACCATATGAGTCATGGACAATAAAAGCACTGGGATTTAGGAACAGTGGCCAACCTATATTGGAAGTAGAATATGATGATGAAGATAATATTGGACATAGTGAACTTGTGGTCTATGAGCCCACCTCACAACACTTCAATTATCTTGGGATCTATGGATCATTCTGTGGGAATTCTTACATGGAGACATTAGATTTGGTCGGTTGTTCTGATTGCAATGTTGTGCTTGAAGATGATAGCAAAGAAGAAATGACTTTCGGAGTGGACATATAACAGATGTGTTCAAATTAATTTTATTTTGGAACTACTTTGTTACCATCATTCTCTTTGGATTCCTGCATGGAAACCCGAAAGTTTTTGTTTTTGCTTATAAACGTTATTGTGATCAGTTAAAAGCAAAATAAGGGATATTACTCGAACTGCTCTCTCATTGGCTTCATATTATTTTGATTTCATCAAACATGTGATGATGTGATGATGTTTATATATTTGATTATTCCTGATACTCCATAAAATATATTCTATGTCCTGAATTACTTGCTTATTTCTGATTTCTGATAACCCTAACAAAATATTATTGAATTCTAAAGTTCGCACTTGACGGTCAGAGTTATTTGGCGGTTTAGCAACAATAAAACATTCAAAAATTCTGGTTTATCTCAATCAACTATACCAGATGAAGCCTACATAAGATTTGTTTTTGCTCATAACCCAACTAGTAATCTCGTCTAGCACTTGTTGTCCCTTGCTTCTTAGCATCTTGCTAAGGGGCTGCTGTTTTCATGAAATTTCTAGCTGTTCAAATAAAATATATGACAACTTGATTTCTTTTCCTTCAACTTCCTACGTATTAATATAACATTATACCTGTATAGAGAATGATAATTGGGCTCGGGCTCTCTACCTTTTAATTATTTGGGAGTCCCTGTGGGGGCTAATGCGTCATCAAAAAATACTGAAAACTTGTCATTGAACGCCTCCAAGCCAAATTATCAATTTGGAAATGCAAAACACCATCTTTTGGAAAACGTCTTACCCTAATCAAGGTCGTACTCAGTAGCTTATCCACCTACTACTTAGCTTATCCACCTACTACTTCTCTTTGTTCAAAGCTTCTTGTTGCATCATTGATAGTCTTGAGAGAATAAGAAGGTTCCTATGGGGTGGTTTTGAAAATGCCTCAAAATGCATTGGGTTTCATGGGACAAAGTCTTAGCATCAAAACAGGATGGGGGCCTAGGGGTTGGTTCCTTGAAGGCCCAAAATGATGCCCTATTACTCAAATGGTGGTGGAGACTCAAAAATGAAGATCATTCACTATGGTGTAAAGTGATTTCGGTGATTCACAATCTATACAATAAACCGGTACCCAAATTACAAAGAAGTCGCTAAATGGTGTATGGTGTAACATTGCCAAGGTTTCTTGTGACGTGGAACGTTTACTTTTCTAACGTTTTTTCTCATGTTATTTGAAATGGCTGCAATACTCTTTTCTGGGAAAATTTATAGATAGGTAATTCGAGTTTTAAATCAAGCTTCCCCAACCTCTGCGCCTTGGAATTGGTTAAACATTACAAAGTTTCTCACCGGCTCTCTATAGCTGGTTCTGGAGTTGCAAAAAAACCTCCAATTGATCCAATTGTCGCCTCTAGGCTTGGTCTTTTTTTATCAACCATTAGTACTTGTTCCCTGAACTCTTCCCCTGATCAGTTGGGGTTCAATCTAGCCGGCCCCAATGGCGCTAAAATATTCAGGTGTAAAGTGTAAACATTTCTCTCCCACTTGCTCACTATGTGGTAAAGATGATGAAACTGTAGATCATGTCTTGGAGAATTGTGGTCGTGAGAACTAGAGAATGGATGTTCTATTGGTGTAAATCACATCGGTTCCTCTGAAGAATGTGGTGGACTTACTGGACTATGCAGCAACATGGGAAATTGTCCAAGGAAAAGGAAAATGTTTATCATAATTTCTTATTGATTGCTTTGGTGCTTATGGAAGGCTAGAAACACAAGGTCCTCAATAGGATCTAACCTACATTTACGATGATAGCGGATTTTGTTATGTCTCTATCTTTTGTGTGGTATAAATATAGGGGTAAAAAAGGAAAATGTAATTGGTCGGAATGGAGCTGTTCCCCTTTCATATTGATCTCTTTTCTTTGTATCTTGTATGTTGTTGGCTCATGCTTAGCTCCTTGCTAAGTGTGTTGCTATTTTTATTTTATATATTCATTTTTGTTTAAGAAAAACTGTGTAGAGATATTTATGTCGTTCTTACTTTTTTCGAGGAACTTTGGTTCCACAGTATTTCCAACGCATTTTGACGAAAATGATTTTCCTAGAAAACTTCTTGGAAATAATTTTAGTAGGAAGTTCCTCGAAATACCCATTAAAGTGGGTGTGTGGGAAAAGGCTCAGGACTTCCGACAAAATGATTTCCTCGATAACTCCTCGGAAATGTCATAGGAAATTTCTCGGAAAAAGTTTCCCTCGGAGTATTTTCCAACGAACTTCACTTCTTTCGAAATTCCTCATAAACACTGTGGAATATGCTTCAAAATTCAACAAAGAATTTTCAAAGGCTGCTTATTTTTAAAACCCATGTGAAGAAATCCTTTTCCAACCTTGGCATACAAGACTTTTCTAATGAGCCATTTTTTTCTTCAAATGGCATGCATAATTTTTAGTATAAATAGGATGTAATTCATTGATGCAAAACCACACCAAAAACCATCTCAACTCCTTAGAAAACTTATCTTACTCTTCTTGTAAATACTAAATACATAAGAGTTTATAAACTCTTTGTATTTGTATATTCTCCAAACATTTTGTAAACACCACAAAATATAGTGAATTGGTTCTCGGCTTCCTCCGCCCGTGGTTTTTCCCGATTTGGGTTTTCCACGTAAATCCTCGTGTCTCTATTTTATTTATTTCATTCGTATTTTCGTTGTGATTATTATCGTTCGATAATTTTGATCCCATTCCGCATTGAGCTAATATTGTCTAAAGTCAATTCGGATCCGTCGTATTTTACAACAATTGGTATCAGAGCATCCGGGTTTTGATATTAGCTTGTTGGGATCATTTTATCAAGTAATAAATCATGTCTTCAGTGAAATACGATATTCCGCTGCTGGATCGGAATACCCGATTTCCGCTGTGGCAAGTAAAGATGAGAGATATTCTCATTCAGATGGATTTACACAAGGCGCTCTTGGGCTTCGAAAGGATGCCCAATACATGGACCGAAGAAGAAAAGGAGATGAAAGATCTGAAGGCTTTATCTCAAATTCGTTTGCACTTGTCAAACGATGTTTTACAAGATGTTCTAAAAGAAACGTCGGCGGCTGATTTGTGGCTGAAGTTGGAGCAGTTATTGATGACAAAGAGCTTACCGAACAAGTTGCATCTAAAGCAACGGTTGTTCAATCTCAAGATGATTGAAGGAGGCTCATTAGCTGAACATTTATCCACATTCAAAGAGTTAATAAATAATTTGGAGAATATGGATGTTCAGTATGAAGATGAAGACTTAGCTTTATTTTTGTTGTCATCGTTGCCCGAATCCTACAGCCATTTTCGTGATACGATCATCTACAGCCGTGACACTCTTGTTTTAGATGAAGTCTTTACAGCTTTGGATTCTAAAGAGAAGATGAAATATATTACCGGTGGTGGTTCAAGTGATGCTAAAGCCGAAGGTTTGAATGTCAGAGGAAGAACAACAGAGAGAAGTAGAACTTCTCAATCTTCCAACAGAACCAGATCCAAGTCAAAAGGAAAACGAAAGTTTTGCAACTATTGTCACAAGAAGGGACATGTGCTTGAAGAATGTTTCAAGTTGAAGAATAAAGAAAAAGTGAAGGCGGCAACAAATGGTAAACAAGCTAGCACTTCGGGTGAAGCCGATGTAGCAGAGGTCGAATGTATTGGAGAACTCTTGACAGTTTATTCAGATAAACTGGATTCCACTGGTGATTGGATACTCGACTCTGGTTGTACTTTTCATATGTGTCACAACAAAAGTTGGTTTTACACATTTGAAAAGGTTAATCAGGGCTATGTGTTGATGGGTAACAATACTTCATGTCCAGTTCTTGGATATGGTTCAGTCAGAATCCGTATGTTTGATGGCGTTATCCGAACCATTAGGGATATTAGATATGTCCCTGACCTCAGAAGAAACTTGTTATCTCTTAGTTCCTTTGATAAAAAAGGATACGAGTTTGCCGGTAAAGGTGGAGTTCTCAGGGTATTCAAAGATGGTTCCGACAAACTGAGAGCCAGTCGAAAAACCTCAGACCTCTACTTTCTTGACGGGCAAACAATTTCGAGTGATGCTGCTATTGTTTCAAAGTCTCTTTCTGATCCAGATCAGTCCCGTCTTTGGCACCTTCGACTCGGCCATATGAGTTTTCAAGGCATGTCAGAATTGAGTCGAAGAGGTTTACTTGGTCAACAAAAGATTGTTGATTTGGAGTTCTGTGAAGACTGTGTATATGGCAAGGCAAAACGAGTGAGGTTTGCAAGTGGTATCCATACAACGAAAGGACCACTCGACTATGTCCACTCGGATTTGTGGGGACCAGCTCGAGTTGCTTCTAAAGGTGGAGCTAACTATATGCTCACTATCATTGACGATTTCTCCAGGAAGGTATGGTGTTTCTTCTTAAAACATAAGGGAGACGTTTTCTCTACCTTCAGAGACTGGAAAGTTTAGGTTGAAAAGCAATCAGGATTGGTAGTAAAGTATCTTCGTACGGATAATGGACTAGAGTTTTGCTCAGAAGAGTTTAATGCCTATTGCCGAAAGGAAGGCATTACTCGACATCACACGGTAGTCCATACGCCTCAACAAAATGGTGTAGCCGAAAGGATGAATCGCACCATTATGGAGAAGGTCAGATGTATGCTTTCAAATTCCGAATTGCCAAAGTCCTTTTGGGCGGAGGCTGCTTCTACTGCTTGCTATGTTATCAACCGATCACCGTCACGAGCAATCGAGAAGAAAACTCCGTATGAGTTATGGTCCGGGAAACATGCCGATTATACACATCTGAAACCTTTCGGATGTCCAGCTTATGCACGAGTTGACAATGGGAAGTTAGAACCGAGAGCACTTAAATGTGTCTTTCTTGGTTATAATCCAGGAGTTAAAGGTTACAAGTTATGGAGCAATGATCTAAATAAAATCATCATCTCAAGAGATGTTAATTTTGACGAGTCTGCTATGATTCATCAAACTTCCGACTCTACGGAAGATACAGTCGCATCATCAAAAGCAAATGAAGAGAAAGCTCAAATGGAGGTGGAGTTTCCTACTTCGCCTATCACCATTCCGAGTCCAGTTGAGCAACAAGAGTCTTCCTCGCCAAATGAGCATGTTGTTGTTGAAGAAACAACAAGTTTACAACCACAAGCTACTACTCGAAGCATTGCAAGAGATAGGCCGAGAAGACAAATTGTTCCTCCAAAGAGGTATGCTGAAGCTGAACTTGTTGCTTATGCTTTTATTGTTGCTAATGATATTGAGTCGGAAACGGAGCCTCTAAATTATGATGAGGCTATCAAATCTAAAGACTCAAGTGATTGGATGATTGCTATGCATAATGAGATGGAATCCTTGCAAAGAAATGGTACTTGGGATTTAGTTCCTATTCCAAAAGGGAAAAGGCCAGTTAAATGCAAGTGGGTTTACAAGCTCAAAGAACCTGTTAACCCGAATGAGAAACCAAGATATAAAGCTCGGTTGGTAGCTAAAGGCTACAGTCAAATTCCAGGCGTTGACTATACTGACATCTATTCCCCAGTAGTCAAACACACTTCTATTCGTGCATTATTGGGGTTAGTTGCTTCAAATGATTATGAGTTGGAGCAACTAGATGTTACTACAGCTTTCCTAAATGGTGAGCTTGAGGAAGAGATTTTCATGAAACAACCTGAAGGTTTTGTAGTTCCTGGCAAGGAGGACTACATATGTAAATTGAAGAAATCTCTCTATGGCCTCAAGCAGTCTCCTAGACAATGGTACAAGAGGTTCGATTCTTTCATGACCAGTCACAAATTCAGCAGGTGTACCTATGATAGCTGCGTTTATTTCAAGAAAGGTGACGATGGATCAAAGATCTACTTACTCTTGTACGTGGATGACATGTTAATTGCAGCGAAAGATATGAAGGAGATTCAGAAGTTAAAAGACCAGTTGAAAGCTGATTTTGAAATGAAGGACTTAGGAGCTGCCAAGAAAATTTTAGGTATGGAAATTGTTCGTGACAGGAAGTCTAGGATCTTGCATCTTTCTCAAAAAGGTTACATTGAGAAAGTCCTAAGACGTTTTAATATGCATGAAGCAAAGCCTGTCAACACACCTTTTGCAGCTCATTTCAAGTTATCATCCGCTTTAAGTCCTACTACTGAGACTGATATGGAGTACATGGCACGCGTACCATACTCTAGTGCTGTTGGATCTTTGATGTATGCTATGATCTGCACACGCCCTGATTTGGCTTATGCAGTTAGCATGGTTAGTAGATATATGGCGAACCCGGGAAGAGAACACTGGAAAGCAGTATAGTGGATCTTACGTTATCTACGCGGTACGTCTTCTATGTGTCTACGCTATGGACAATCTAACACTGGGGTGGTTGGATATGTTGATTCAGATTTTGGCAAAGACTTGGATAAACGAAGATCCATTACAGGGTATGTGTTTACACTGAAAGATTGTGCTATTAGTTGGAAAGCCCAGTTACAGTCTACAGTTGCACTGTCTTCTACAGAGGCAGAATACATGGCGATTACAGAAGCAGTTAAGGAAGATATTTGGTTGAAGGGATTATTTAGAGAACTCGATGATAGAATAAAGGTTACCACAGTATTCTGTGATAATCAAAGTGCTATCTTCTTGAGTAAAGATCAGATGTTTCATGACCGTACAAAGCACATTGATATTCGTTATCATTTTGTGCGTGATATCATTGAAAAAGGTGATTGCGTCATAGAAAAGATCGATACAGATTATAATCCCGCTGATATGTTCACTAAAAGTCTTCCAATAGCCAAGTTCAAACTATGTTTGGACTTAATGGGTGTTTCTGATCGCAGTTGAGCCTGATTAGGCTCGTGGTGGAGGAAGTATTTCATTTTTCAGGATCAATTTTTCTCTATATGGTGATTGCAATTTCTTATGGAGTTTTGAAGTTTGAAGAGTTGTTGGTTTTACCAAATGGGTATACAAGCTTTGTTCCATTTTGAAGTCAAGGTGGAGATTGTGGAATATGCTTCAAAATTCAACAAAGAATTTTCAAAGGCTGCTTATTTTTAAAACCCATGTGAAGAAATCCTTTTCCAACCTTGGCATACAAGACTTTTCTAATGAGCCATTTTTTTCTTCAAATGGCATGCATAATTTTTAGTATAAATAGGGTGTAATTCATTGATGCAAAACCACACCAAAAACCATCTCAACTCCTTAGAAAACCTATCTTACTCTTCTTGTAAATACTAAATACATAAGAGTTTATAAACTCTTTGTATTTGTATATTCTCCAAACATTTTGTAAACACCACAAAATATAGTGAATTGGTTCTCGGCTTCCTCCGCCCGTTGTTTTTCCCGATTTGGGTTTTCCACGTAAATCCTCGTGTCTCTATTTTATTTATTTCATTCGTATTTTCGTTGTGATTATTATCGTTCGATAATTTTGATCCCATTCCGCATTGAGCTAATATTGTCTAAAGTCAATTCGGATCCGTCGTATTTTACAACAAACACGTTTTCCTAGGAATTTCCAAGAAAAAGATTTCTAGGAAAACGCATTTTTTATAGTAGTGGTTTTTGGGCATTTAGTTATTCAGTAGTTGCCGTATAATTGATGGTATTATGGTAAGTTTCTTATTTGATAAGATTTCTATTTCAAATCGACAGGGTTAAATACCAAGATCTGTTTTTCTCCGGCATTTGCGTGTGCTTTCTCACTGTTCATTTTTTAGACATGATACTTCAATTTGTGCTTCCTAGTATCACAATCTTTATCCATGGTTAATTGGTTAACTCCTTTTCGATAAGTCAAAAACTCCTTCATGTTTATCCAAGAATAATACACATAAGTGTAAGAAATAGTTAATTAAATATCAAAGTAAAATATAGTTTTGATGCTTGTTGTTGACATTTTATCGTAGTAATTTTAGTCCAAACGTTCAAAATCCATCATATTCGATCATCTTTTAGTTATTCTATTTTCTCCTTTGTGGAATGGGTGTAAATGATACATATATGTTTGTTTTGTCCATTTTTCATTTTATTTTCTATCATATTATTTATTTATTTATTTATTATTAAGTAAAGGCCCACTACCCCACTTCCATCCCCACAACCAACCCAAGCATCGCCCTCCCGTCCCCTTTCCCTCCCCCTCTTGCCTACTATTACTAAAAAAATATTGGGAATCCAAATTCTTAAAGCCCAAAACTGTCACACCCCGATCCTTGGCGGAATCGATCAAGGTGTGATATATTGTTCAAAGTCTCATGACAACTATGTTATAATATGATTAGGTTCAATTAAGTACTAAGTATGCAAACAAGATCCACAACATACAAATACAAATCAAAATACATTAACATTTATTACATCAAATTTAAATAGTCTTGTGGGTTTCTAAGGTACACCCTACTTTTCATCAACTTCATTCTTCAAATCTGCATCATGGGTAAAAACAGGTCAACTACGAGAGTTGGTGAGTAATCTAGTTTTATTAAAGAAAATTGTGAGTTTGAATAATTTGAAATTTGTTTTCTTTTGAAGTTGGCAAGCAAGTGTTATTAAGATAACAGTTTATAAATCAAAAATTGATTAACAAATGATAACAACAAGAATAAGTCCTCATCCTATATATATATATATATATATATATATATATATATATATATATATATATATATATATATATATATATATATATATATATATATATATATATATATATATATATATATATATATATATATATATATATATAAATATATATATATATATATATATATATATATATATATATATATATATATATATATATATATATATATATATATATATATATATATAGGATGGAGCATATAATCATCATACACACTCAACCACGTGCAATCAATCACCTTAGCGTCCCAAGGCGGGGTGGTCAACACAATAGCGCTATTATTGTCCATAACGTACCTCAAGAATACGGGCATAGTCATGGGGATTAGACTAAAAATTGTAATGCACTACAAGTACATGTAGCATAAACAAACAATAATTATACAAATAATGATTCATGTATAAATGTCCCAACAATGTCTCAATGGTGAAAAAATAATAAAATGAAGTTGGAACATATTAAAACCACATGATACACCCCAAAAGTATTGAAAATTATAAAATATGGGGTAGATTACTCACATTAGTCCAACGGAATACGCGTGTCGCAGAATAGGCGGCTCGGGTCAAAATGACGTAGAACCTAATATAATTAATAGTTTTGGTTTAGGAACTACTAAACGGGAATGAAGTATTAATAAAAATAATTATACACATATTCTTATATTAGATGAATGAACAATAATTCATTTCGATTTGAATATTAAGGTATTCATTTGTTAAATGAATTTTAAATTGAATTAATTACTTTGTATAATTAATTTATATTTTTAATTTAGTCAAGATTTTAATAATTTCTTATTAAAATAATAACTTGTCCAATTATAAGTATTTACAGATTTTAACAATTATTTATATGAAATAATCATTAAAAATGCATTTTTACATGCTTAAGTACTTAGGAAAATATTTTTAAAGAGTAAACAGTATTGAAAAATTCTGAAATTATTAGAAAATCATTATTTCACATAATAGTAATTACTGTAAAAGTTTCATAGTTTTCTAAACCGGTTTAGTATTTCTTTATTATTTTATTGATTAAACAACATCAAAATTCGGGAAAAATAATAAATGATTCCCAAAAATTCTGTAAAATTAACCATAGCTTTATAACATTATATTGAGCCTACTGTAAATATTTTGGATATTTTGGAGTAAGGGAAGTATTTCTTATGTTTTTCATTATTAACTAATCAATAAAATCATAAATAATAGGAAATTTTTAAGAGAAATTCATTAGACTTTTTATTTATGATTAAAATATTATATATGATATTCTGATAAGGTTTTATAATTTTTAGACATGTGTAGCTATTTATTATCAATTTAAACCATTAAATAATCATTAAATCTGGAAAAATAAGCAAACATTCTTACAAAATCTGTAAATTTTGTCATGGAGTCTTTAAAATGTTAATAAGGAGCGAAAAATATAAAATCTAGTTTTTAACATACATAACTATATTTTGCAATTTATTTATCTACAACAAAATAAAATACAAAATAAGCATCAAACAGTAATATAAATGCATAAAACTTTATAAACCCAATTTACTCAATATATGGGTTGTTCCAAATTTTCCCAGAATTTATTGACTGCAAAAAGTATTTTATGTGAATTATTGCCCTATTTTATTGCAATAATTATAGTAATTCAATAAAAATAAGTTATTTTCTGAAAATTTTCAGAACTTCTTATTTTATTGATGGGATCCTGAGAAAAATCAGGTTTATGCATAAAATGAGTTTTATATAGTTTGGTGGATTTAATTTGTTTCATTCATGAATTTGGATTTAATTTGTTTCATTCATGAATTTGAGACTTTTAACAACATACTTTGAGAGTTTTAGATAGTTTGGCGAGTCAGCGTAACTCTTTTGTCGGCTACGAGCTGCGAGAAGGTTATTGCAAATTTGAGTGATTTTGTCGGTTGTTTCCTGGATAAGCTCAGGACCAACGATTGGAGAATCCACTGTTGCGCGAATCACGTGGGACTCGCCAATTTCATGCCAGCAAATAGGAGATCGGCATTTACGGCCATACAATGCCTCAAATGGTGGCATCTTGATGCTAGAATGATAACTGTTATTATAGGAGAATTCCACCAACGGTAAATGAGAGTCCTAGTTTCCTCCGAAATCTAAGACACACGCCCTCAACATATATTCGAGTGTTTGAATTGTCCTCTCAGATTGACCATCGATTTGAGGATGATAGGCGGTACTGAGATCGAGGCGGGTTCCCATGGCTACTTGAAGTGATTGCCAAAACCGAGAGAGAAATCTCCCATCACGATTTGAAATGATACTGAGAGGGATGCCATACCGACTAACTATCTCGTCGATGTAAATTCGAGCTAGTTGTTCGACCTTGAAATGTTCACGGATGGGAAGGAAATGAGCGGATTTGGTCAAACGGTCAATGATTACCCAAATGCTGTCGTGTCCCTTGGTGGTACGGGGAAGTTTGGTTACGAAATCCATGGCGATCGCTTCCCATTTCCACTCGGGGATTACCGGTTGGACCAATAGTCTAGAGGGTCGTTGATATTTTGCTTTGACCCTGGAACATGTAAGACATTTGGCCACGAATAAAGCAATATCCTTTTTCATTCCCGACCACCAATAATTGGTTCTCAGGCCATGATACATCTTGTCAGCACCAGGATGAATGGAATATCGAGTTTTATGGATTTCTTCCATCAGGAAGGTATGAAGATTGTCGCGATCTAGGATCCAGATGCGATCTTGATAATAGAAAATACCATCAGATTTACTTTCCAACTCCCCATCAATTCCCGTGGGGATGTCATTTTCGGTAATTGCCGAGTGTTGGGCTCCTCGAATTCGGTCACCGAGATTGGACAAGATAGGAGAACATATTAGATGAAATGCTTTGGCATGTTCTTTTCGACTTAACGCGTCAGCTACCACGTTTTCCTTGCCCGGATGATAGCGTATTTCACACTCGTAATCATTTAGGAGTTCGACCCATCATGTTTGTCTCATATTGAGTTCCTTTTGATTAAGAATATGTTGCAAGTTCTTGTAGTCGGTGCAAATTACGCATTTAGTGCCGTAAAGGTAATGCCTCCAAATTTTAAGAGCGAAAACCACGGCACCGAGCTCCAAATCATGAGTCGTATAATTCCTTTCATGGATTTTGAGTTGTCGCGATGCGTAAGCTATAACCTTTCCCTTTTGCATCAAAACACAACCTAGACCGAGATTGGAGGCATCGCAGTATACCACGAAATCTTCGGATCCTTTAGGGAGTGTAAGAATCGGAGCGTCACACAATCTTTGTTTAAGGGTTTCGAAAGCGTCTTCTTGCTTGGGTCCCCAATCAAATGGCGTACCCTTGCATGTGAGAAAAGTAAGAGGTAAAGCGATCTTTGAGAAATTTGAAATGAAACGCCGGTAATAGCCAGCTAAACCGAGGAATGACCGAATTTCCTTGGGGGTACGTGGGGCTTTCCAATTCTTAACTGCTTCAACTTTTGCGGGATCGACTAAAATACCCTTGTCACTTACAATATGACCGAGGAATTGTACCTCATTTAACCAAAACTCGCATTTCAAAATTTTGGCATAGAGTTGATTTCCTTGCAATGTTTGGAGAGTTAGACGAAGGTGTCTTTCATGGTCTGCCTTTGTCTTGGAGTAAATGAGGATATCATCAATAAAGACGATAACAAAACGGTCGAGATAAGGTTTAAATACCCGATTCATCAAGTCCATGAATGCGGCAGGGGCATTCGTTAGGCCTAAAGGCATAACGGTGAACTCGTAATGACCATAGCGGGTTCGGAAAGCGGTTTTGGGGATGTCTTCTTCCCGTACTCGAAGTTGGTGATAACCCGAGCGGAGGTCGATTTTTGAGAAGCATGAAGCTCCTTGAAGCTGATCAAAAAGGTCGTCGATCCGAGGTAACGGATATCGGTTCTTGATGGTCAATTTATTTAACTCCCGATAATCGATACACATACGAAACGAACCATCTTTCTTTTTGATGAAAAGAACTGGGGCACCCCAGGGTGAAGTACTAGGGCGGATAAATCCCTTATCGGTTAATTCTTGGAGCTGACTTGCCAATTCTTGCATCTCGGTTGGAGCAGCCTCAGGAACGAGATCGATGCGGAACTCTAGCTCACGTACTGGAGGGAGTCCAGATACGTCATCGGGAAAGATGTCGGGAAAGTCTCATACAATCGGAATATATTCGATCTTCTTTTCTTTGACCTTTGTTTCCACCACATGGGCTAAGAAAGCCATGTATTCTTTACGTAGATATGATCGAGCTTGAGTACATGACATAAGACTAAGCTTTTTTGAACGAGTCTCGCCATAAATACGAAGACTTTGACCGTCGGCAAGAGGAATACGAATAAACTTCTCGTAACATACTATTTCAACATGGTTTTGGGATAGCCAATCCATTCCCACGATGATGTCGAAGCTACCAAGTTCCATAGGAACTTGTTGTAAAATACGACGGATCCGAATTGACTTTAGACAATATTAGCTCAATGCGGAATAGGATCAAAATTATCAAAAGGTAATAATCACAACGAAACTACGAATAAAGTAAATAAAATAGAGACACGAGGATTTACGTGGAAAACCCAAATCGGGAAAAACCACGGGTGGAGGAAGCCGAGAACCAATTCACTATACTTTGCGGTATTTACAAAATATTTGGAGAATATAAAAAATACAAAGAGTTTATAAAACTCTTATGTATTAACAAGAAGAGAAGATTGAGATGTTTTGGTGTTGGTGTGATTTTGAAACTAATCTTCTAACCTATTTATAGCAAATTGTTTACTTGCCATTGTTGAAAATAAAACTTGGATTGCATGCCATTTTAGAAGCTTGAATCAATTTGTTAAAAACTTATTCTTCACATGGGTTTTAAGAATAATGGGCAGCCACATCTTTGACTAACCACATGTCTTTGAAGGCACTTTCCACAATCTCCACCTTGACTTCAAAGTGAGTAAAACTTGTATACCCATTTGGTAAAACCAACAGCTCTTCAAACTTCAAGACTCCATAAGAAATTGCAATTACCATATAGAGAAAATTGATCCTGAAAAGTGAAATACTTCCTCCACCACGAGCCTAATCAGGCTCAACTGTGATCAGAAATACCCATTAAGTCCAAACACAGTTTGAACTTGGATATTGTAAGACTCTTAGTGAACACATCAGCAGGATTATAATCTGTATCGATCTTTTCTATGACACAATCACCTTTTTCAATGATATCACGCACAAAATGATAACGAATATCAATGTGCTTTGTACGGTCATGAAACATCTGATCTTTACTCAAGAAGATAGCACTTTGATTATCACAGAATACTGTGGTAACCTTTATTCTATCATCGAGTTCTCTAAATAATCCCTTTAACCAAATATCTTCCTTAACTGCTTCTGTAATCGTCATATACTCTGCCTCTGTAGAAGACAGTGCAACTGTAGACTGTAACTGGGCTTTCCAATTAATAGCACAACCGTTCAGTGTAAACACATACCCTGTAATGGATCTTCGTTTATCCAAGTCTTTGCCAAAATCTGAATCAACATATCCAACCACCCCAGTGTTAGATTGTCCATAGCGTAGACACATAGAAGACGTACCGCGTAGATAACGTAAGATCCACTGTACTGCTTTCCAGTGTTCTCTTCCCGGGTTCACCATATATCTACTAACCATGCTAACTGCATAAGCCAAATCAGGGCGTGTGCAGATCATAGCATACATCAAAGATCCAACAGCACTAGAGTATGGTACGCGTGCCATGTACTCCATATCAGTCTCAGTAGTAGGACTTAAAGCGGATGATAACTTGAAATGAGCTGCGAAAGGTGTGTTGACAGGCTTTGCTTCATGCATATTAAAGTGTCGTAAGACTTTCTCAATGTAACCCTTTTGAGAAAGATGCAAAATCAGCTTTCAACTAGTCTTTTAACTTCTGAATCTCCTTCATATCTTTCAGTACAATCAACATGTCATCCACGTACAAGAGTATGTAGATCTTTGAACCATCGTCACCTTTCTTGAAATAAACACAGCTATCATAGGTGCACCTGTCGAATTTGTGACTGGTCATGAAAGAATAGAACCTCTTGTACCATTGTCTAGGAGACTGCTTGAGGCCATAGAGAGATTTCTTCAATTTACATACGTAGTCCTCCTTGCCAGGAACTACAAAACCTTCAGGTTGTTGCATGAAAATCTCTTCCTCAAGCTCACCATTTAGGAAAGCTGTAGTAACATCTAGTTGCTCCAACTTATAATCATTTGAAGTAACTAACCCCAACAATGCACGAATAGAAGTGTGTTTGACTACTGGGGAATAGATGTTAGTATAGTTAACGCCTGGAATTTGACTGTAGCCTTTAGCTACCAACCGAGCTTTATATCTTGGTTTCTCATTCGGGTTAACAGGTTCTTTAAGCTTGTAGACCCACTTGCATTTAACTGGCCTTTTCCTTTTTGGAATAGGAACTAAATCCCAAGTACCATTTCTTTGCAAGGATTCCATCTCATTATGCATAGCAATCATCTAATCACTTGAGTCTTTAGATTTGATAGCCTCATCATAATTTAGAGGCTCCGTTTCCGACTCAATATCATTAGCAACAATAAAAGCATAAGCAACAAGTTCAGCTTCAGCATACCTCTTTGGAAGAATAATTTGTCTTCTCGGCCTATCTCTTGCAATGCTTCGAGTAGTAGCTTGTGGCTGTGAACTTATTGTTTCTTCAACAACGACATGCTCATTTGGCGAGGAAGACTCTTGTTGCTCAACTGGACTCGGAATGGTGACAGGTGAAGTAGGAAACTCCACCTCCATTTGAGCTTTCTCTTCATTTGCTTTTGATGATGTGACTGTATCTTCCGTAGAGTCGGAAGTTTGATGAATCATAGCAGACTCGTCAAAAGTAACATCTCTTGAGATGATGATTTTATTTAGATCATTGCTCCATAACTTGTAACCTTTAACTCCTGGATTATAACCAAGAAAGACACATTTAAGTGCTCTCGGTTCTAACTTCCCATTGTCAACTCGTGCATAAGCTGGACATCCGAAAGGTTTCAGATGTGTATAATCGGCAGGTTTCCCGGACCATAATTCATACGGAGTTTTCTTTTCGATTGCTCGTGACAGTGATCGGTTGATAACATAGCAAGCAGTAGAAGCAGCCTCCGCCCAAAAGGACTTTGGCAATTTGGAATTTGAAAGCATACATCGAACCTTCTCCATTATGGTGCGATTCGTCCTTTCGGCTACACCATTTTGTTGAGGCATATGGACTACCGTGCGATGTCGAGTAATGCCTTCCTTCCGGCAATAGGCATTAAACTCTTCTGAGCAAAACTCTAGTCCATTATCCGTACGAAGATACTTTACTACCAATCCTGATTTCTTTTCAACCTGAACTTTCCAGTCTCTGAAGGTAGAGAAAACGTCTCCCTTATGTTTTAAAAAGAAACACCATACCTTCCTGGAGAAATCGCCAATGATAGTGAGCATATAGTTAGCTCCACCTTTAGAAGCAACTCGAGCTGGTCCCTACAAATCCGAGTGGACATAGTCGAGTGGTCCTTTCGTTGTATGGATACCACTTGCAAACCTCACTCGTTTTTCCTTGTCATATACATAGTCTTCACAGAACTCCAAATCAACAATCTTTTGTTGACCAAGTAAACCTCTTCGACTCAATTCTGACATGCCTTGAAAACTCATATGGCCAAGTCGAATGTGCCAAATACGGGACTGATCTGGATCAAAAAGAGACTTTGAAACAACAGCAGCATCACTCGAAATTGTTTGCCCGTCAAGAAAGTAAAGGTCGGAGGTTTTTCGATTGGCTCTCAGTTTGTCGGAACCATCTTTGAACACCCTGAGAACTCCACCTTTACCGGCAAACTCGTATCCCTTTTTATCAAAGGAACTGAGAGATAACAAGTTTCTTCTGAGATTAGGGACATATCTAATATCCCCAATGGTTCGGATAACGCCATCAAACATACGGATTCTGACTGAACCATCTCCAAGAACTGGACATGTAGTATTGTTACCCATCAACACATAGCCCTGGTTAACCTTTTCAAATGTGTAAAACCAACTTTTGTTGTGACACATATGAAAAGTACAACCAGAGTCGAGTATCCAATCACCAGTGGAATCCAGTTTATCTGAATAAACTGTCAAGAGTTCTCTAATACATTCGACCTCTGCTACATCGGCTTCACCCGAAGTGCTAGCTTGTTTACCATTTGCTGCCGCCTTCTCTTTTTCTTTATTCTTCAACTTGAAACATTCTTCAAGCACATGTCCCTTCTTGTGACAAAAGTTGCAAAACTTTCGTTTGCCTTTTGACTTAGATCTGGTTCTGTTGAAAGATTGAGAAGTTCTACTTCTCTCTGTTGTTCTTCCTCTGGCATTCAAACCTTCGGCTTTAGCATCACTTGAATCACTGATAGTGTTTTATTTTTACAATAAAACACTATCATTTAAAGACTGTTTTATCGCATTAATACGCTCAGAGGCACACAAAAACTATCTTTTTGTGCAAAATAAAAGAACCCAAAAACCGCCTTAAAACATGCAAAATGCTTCTTCATAACAGATATGGTTCAGACAGACCCGTCTAACCTACCTCATCTGTTAAAACCAAACAATCACATTTTATAAGAATGCATGTTTTCATAAACAAATAGGCAAAAGCTCACATTCCAACGGCAGCTCCTGATGCACACCACAGACTCCCAACAGTCTGGCGGTGATAATAGATCTACTGTCGGGTCAACACTAACCCATGCCAGCCATTTGTTTTCACACAGAAAACATCTCACAAATCACGGGGAAATCCTATTAAGATATCATCAATTCTCTCAATAGAATTATGATTAATTTGTCTACAGTCCCCAGACATCCTCACAAAAAAATTGCAAGCTTAACGAGAGAATATCTCATTTTTCATACACTGCACATCACAGCCCACTGCTGTGTTGCAGATGCAAATCTGCCAGAACTATGGTTTTTACCATAGGAAATCCTGATAAGCTCAACATCAAAACAGGCTTATATTAACAGGTGGCTAAACATGAATTACGATTTATGTTTAACTTGAACAGAGTTCTCCGGAGCTGCTGGTGTGAGGAAAACAAGAGGGATTTGTGTGTTAACATTTATGGCTTATTTTCAGGAACAAGACCCAAGAACGGTAACGAAACAATCAAACCCGAGGAAGTGACGCTCAAACTTAAAATACCAAAAATACCAAAAATACATAAAAAAATACAACAATCGCGACTTGAAGATCCTGTGTCGCAACGTGAAGAAAAACAAGATAGAAAACCAAAAAGATACAGCTCTCGCGCCGCGACGGAACCCATGGTCGCGACGCGAAGAGCTTGGACGCGAAGACCTTTGGACGCGACACCAACCACTACATGATCGCGAGGCTACCAACAAACCCACTAACCAGACAAGTGGCCGACAAAAGTAGCACCAGCTCCACTCCCTCGCGCCGCGACGGGACCTTTGGTCGCGACGCGAGCACTGTGCTCAGTTAGTATAAATAGAGACCTATTATGCACGGATTTAGACACCAATTCACTCTATTTGTAATAAGGATACTCAAACACTCTCTATCAGTTAGAATAGCTTGAAACATCTCTTAGCTAGTTGTTTAGAATCAAGATATCATCCCTCTCGGTGGTAATTCTTGTTGTAATTCAAGATAATTTGGAAGATAACCGCATCAAGTCACATGTCAAGGAACACCAAGACCATCTTTACGATCATCACACGAATGGAAGGCTAATCTCTTCAGATTACTTCCGGTAATGTTATCCAACTCTTAGTATAGCATGTTTTTACTTTGATTCCGACAAGTGTTTTACTATTGTAATTCTTAAACTCTTATCTCTTTGAATACAACTAGTGAATCATTTGTGTTTACTTCTACTTATTATCATCTTCTCAAGACATAGTATTACCAACATATTATTCGTGCCTATCTCACCTAAATAACGAGCTAAGACGGATAATCAGTTAATATACTTTGTGCCAAATTAATATGCTAATAAGTAGTAACGTTACTATCGCCTAGATAAAACATAATATTGCTATACCATTGTTTGTGCCTAATCTACTTAATTGTTAGACAAAGACAAATAATTGATTCAACATGTTATGTATTTACCTGAGTAATAGTAATTGTCAGTAAACTGTAATTATGTCAAAGTAATTATATCGGAATCATCGTAATAAAACATGTGAAACTAATTGTTGATAACTAAACCGGAAGTAATTCTTTCTTTAATCTCAAGTTACAATCTCAATATTTTTACCATCACCGTAAAATTTACTTTACAACTCATTAAAAGTTAACCACTAAATCCTTGGACTCGACCCCGCTTGCCCTATCTACATAGTTAAAGTGGGTTATAAATTGTTTTTGACGCGTGTGACGATAGCGTTGTCAATCACCACCGGTAATATGCTTCATCTTCTCTTTAGAATCCAAAGCTGTAAAGAATTCATCTAAAACAAGAGTGTCACGGCTGTAGATGATCGTATCACGAAAATGGCTATAGGATTCGGGCAACGATGACAGCAAAAATAAAGCTAAGTCTTCATCTTCATACTGAACATCCATATTCTCCAAGTTATTTATTAACTCTTTGAATGTGGACAAATGTTCAGCTAATGAGCCTCCTTCAATCATCTTGAGATTGAACAACCGTTTCTTTAGATGCAACTTGTTCGGTAAGCTCTTTGTCATCAATAACTGCTCCAACTTCAACCACAATGCAGCCGCCGACGTTTCTTTTAGAACATCTTGTAAAACATCGTTTGACAAGTGCAAACGAATTTGAGATAAATCCTTCAGATCTTTTATCTCCTTTTCTTTTCGGTCCATGTATCGGGCATCCTTTCGAAGCCCAAGAGCGCCTTGTGTAAATCCATCTGAATGAGAATATCTCTCATCTTTACTTGCCACAGCGGAAATCGAGTATTTCGATCCAGCAGCGGAATATCGTATTTCACCGAAGACATGATTAATTACTTGATAAAATGATCCCAACAAGCTAATATCAAAACCCGGACGCTCTGATACCAATTGTTGTAAAATACGACGGATCCGAATTGACTTTAGACAATATTAGCTCAATGCGGAATAGGATCAAAATTATCAAACGGTAATAATCACAACGAAACTACGAATAAAGTAAATAAAATAGAGACACGAGGATTTACGTGGAAAACCCAAATCGGGAAAAACCACGGGCGGAGGAAGTCGAGAACCAATTCACTATACTTTGCGGTATTTACAAAATATTTGGAGAATATAAAAAATACAAAGAGTTTATAAAACTCTTATGTATTAACAAGAAGAGAAGATTGAGATGTTTTGGTGTTGGTGTGATTTTGAAACTAATCTTCTAACCTATTTATAGCAAATTGTTTACATGCCATTGTTGAAAATAAAACTTGGATTGCATGCCATTTTAGAAGCTTGAATCAATTTGTTGAAAACTTATTCTTCACATGGGTTTTAAGAATAATGGGCAGCCACATCTTTGACTAACCACATGTCTTTGAAGGCACTTTCCACAGAACTAAATTGACGGAAAATTTATGACTGCAAAAA
The DNA here is from genome assembly GCA_023525715.1 of Cichorium intybus. NCBI lineage: Eukaryota > Viridiplantae > Streptophyta > Magnoliopsida > Asterales > Asteraceae > Cichorium > Cichorium intybus. The sequence goes on along the minus strand of CM042014.1, from coordinate 113,063,247 downwards.
TCGAAAGTGCAATCTTGGATGACTGCATTGAGTGAAATGTATTTTCCATTGGCGACTTCTACGATAAAGTTTTCATCAAGAATCGTGCGAGGTGTGTGAAGTATGGGTTCAAATTCCAAAGACACAAAACTTTTATCAGCACCTGAATCAAAAAGTACTGACGCGTAGCAGTCATTTATGAGAAACGTACCATTTACGACCTTGTTATCGGTCTGTGCTTGGTTGCGGTAATGACAAATGCTCAGCCTTTGGGAGCTGGAACCTGCATTGTTGGATTTGCCTGGGCTTGAGTGTTAATGATATTGACAAGCCTAGGACACGCGTTTCTGAAATGGGTGGGGTCACCACAGTTGAAGCATGTTCCAGTTGGATACCGGGTTTGTGTTTGCTGATTTGAGGGTAAAGCGAATGGTCGCTGAGTTTTTGGTGTACGGCATGTGTCCGCCAAGTGGCCATAGCGACCACAAGTCGTACAAAGGCGACACGGGCTGGTGGACATATGGTGATTGTTACAATGGTTACAGAGGGGGTTGTAATGCCATCTATGAGAAACACGCATATGGACTTGTGAGTTATTTGTAAATTAAGTTTGTAGACATTGTTGGGTAAAATGATTGTAAAGCACTTGTTAGGCCATGGTTAGGAGTGTTGGGCACCTTTTGGGCTTTCCATGGGTACTAAATGTGAAGCATGTAGCAATTGCGTGGGCCCCCACAATACTAAGTTTTCACATGTTTTTCCCACTTCTAGGCCCATTAGGGAACTTAATAGTCCAATGAGTTGGCCATTTTGGAGTGTATCCTTTCGGATACGTTTGATAAGGTCGGGTATTTTGATGGCTCAAAAGTAATGTGAATAACGCGCTTTGGCCTATAGGTTTGGGAACTCTCGCCTTTGGTCCCTAGGTAAGCAAACTGGTCCCTCGGTTGATTGGGATGTATACAAATGCTTACCTAGTCAGGACTTTCAGGCTACCGGCACCTCCCTCTTCCAGTTACTACGCGTCCATTACTTTGATCCTACCTAACTAGAGTGGATGACTTTTAATTTCCTATGAGCTCTAAGGAATATATATGTATATAAATTTTTATTTTGAAACCATTTGAGTATGTGTGTGATTTTAAGAGAAAGAGGAGAAAATTCACAAGTGTATGCACACATATAAGTGTCGGGAATAATACGTAAGCACATAAGGGAGCAATTAGCACACAAATGTATTCCTAGGATTTTCTAAGTGCGAGTTGCATGCAGTTGTGTGTGCATTTTATAAACTAGCATACGAGAGGACCCTAGAGGCTATAGACTAGGTCAATGAAATTAACCTAATTCCCTATAGTCAAGGGCTCTGATACTAATCTGTCACACCCCGATCCTTGGCGGAATCGATCAAGGCGTGATATATTGTTCAAAGTCTCATGGCAACTATGTTATAATATGATTAGGTTCAATTAAGTACTAAGTATGCAAACAAGATCCACAACATACAAATACAAATCAAAATACAATAACATTTATTACATCAAATTTAAATAGTCTTGTGGGTTTCTAAGGTACACCCTACTTTTCATCAACTTCATTCTTCAAATCTGCATCATGGGTAAAAACAGGTCAACTACGAGAGTTGGTGAGTAATCTAGTTTTATTAAAGGAAATTGTGAGTTTGAATAATTTGAAATTTGTTTTCTTTTGAAGTTGGCAAGCAAGTGTTATTGAGATAACAGTTTATAAATCAAAAATTGATTAACAAATGATAACAACAAGAATAAGTCCTCACCCTATATATACATATATATATGTATATATATATATATAGGATGGAGCATATAATCATCATACACACTCAACCATGTGCAATCAATCACCTTAGCGTCCCAAGGCGGGGTGGTCAACCCAATAGCGCTATTATTGTCCATAACGTACCTCAAGAATACGGGCATAGTCATGGAGATTAGACTAAAAATTGTAATGCACTACAAGTACATGTAGCGTAAACAAACAATAATTATACAAATAATGATTCATGTATAAATGTCCCAACAATGTCTCAATGGTGAAAAAATAATAAAATGAAGTTGGAACATATTAAAACCACATGATACACCCCAAAAGTATTGAAAATTATAAAATATGGGGTAGATTACTCACATTAGTCCAACGGAATACGCGTGTCGCAGAATAGGCGGCTCGGGTCAAAATGACGTAGAACCTAATATAATTAATAGTTTTGGTTTAGGAACTACTAAACGGGAATGAAGTATTAATAAAAATAATTATACACATATTCTTATATTAGATGAATGAACAATAATTCATTTCGATTTGAATATTAAGGTATTCATTTGTTAAATGAATTTTAAATTGAATTAATTACTTTGTATAATTAATTTATATTTTTAATTTAGTCAAGATTTTAATAATTTCTTATTAAAATAATAACTTGTCCAATTATAAGTATTTACAGATTTTAACAATTATTTATATGAAATAATCATTAAAAATGCATTTTTACATGCTTAAGTACTTAGGAAAATATTTTTAAAGAGTAAACAGTATTGAAAAATTCTGAAATTATTAGAAAATCATTATTTCACATAATAGTAATTACTGTAAAAGTTTCATAGTTTTCTGAACCGGTTTAGTATTTCTTTATTATTTTATTGATTAAACAACATCAAAATTCGGGAAAAATAATAAATGATTCCCAAAAATTCTGTAAAATTAACCATAGCTTTCTAACATTATATTGAGCCTACTGTAAATAATTTGGATATTTTGGAGTAAGGGAAGTATTTCTTATGTTTTTCATTATTAACTAATCAATAAAATCATAAATAATAGGAAAATATTAAGAGAAATTCATTAGACTTTTTATTTATGATTAACATATTATATATGATATTCTGATAAGGTTTTATAATTTTTGGACATGTGTAGCTATTTATTATCAATTTAAACCATTAAATTATCATTAAATCAGGAAAAATAAGCAAACATTCTTAAAAACATCTGTAAATTTTATCATGGAGTCTTTAAAATGTTAATTAGGAGCGAAAAATATAAAATCTAGTTTTTAACATACATAACTATATTTTGCAATTTATTTATCTACAACAAAATAAAATACACAATAAGCATCAAACAGTAATATAAATGAACTTTATAAACCCACTTTACTCAATATATGGGTTGTTCCAAACTTTTCCCATAATTTATTGACTGCAAAAAGTATTTTATGTGAATTATTGCCCTATTTTATTGCAATAATTATAGTAATTCAATAAAAATAAGTTATTTTCTGAAAATTTCCAGAACTTCTTATTTTATTGATGGGATCCTGAAAAAAATCAGGTTTATGCATAAAATGAGTTTTAGATAGTTTGGTGGATTTAATTTGTTTCATTCATGAATTTGAGACTTTTAACAACATACATTGATGAATGCTTCAAGAGGGATGAAGATTTGAGTATATTGGAGTGTTCTTGGCTGAAATATAAAGATTTCTAGGATGAATTTCGATATTGAGAGTGAGAGAAAGAATAGATATGGTTTGAGTGGTGATGGGAATAATGTGTTGGGAGACAAATTAAAGGAAAGATGATGGGAGGTGTGAGTGGGAGACAATGGGAATAAACTTTTACTTTTGGTGGTCTTCATAATTCCCCACTAACACAAGCATCTTAAGAGTTTTATAAAATTTAATGTAGTGTTTATAAAAATAGAGTTTTATAAAAAAAAATAGGTTATTATTTGATTATAACAATCTACTTTGATTTGAAGTTTAATTATAGCATTCAAGTTTGATTCTTTTAATTTAATTAGAGCATCATACTTTGATTTGATTTTAATATGGTATCATAATTTAATTTGATTATAGTTATAACGTTATACTATGCTATATTGCTATTAACGTCAATTTATATCGTAGTGTAAGGGTTTTGATCTTATTAGCATCGAGAAATCTCGAGTAGGGTTTATTAAATTTCCAATTGGGTTAGGTTGACCCGAATCCATTTTAGGCGGATAAAAATCAACTACCGTTTAAAAAATCAACTACGGTGTGGGTCACCCTTGACACCCGACACAAGCAATCATTATCCACAACTCAACAATCTCTCACTTGGAGGTTGCTCAAAAATCAACTACCGTTTAAAGCATGTACCTCTCGTAAAACTATTATTCTTTTTAGTCCACCACCTATTTCATCACTCATATAAAGGGTAGTTGAAGTTAAGCATAAATTCAACTTTTCTATCATTACCATCTTGGTAAAAATGTATGAAGGATTTTTTGTTCCAAGGATTTACTTCAAGGACAATCAACTGTCACTAATCACAGAGATGATGAAGTGGTTCTCATATGAATGTGTTTAGTCTTTTAATGAATATTGGATTCTTTATGAGATGAACCGCAGAACCGCACTCTGTTGTTGGCATTGGTCAAATGACCCTGCTGAATTTTGTTGTGTGCCTTTTTGATATAAGGTTAAATCGGCACGCATATCTAGTCTATACACCCGATTCATCAATTCTTTCACAATATCAGGATATACAGACGATTTTTGTGGTCGTGCAGTGAAGGGCCTCCTGCACTCGAATAAGAGGGACTCGATGATGATGCATCACCATCCTTAGTCCTATACTTCTTCCTTCGTGCTTAGGAAGGTATTGGGGATCGAAGTCTCTGATGAATCATCATTAATTAGAAAATGTTGAAGTTGGGTATAATTAAGGCATCACAATCTCTGACCGAGTCGGTCTCAATCTCAATCTTGGCTGGTTATGTAACACCCACTACTTTAAACATATATTTCAAATCATTTCCATATGTTCAAAATATGGTTTAACAAAAGCCAACAAGGTTTTAGATACAAAAGAACAAGTTTATGGGGTTACAACTTCACAATAGCACAACCATAGTTTAAAGAGAATACATTACTAATTAAATCCTCAAGTACAAAAGTCTTCAAGTCTCCCTAAAGTTCTCTAATTATTCATTCTTGCAACCTGAATACATAGCAATTTCAAACAACAAATAGGTAAGACATAAAGTCTCGTGAGATACATCGGTTTTAGACCCATCAATATTTGTAAATAATTTCAAATAAATTCTTTCGTTTACATAATTTGTAACATCCGTGTTTTGCGCCTAAAAGTTTTGAGCTTAAACCGATAAAATAAAATTTATTTTATCATTTTATTAAACAAAATAAATGAACCATTTTCAGAATTTTCTCATGATTTAGGAGTCGTCTATCTTGAGATCGTGATGCTATGCAAATGTATATTTAGACATGATTCTATTAAGAATTCGCATTTTTATTATCATGTTAATAATTTTGGTCATTTATATAAAGTTGAGGGTAATTTAAAAATTTTATTTATGAATTTACTCTTTTACTCTTTCAGAACAACAAACTCTATTATGGTTAAACTTGGTTTCATATCTATCGAAACAAAAATAGTTTTAAAATGAGTGGATATTTTGGTAATTTTATATAACATGTCAAATGTATCTAAATGGAGGGTAATTTGGTAATTTACCAATAAATACAAATTCCTTAATATGGAAGGGCATATCAGTAATTTCAATAAAAACCTCTCATCCCAATTATCGTGTGCATGCTTCCTGAATCCTTTTAACAACCGCAGCATTTCCAGTGAGAGAGTGGAGTCTAGAGAGAGAATGGGTCGTGAGAGAGAAATAGAGGCTGCTGCCTCTGGCGAGGCTTCACGAATGAATGAAAAGATGAAGCGATGTTAGTTTTGTTACCCTCCGAATCTGGGGATGTGAGTCTTGAATCGTGATCTTATGTACAGCGATTCTAGCTTTGAGAGTCGCCTGGGTCAATGGTGTCACCGACAAGGGTGGGTACACCAGGAAAAGAAAAGAAAGACATGCTCCAAGAGCTTCGATGAAGCTTTAAGACTGTATATGGTCGGATAAGAGGCATGCTGTAGCCGGAAAAGAAGAGTATAAGCGACTAGAGCATGTGGAGGAGTGGTGCTGATCGGCACTGTCGTTGGGAGTTCAAGCGTCGTTGAAGGCGGCCGGAGAATGGACTCGCCGGAGCAGGTAGAGTTCGGATGAAAGGGTAGCACCAGAAGAAGGGTCATTGGGGCGGAGGTCTACGTCGGAGTTTGGGATCAACGGTTCAAGTGTTGCACCATGCACGGAATAGAACTCAAGGTGGATTGGAGGTTGACCCCTCATCACCGGAATTGAGAGTGTGTTTGGAAGCGTTTGGACCACCGGAGAAATAGAGCGGTGAGGTGCGGCTTGGGTTGGTGATGCTTCACATCCGTCAGAGGGATTCGGTTCGTTGCCAGGAAGAAGGTGAATCGCTGCTCCCGGACGGTTGTGCCATCTGATTGTGGTTGTTGGAGGTGTAATTTCGCCGGAAAAGTTGGAGATACCGTCCTCCATTGTTGAATCGTCGGCTGGTGATTTGAGGTATCCACTTTGACCATCGTTGACCTTCTTTTCCGTATTAGGTTTATTACCCTGTTGGGTTGGGCCTCATCCTTGGGTCAGCTACAAAGATTGTTATGGACTCGTTTCGAATTGTTTTATGCGGGTCTTAAGGAGATAAGCCCAGATTTAGTAAGCTAAGTTATTTTCTCCTTGGGACCATTAATCTTGGACTATAATAGAAAACAGGTTCCAAATCATGGGGTTATAAATAATATAAATCTTATATAAAATAATATTAATTTGACAATTATAAATAAAACTAATTTTAATCTGTATTTTACTAAACAATCAACTGTTTATGTAAAATGTATCTGTATTTGATTAAATGTAATTTGAATTCATTATTAGAAATAACGATTTTAAAGATGAGTTGAATCTACAAAAATATGTATTTTAAAATACACAATGCCTTGTGGGTAAAAACCTAAATTAATAGTAATTAAAATGATTATTAAGCGAGACGAGTCGTTTAGGTAATAATTGAGATTAGATAGTTAAACTTAGTCCTCGTAACGACATAAGTTCAATGATTAGACAAGACCCTAGGTAAGCTTGAGAAATTATGATGCCGTTAGATCGCATATTAATTGTTATCTGAATGGATCATAGGGAATTTGGAGGTTGGACAAGTGTTGTCTATGATTTGACATTTTTGGACGCGAGGACATATCGGGATTAGTGTTGACTTTTCAGTCGACCTTCAGGTGAGTTTACTGGGAGTACACATCCTTCCTACTATCTTTTGTGTGTGTTATCAATTACTTTTCATGCATGTTATTATGTGCAATGTGTTATATGATTACTACTTGTGCATTGCATGAAAATGAGCTTCTAAAGATGATTTTAAATAAAGATGATAATGATGTTTTAAAAGATGTTTTTGGCATCCTATTTGTGCATTGCATTGCATATAGGATGGGATTGACCGTGTGAGCCCTTGAGACCGAGTTTTGCCCTTTTCTCATATAAAGAGGGTGAGTATGAATATGAGTTTGACCCTTTTCTCAATTAAAGAGGGCGAGTATGAGTTTTACCCTTCTCTAAAATAAAGAGGGTGAGGAGAGTTTGTTCCCGACAATAGGGAACCGCATGAGGGAGTTGCTAACCCTCATGGGGCTAGTGTGATGCCCACTAGTTCTAGTTTAACCTATACGGGGATCAAGTAACATGCTTTGTGCGTGTCATTTGTGAACTTAGGTAGGTGCCATTGAGGTGAGTTAGACTTTTATGAGATGGACATGGGTTTGGGATAGTTGCATCATGCATTGCATTTGCATATCATAACTATCCATTTTTGAGTAAATCTTTATAATGTTTAAAAAAACTTTTGAAGAGTGTGTCAAAACTATTTTTGGAGGTTGTCCCGAGTGTGGTGGTTAAACTGCCCACTCTAAATGGGACAACCTCGGGTAAGCTCACTAGGCATTTCAATTGCCTAAATTATTTTGATGTGTACTCAGGTTGATGAGTTTAGATGACTTTAGAAGAGCTGGATGTTTAGAAGGCCACGGTTTGTGTGGTTTCATTTAAGCTATGTAACGGTATTTGAATTGTTACAACATCGCTACTTTATAAACTAAAATGTTTTATCTAAAACAGGACCAAACGATGTTTTCCGCAACTTAAACCTATATTACTACTCATTAAACCCCATGTGTTTTAAAATGGTTTTGAAAGAAAATGACTTATTTGAAGATGTTGAAATTGAAGTTTTCACTAAATGATGATTTTTGGATTAATGATGATAAAACATGGGTTCAAATGATGTTTTATGAAAAGCCTTAAGCGAGGGTGTTTCATAATCATAATCATATCATAAAACCATTACCCATACTTTGTATTAATATCTAAACATTTCACTTTAGACTTCAGACATTTTAGATTGTAAACATTACTTATGATACGAGCGTTCCCGGTATCGGTCTCTCCACCATAAGAAAAAACATATTCATCTCATGAGGATGTGTTTTGATTTTTTCCACATTTTCCTCCATAAGACAAAATCAGTTTTCTACAAACTATATATGTACAAAAGGTGGGAACATGAAATACAATTTACCTCTACTGAAGTTCCTTTGATTTTCCCATATTTTCGGATATTTGCTCATGATGGCCACAACTCGATTTTTGACAGTTTTTGCCAAACTTCTGAACTGCATAACTTCTTCATCCTAACTTCAAATGCCTCCATTCTTTATCCTGTGTTTTCCATTTCTCAAGAAATAAAATTTTGAGGATGAGAATGTTTTTCCAATTTCTTTCCTATTTTGATATAATCATTCATCAAAAGTGCATCACAAACTCTATTTTCCGATTAACAATCACAATTGATTTTCAAATCTCATTTCTATCTACCTTAATCCTACAACATATAATCACCAAAAAGAACTTAATGAAATTCTTAATTCATATATTATCACAATTCACACATTTTGGTCAGTTAGCCCATTCTATTACGCACTTAATAAATGACTTAATATTGAATTTTCATTAAGTCAAACTTAACATTGTTTTATCATAGTACAACACTTCATGTTCTTATAGGTTACACTCCTAAAATAATTGTTATCATTAGATATGAGACTTATAATATTTATATGGCATATATAGAAAATAACAACATCGTTGTCAATTGTACAACTGTCACGTCGAGTATTGTCCACTCCATCTATTTAAGTTGCTCCCAATTTTGCATTTGGCATCAATACCCCTGCACGACATACAACAAGTCATTATCGACATCCAAAGAACATCTTTCAAATACATATCTAGCAAATTAAAAAGTTGTTGAAATACTAACAAATTATAAAAATAAAAGTTTTTATGAGTTAACTAAAAAGTTGAAAATCATACCTTGAATGAGATTAGAAAACTAGAGACAGTGAATTCCTACATTTTAGGGGATTCACCCATTGCTAAAATGTTTTCGCAAGTTTATAATTTCTTAAAACATTTATGCATTTTTTTGTAAGTACGTGTCCACAAAAAAGTCCTCCATGCAAGTCTCTCATACTTAGATTTACATTCGCATATATATATATATATATATATATATATATATATATATATATATATATATATATATATATATATATATATATATATATATATATATATATATATATATATATATATATATATATATATATATATATATATATATATATATATATATATACATATATATATATATATATATATATATATATATATATATATATACACACACACACACATATATATATATATATATACATATATACATATATGTAAAAATTTAATAAATACAAGCATAAGTTGACAGTGTCACATATATCCAAATTTTTAATGCTCTAAATTATGGAAAGCCATGGACTTGTGTCTTTATGATTCATCTTCTTCCTTAGAAACTCATTAGTCCCAAGCCTTAAGCCATCTGTGCAGATGGTAAACTTCTATTATATAAATTTTTGTGTTAAAGATGTTAAAGAGTTACATGAATTATGCATATGTTTGTGGTTCAAGGATGAGATAACTATGAGGGGTCCGTACACATTATAAAGTTGTAGGATTATGTAAGGAGCTAATGTTCTGGGTAAGTCTTACCTAGAGTTAAAGGATCCTTACGCTTAGTTTCCGAGTTTTAGCATGGAGAGGAAAGAAAAGAAAAGAAAAGAATGAGAGAAAAGAAGGGAAAGGAAAGGAAATAAAAGTTATATTTTCGTGTTCCCTAGTCAAAAGAAAAATTAAAAGAAAGAAATGTTTTATGTGTTCCCGAGTGGAAAGGAAGAGAAATGAAAGTTATAATTAAGTGTTATTTTTACGAGTAATTTCATTTCCTTCCAAATCCTTCCAAATCGGAAGGAAAGTTAGGAGAGAATATTAACCCTCCCATTCATTTCTTTTCTTTCCACTTCCTTCCGTAAAAAAAACTCGGAAACATAAAAACTTCTCTTTTCCTTTCAGTTCCATCCATTTCTTTTCCTTTCTCTCGTTAAATGAGACTCGAGAACACATCTTAGGGATGAAACAGACCTATAAACATGTAAGAGACATGAAGGATGAAACACGCGCAGGAACATGAAAGAGAATGAGAGATATGATAGGCCCAAGAACATGCATAACATAAGGAATAAAATAGGCCCAAGAACATGCAAGAGAATATGGGATGCAGTAGACTCAACCCAAAATTTTTCTTTTATACTTGGTTTTAGTTTTGGGTTTGTCGAATTTATCCTACAAATTAAATGAGCTTGTATTCAGATAAACAGATAAGGTTCAAGTCATTTTCGAGTCGAAACTATCAAACCTAACCTTATCCGCTTAATAATCGTTTCGTGTCGTGTCAACTCGTTTAATTAAACGGGTTGAAATCTCTTACCCAAATATGTTAATTTCGTGTCGAATTAGTGTTGGATTAGCATGTCGTGTCAGTTTTTGCCACCTCTAATGCAAAATATACACAACATTCTATAATATTTACAGCTTACTCACATGACATAGATATACTTTGGTTACCAATATTGAGAGGTGTTTATAGCAGATAAAAGATCTAATAGGTATGGGGCAAACTCAACCACACCATGCCTTCTATGATCGCTAGCTAATATGACTGGTATGGTAACCACCATGTTGATCAGAACACCATACTGCCTCCAGACCTTCAATTCAAAGCCAGTGACTTCCACAACACATCAACAGTAAGGACAATGCTTCTTCTACTAGAACTGTACTTCTGCATGGAACATGCTTCACCCTAGGTCCGCACTACGGAACCGTCCGAACTCCTAAACCATCCGGAGTACTGACTCCTCCAACAATTGATCCGTTTAAACTACTGAACTTGCTTCAGGCGGCTGATTAGGTATTCGACTCCATATCTCACAACTAATAATAATAATAATAATAATAATAATAATAATAAAGGAACATGCATCAATTGTAAAAGGTAAGCAATAAAAAATTACCGATTAAACGCACAATAATAATAATAATAATAATAAACATAATAATAATATTATAGAAAAAAATATAAAAAAAAAAAGTCAAATAGAAATTTAATAGAATAAAAAAACAATAAATAATTTTAAAAAATTCATAATTTCCCAAATCCTCCTGTCGCTCTCTGGTCACAAAACCCTCGGAATTCATTCACAGCAGCATCCAAAATTAAAATGTTAGACGAAATTCCTTTCCATATCCAAGCGGAAATCATCAAAAGGCTTCCTGTCGTATCATTGCTTCAGTTCAGATCCGTTTCCAAAGGATGTAAGTCTTTAATCGACAGCTCTGATTTTATTGCTGCTCACAGCGTTACGCAACCGCAACACCTCCTTTTAAGGTACGAAAACCCTGAAGAAACGACGGAAAAATATGTTTCTTTTGTCGATGATGACACCTTCCCTCAACAAAGATTTGTTCATACCCTTCCCCAGTCCATTAAACTTCTTATAAACTCAACCATACTCGGTAGCTCTCATGGGTTGTTGTGTTTGCGCGGTTATTGTGGGGTGGGAGAGAATTTATTTCCTAACTTGGAAACGGAAACAGTTGTTCTTTGGAATCCTTCAATTAGAAAGTCGATTTCAGTTGCTGTGCCTAACAATATTAACCCTGACCTTGACCATGAAACTGATCTTGGTTTTGGGGTTTGCTCTGTCACTCTTGACCCTAAGATCGTCCAGATCACACAATTTAACAAAACTAGCTACCATTGTGAAGCTAAAGTTTATACTGTGAGTTCAGGAAAATGGAGAAGTCTATCAAGCAATCTTCCTTGTAAACCATTTCGAGTTCTATGGCCTCAGGTGGTTGTTGATAGGTTTATTTATTGGTGTGCTTTCGACCCGATGGCTAAAGAAAATGGGTTACCGAATCATAATCTGATAATGTCGTTTGACACGACTAATGAGAATTTTGGAGAGATAGACCTTCCAGATAATTTAAGACGCCACCCTCCGATACAGTTGTGTATTTCCAAGCTACGCGAGTGTCTTGTGATGCTTGAATATGATAACATTTTGAAACGTGCTTGTGTTGTATGGATGATGGAGAATGGTGTTCAAAAATCATTTACAAAGTTATACACCTTTGAGGCGCCGTATTGGTCAAGGAGAACAGGAACAGCACTGGGATTTACGAATAGTGGCCAGCCTATAATGGAAGTAGTAGATGATCATGGATATGTTTTTGAAATGAGTGAACTTGTGGCCTATGAGCCTAACTCGAAACGCTTGAATTGTCTTGAGATATATGGAACAACCGAAACATTCTTTGTGAATTCGTACACGGAGACACTAGTTTTGCTTGGTCGGTCTGATTGCAATATTGTGATTGAAGATGATGAACAAGAAGAAATGACTTTTGGAGTGGACATGTAGTAGATGTGTTAATTATTTTGATTTTGGAACTATGTTGTTACGCTATTTTGCAATATCAAGTCATCAGGCCCATGCGTGCTTTTTTCATGGATGTATGCCTGAAAGTTCTTGTTTTTGCTGTTAAACTGTGATGCTTGCATATCAAAGTGGAGTAGTTTAGCTTATAAGTGTCATTGTGATCACAAAAAAGCAAAATAAGCGATGTTACTCTTGGGCTTCATATTTTATTTTTATTTTATTTTGATCTCTTTCATGCTTCATTGAACATGTGATGATGTGATGTTTATATGTTTGATGATTCATGATACTCCATAAAATATATTCTTTGCCTGAATTAGTTGCTTATTATGGGTTGAAGGATAAATTGACTGCAGGAAATAGGACGACTAATTATCGTTTGATTAGTTCACTCTTTTCTCAAATATTACAATTTATAAAAATAGAACTTGTTTAATAGTTCTTAGAATCATTATACATCTATATAGAGCAACAAATACAACTCTATTTTTTTGTTTATACCACAAAAATTAGTATCAGATTCACACTAATTTCCATATGAGGACTGGTCTAGACTAGCTTTTATCTTGAAGATTTTCGTTTTTATACTGAGATTTTCTCATATTCGCATCTGAAAATCTATGTGATGAGTTATTTCTGATTTTGTGATGATTCTACCTATCCGAATAAAGTTGTTGTTGCTGCTCATTTATTGCTATATCAAGAACTTCAAAGATTATTTTTCCCGCTAAAAGAAAAAGAAGAAGGTGATGTTATTGTCTGTAGTATTTTCTGGTCTATATTTGTTCACATTTTTATGTCAAACGGATTATCAACATATTTACACTAAATTAATATTTGATAAGAAAATTCAAGGGGTAGCTCGCGCTACCCCGGGCTCTATAATCGGTCAGCTCCAGCTTGAGATCATAATTTGAAAGGTACCTTTCAATAATTTGTGATACCGCTAGGCTGGAGGCCTTTGGTATGCACTTCCACTATATGTTCGCCCATCTTCCTAAATGTCAGTGGCTTCATAAACCAATGTGGTGCATTAACGTTAAGTTAGCATTGTTAACGATTTTCGATCACCATGCTCTATCATCCATACATCACAAACTTGTTTCTCCATGTTTCTACTATATTGGTGCATGGCAAGACCCAACAAAGTAAAAGGTAGGGCAAAGCCCTAATCTATATGAAGAAACCGATAAGTCTATTAGGGGTCTTATTAGTCGGTTAGTTAGATAAGTAGATAAGGATACCATAGTTTAAATTATTAGCTGTCATCTATAGTTGGTTAGAGTTTACCTTATTTTTCCCTTTAAATACATTTTCCCTGTAATGCTTTAATTATTCAGAAAATAAAGATTCAATTCTGTTTTATTCTAAAACCTGCGATTCCATTCAATATGGTATCAGAGCAGACTCGATTCTGCAAAACCCTATAACTCTTCTTCTCTACTTCTCATTCCCGAAATCAAGTATGTCTGGAATAAGATTCGGAGTTTTCCCGACTGCACTTGTGAGCGAAGGAACCTCAGAATCTACCGGCGAAAGCCACAATCAAAATCAGCTAAACCCTAATGTCGACTACAACGTGCTCCCCACCGGCTACAAGCTGAACGGTCAGAATTATAACTTATGGGCACACTCGGTTTCCATCTTCATAGGTGGAAGAGGTAAAGAAGAATACCTGTCCGGTACTCTAGTTCAACCTGACGAGAAAAGTCCAAGTTTCAAAAAATGGAAGACCGAAAACAATATGGTGATGTCGTGGTTATTAAACTCGATGACACCTGACATTGGTGAGCAGTTCATGTTCTACAAGACCGCGCTGGAGATCTGGGAAGCGGCTCGAGATACATTCTCGAATCAAGATAATACATCAGCCCTTTTCGAGATTAAAGGTATACTTCACGACCTCGATACCCTGACTTGGAGTTGTTCTGCTGATGGGAAACAATACAAGAGACTTCTTGAAACTGATAGGATTTACAAGTTCCTTCTCGGGCTAAATCAGGATTTAGATGAAGTGCGAGGACGGATCCTTGGCACAAAACCCATGCCTACTTTACGTGAAGTCTTCTCAGAAGTTCGTAGAGAAGAAAGCCGTAGAAGGGTAATGCTCGGCTCAACCTTGAATCCAGCAACGGAAGGATTGGCTCTTGTGACTCGCTCACCGTTCAACTCGAAAACGACGGGTGGAGATCAAAAGAAGAATGGTAGACCATGGTGTGATAACTGTAAACGACCTGGTCACACAAAAGACAATTGCTGGAAGATACATGGCAAGCCTGCAGACTGGAAACCGAGTTCAAGAAGCAATGTGGCTACCAGTGAGCACCATCAGGAACCGTTCACCAAGGAACAACTTGAAGCAATTCGTAAGGCCTTGCAAACTGCAACATGCGAGGAAAAAGGGACCGCGGTATTTGCTTCTGCATTCACCACCACTTCATCCGAAGAAAAGCCGTGGGTAGTCGACTGTAGAGCCACGGACCACATGACTGGAGATCAAAAGTTGTTCTCTAGCCTGCAACCGGTGTCAGAAGGAAGAACCATTAGAGTAGCCACCGGACAGGATGCACAAGTTGCTGGTATCGGTACTGTTACAGTATCGAAAAATATGACACTACGATCAGTGTTATATGTCCCCAATCTAGATTATAACCTGCTGTCTCCAATCAAACTTATGAAAGATCTTGATTGTATCACTGTTTTAACTCCTTCAATCTGTGTATTTCAGGCCTTGAATTCGGGGAAGACGATTGGCAGTGCTAAAGTCCGTGGCGAGCTCTACCACTGTGAAGCCAACACTCCAAGAAACTCTAAAGCATTATCCGCTGATTCTTCATGCCACAATAAAGTCATACTATGGCACAATAGATTAGGACACCCGAACTTTGTTTATTTAAGAAAATTGTTTCCCAAGTTATTCAATAAAGATCCTAGTTTTTTTAAATGTGAAGTATGTCAATTATCGAAGCATGCGAGAAGTGTGTATTCTTCACTTCCTTATAAACCTTCGCACCCATTCCATTTAATTCACAGTGATGTTTGGGGTCCTTCGAGGGTTAAGAATGTTTCTGGTGCGAGATGGTTTGTCACCTTCATTGACGACCATACCCGTATCACGTGGATATTTTTAATGAAAGAAAAGTCAGAGGTTGGGCTTATATTTCAGCAGTTCCACAAAATGATCCAAACTCAGTTTAATACCAGAATCCAGATCCTAAAATCTGATAATGCCAAGGAATACTTTCACACGGAACTGGGAAAATACCTGTCTGAACAAGGAATTGTTCATATCACCTCATGCGTGGATACTCCGCAGCAAAACGGGGTCGCGGAACGAAAAAACCGACACCTTCTTGAGGTAAGTCGTTCTCTGTTATTTGCAAGTTTCGTTCCGAATCACCTGTGGGGGGAAGCAGTGCTAACTGCAGCCTACCTAATAAACCGAATGCCCTCTCGGGTTATGGGTTTTTGTACCCCAACCCAAGTCCTTCAAGATTACTATCCTCACTTTCGAAACATATCCGACCTCCCTCCTAAAGTATTCGGCTGCACCTCCTTTGTTCATAATACTTCCCCAAACCACAGCAAACTTGATTCTAGGTCGATAAAATGTATATTCCTTGGCTATTCCCCAAACCAGCATGGCTACAAGTGTTATTCCCCCACCACACGGAAATTCTATCACTCGAAAGATGTCACGTTTTTTGAAGATGAACCATTTTACTCCAAAAATGATATTCAGGGGGAGAAAACAGTGGAATATCAGTTTTTGGAAATACAAAATCTAGATCCAGAACCGACCCAAGATCCAGAACCGAGCCAACATATACCGGTCACCGAAATCCCAGAGGTAGTGTCAAGCCCAACAACAGATAAAACTGAAGGTCAAAAATCAATACCTGAAAAAGAGTACATTGTGTACACGAGGCGTGAAAAAAGACCAGTGGTAGAGCAAGTCACGGATCCGACCAGCTTCCAAGAGTCAACCCCGGATACACAAGGTAACTCTGAAAACCATTCTGATTTAGATATACCGATTGCTCTACGAAAGGGCAAGAGAAGTTGTACAACACACCCGATTGCAAATTTTGTGTCTTATGAAAAACTATCACCCGGCTACAAGTCGTTTGCTCTTTCTCTTTCCGAAATACAGATTCCCAGAACGTTTCAAGAAGCAAAATCAAAAAAGGAATGGGCCGATGCTGTACTAGAAGAGCTGAGTGCCTTGCAAGAAAATGGCACTTAGGAATATATGAAACTACCTCCTGGAAAAAGAACTGTGGGTTGCAAATGGGTGTTCACTGTGAAGTATAATGCTGATGGAAGTATAAGCAGGTACAAAGCAAGGTTAGTAACTAAGGGCTTCACTCAGTCATATGGTATTGATTATGCAGAGACTTTCGCTCCAGTGGCAAAATTAAATTCTATCCGTGTTCTGTTATCCTTAGCTGCGAATCTTGATTGGCCTTTACACCAACTAGATGTAAAGAATGCCTTTTTAAACGGAGAACTTGGTGAAGATGTGTACATGGATATTCCACCTGGTCTCGAAACACTGGAAAATAAGGGACTGGTGTGTAAGCTCAAGAAGTCCTTATATGGGCTAAAACAGTCACCCCGAGCATGGTTCGAACGACTTACCCAAGTTGTCAAAGGCTACGGGTTTGGGCAAGCACAAACTGACCATACTATGTTCATCAAACACTCAGGCACCGGACAGATAGCTATTATGATAGTTTATGTCGACGACATCATTATAATAGGAGATTTCAATAGGCAAATTGATGAACTGAAACAGGTTTTGGGAAAGGAGTTTAAAATCAAAGATCTGGGTCAAGTAAAATACTTCCTTGGAACGGAAATAGCTCGATCAAAGAAAGGTATTTCCGTGTCTCAAAGAAAATATAATTTGGATCTTCTTGAAGAAACAGGGATGCTAGGATGCAAACCAGCTAGCACTCCTCTGGAACCCGGGAAGAAATTTCAATCCGATGGCGGTGAAAAAGTAGACAAGGAAAGATATCAGAGGTTGGTAGGGAAGTTAATTTACCTTGCTCATACAAGGCCAGACATAGGATTTGCTGTGGGTCTGGTAAGCAGATTCATGAATAATCCCACCTCACAACACATGGAGGCTGTTTTTCAAATACAGCGTTATTTAAAAGGAAGTCCAGGTTATGGTCTATTTTTTCAAGAAAACGTCTAGTCAGGAAGTAGAAGTCTACACTGATGCCGATTGGGGAGGTTCAAGTGTAGATGGTCGATCCACCACCGGATATTGTACCTTTGTCTGGGGAAATCTGGTCACCTGGCGGAGTAAAAAATAACCTGTTGTGGCAAGAAGTAGTGCAGAGGCTGAGTTCCGAGCCATTTGTCAAGGAGTATGTGAAGGAATTTGGATTGGAAGGATGCTTAAAGAATTAAATATATCAAGGTGTTTAAGAATGAAACTTTTTTGCGACAACAAAGCTGCCATTGAGATCTCAAAGAACCCAGTTCACCACGATCGGACCAAACATGTTGAGTTGGATAGACATTTTATTAAAGAAAAGCTGGAGGCAAAGATTCTACAAATGTCGTATATTCCATCTGATCTGCAAGTGGCTGATATTCTGACCAAGGCGGTACCGAATAACAAATTTGAAAGTCTGAAGAGCAAGCTGGAAATGATTGACATTCATTCCCAGCTTGAGGGGGAGTGAAGAAACCGATAAGTCTATTAGGGGTCTTATTAGTCGGTTAGTTAGATAAGTAGATAAGGATACCATAGTTTAAATTATTAGCTGTCATCTATAGTTGGTTAGAGTTTATCTTATTTTTCCCTTTAAATACCTTTTCCCTGTAATGCTTTAATTATTCAGAAAATAAAGATTCAATTCTGTTTTATTCTAAAACCTGTGATTCCATTCAATACTATACTATCTAGAATATTCAAATCATTATGGAATGAAATTCTCGAATTATTCCTCTTTTTATCTTTTTTTATTGTATCAAATCAACTCCTATTTTAGAGCAAACAGTATTCTTATAAATCATTTGCTATGAATTTAACTGACTAAATTTTGTGATCATATTATGGAATGATCGACCATATTATAATTTCAAGACCCAGCCATAAATAGCTATCAAGTAGTGACTCCAAGGTAATTTTCATATTCTCTTAACCATAAACCTTTCTTGACAAGATTTGTCATCATTAATGTTAAATTTGGTATTTGTTTAAGGCAAACGCAAGACGAGAAAATAATATGATTTTAAGAAAATAAACTTCTCCATCCCCACCATTCTTCTTAAACTTTAAGGAAATAAAGGAAAAACTTATCAACAGCTTCCATCACTCAAGAATTGGGAGCTTTAAGGGCGACTTTATTAGCTATGACAACCCCTTTAGAGGTGACACCAGGTTCGCCGAGAAACTGATGTCGTCCCTAAAGGGTCTGTCAACACTAAAGGGTCTATCAACACTAATGGTCTCGCCCTTAAAGGGGCCTATACGGTTGCAGCCGCGTAAACCAATCCTGACCCTTCAAAATTTTACTATTGGAAGAACCAAAAAATAGCGGGAAAATCCAACGAAAATTTTTAGGCCGCCTCTAATGCTTCGTGTCGCCCCTAATGCTCCGGAAAGAAACACAATCATCATCTTCCTTTTCATTTTGCATTCTATTGAGCACTCTCTTCTTCACAATTTGCTCCGATCTTTGCAATTAATCTGACCATTGTCACCTTTGCAACCACCGGTAAGCACTACCACCACCTCCTATATCCTCTTTTGACCCCTTTGTAATATTTTATAGTGTTAATGAGTTTTTACAGCTCACTGCCACCAACGCTGCCCTCCTGCCTTCTGTCAGACGAAATCATGTCAAACCACCGCCACCCTCCCTTTTTGCTGCACGAATTCACCATAGCCCATCACTACCGATAATTGCATCTCCATGATTATTAAATGGTACTGTATTTCATATTGTTTTTATATATTGTATATCTTATAAATTTTCATGCTAGATGAGAATCTTCTTCCGGATCGCGATGACATACTTGATTGCCGATGTCATGGGCCATGGTGGAAATGGTCATGGTGATCTGCCACCAAGAGGTTTTAGAGGCTCCGACCAGCATGACCAGGATGGTAACTATTATTAAGATTTATTTATTAACCATATATATTCCAGCTATACCCTCATGACAACGATAGTAAATTATCATCAATAATATTTTTTTAATTATACTTCCAGCTATACCCTCATGACAAAGAGGCAGGGCAAAAAACCTTAACCTCTTAATGGCAAGCAACCTCTACCATTTGCTTGGGGAAAACTCGCCATTTACACTCGAGTTGGTGATGTGTATGCCATTTTCATTCGTGAGGTTGACGATTATATCTATGAGACATCCCGTTAAATAGACCATCATGGAAAAAGGTTTCAGAAGCTAAAAAGAATGTCATGTTGGAGCATCTTTGGTTAGTTTGATTTATGCTAGTTTGGTTTATTAAGGACTTAAATGTTAATCACTTAATGGATTTATTGTGAACTTGGTAGTTTGATAATTTGGTATTTTGATTTATTTTGATGCATTGATAATTTAGTAGTTTGGTTAATGCTAGTTTGATAATTTGGTTTATTAAGGACTTATTTGAAATGACTTAAAGCATCTAAAAAAAGCATTATGGGTGACACTTAATATAAGTTTTCAATTTCTGTATTTTCAAGAATTTTCTGTATTGTTGGTGTATATCAAGTTGCTTATTTAAGGAGGACTAAAAGCATCTAAAAAAAGCATTATGGGTGACACCTTTAGAGGTCACACGAAAGCATTAGAGGCGACATCCAATAGCAGTGACACCATTAGCGGCAATATGTGACCAATAATGACAAGCTTCTAGGGACGATTTTTTAGCAACGACAATACTGATAGGGGCAACCTTTGACTAGTTTAGGGGCGACTTTTGTCGCCCCTAATGCCACTAAACGTTGTAGTGCATCTCCTTATTTTACAATTATATATGAACTAGTATTTGCATTGTCCGCGCGATGCTGCGGAAGCCCGGTATATTGAAAAATGCAGCTCGACAAAAAATCAAAATATAGAAGGGACGAAAAATGTAACTTTAAAATATAATAAGGACCAGAATCGCAACTTACGAAATACTAATAATGTAACTTTATAATAAATAGGGATGAAACCAATTAATTCGAAATTAGTTTAGGGGAAAAAACATAAATATAAATGTTTGCTAAAAGAAGAATAAAAAATTGCTATTTCCAAATAAAAGCTTATTTGAATTTGTACCAAATATATTAACAATTATACTATAATCTGAATTTAGTAATTATGATTCTCGAAAAAACAAAATCAAATGAAGAGTAGAAAAGTCTGACTAGAAAAATCTGACAGATCCGGATTTGCAAATATATATATATATATATATATATATATATATATATATATATATATATATATATATATATATATATATATATATATATATATATATATATATCATTACTATATAAAGAAAGACGTTTTTTCTCCTTACACTATTCATCCTGAAGTATTGTTTTTAAGACGCCACATATGCCATGTCAAACATTCTCGTGTCATATGGAAGGGGTATCACACCTGTTTAGATTCCTCCATCTCTTATCCATTGATATTAGTCGTACGGGTTTACACAAACCCTACAATATCTGGTTTTTCCATCTTCAACAACTCTTCGACTAATCGTAAGAACTAGGGCAATTGGTGTTAGACAGTTACACAGTTGCTTCCGTTACTTTCTGTTACATACAGTTAGAAAGTTAGTTAAGGGGCATTTTAGTCTTTTGTATTATTTTAGTTACGTATCTTCTTATCTCTTCTTTGTATATATTTACTGTAAAGTTTTTCCAGTGTAAAGTAATGAAGAAAATCTTTCACATATTCCCTCTTTACTCTGAGATCTAACATGGTATCAGTTTAAGCGATCCTTTTATTCTCTTCATCTTCTTCGTTCCTTTTCTCTGGTTTTAATGGCGGAATCAACTACTCCTAGCAATACCTCTCTTGATCCTTCTAATCCTTTTTTCCTTAGTCCGTCTGACAATCCTGGTTCAATTCTTGTTTCGAATCAATTCACTGGCACTGGATTTGCTTCATGGAAGCGATCGATGACAATTTCTTTGTCTGCTAAGAACAAAATTGGTTTTATCGATGGCTCAATTCGCATTCCTACTGTGTCTGATCCTTCATATTCGTCTTGGCATCGTGCTAATTCAATGGTAATTAGCTGGATCCTCAATTCCTTATCTAAGACTATCGCTGATAGTGTTCTTTTCTTATCCACTGCGAATGAGATCTGGAAACAATTGTGTCAACGCTACGAACAATCTGATGGAGCTCTCGTATATCAAATTCAACAACAGCTCTACTCTCTCTCACAAGGATCTGGCGATTTTTGTTCATATTTCACAAAATTAACACGAATTTGGGATGAATTAAGCTTGGTTCAATCAATTCCGGTATGCTCATGTGGAGCTTCAAGTGCGATCTGCAAATATCTAGAACAACAGAAGTTGATTCAGTTGCTAATGGGACTTGATGATTCTTACAAAGTTGTTTGTGGCCAACTACTGATGATGAAACCTCTTCCAGACATTTCAATTGCTTATTCCTTTATTATCCAGGAGGAACGACAAATAGGTATTACTATATCTTCTCCTCTTAATCCTGAAGCAATTGCCATGAATGTTGCCACTGATAATTCTGCTAGCAAAAAGTCTCTTATCTGTAATCACTGTAAGAAACCGGGACACACTAAAGCTCAGTGTTACCGCCTTCATGGATTCCCTTCCAATTTCAAGTTTATAAAGTCCAAGAAAGATGATACCAAAGCTGCTTCTTCGTCTGCTTCAATCAGTTCCAATGCTTCAATCACTCATGACCAATTTCAACAACTTGTTCAACTGTTGAATACTAACAACATTAATTCTACTTCTGTCAGTCAAGCAAATCATGCTACTCTTCAAGATGAATCTGTTGAACCTGAAGGTATTTTTTCCTTCAAGAAGTTTGCAGCAAACGTTTATAAGTCTGCTAACCTTTTACAGACTCATTTCTCTTGGATTGTAGACTCAGGCGCCACTGATCATATGTGTTCCAATAAAACTTTTTTCTCTTCCTTGTCCAAATTATCTCAACCTCAATTCATTGGTTTGCCTAATGGACATGATACTTCTGTCACGTTTGTTGGAACAATTAAACTTCATGATTCTATTGTTCTTGAAGGAGTCTTATATGTACCGTGTTTCAAATACAATCTCATCTCAATCCCCAAACTCACATCTCAATTTAACACTTTCGTTTTATTTACTGATCAAAAATGTATGTTGCAGGACCCTTCATCAAGGAATAAACTTGCACTTGGTGTTTTTGCTCAACGCATTAATGATCTGTATGTTTTTGATCATCGATCCGTTTCACACAGTTTATCCTTTTGTTTTTCTACTGTTAAACATTTGTTCCCCAATTCTACATCTATGGTCAATAATGTTTCTCATTCAATTTTATGGCATAGGCGTTTCGGTCATGTACCTTTGAACAAACTATATCAATTGTCTTTGATTAGTTCTAAATCTCATGATTCTTCAATATCTTCTTGTGATGTATGTTTTAAAGCTAAACATCATCGTTTACCTTTTCCAACTAGTATATCTTCATCGCAAAACACGTTTGATCTGGTTCATATAGATGTATGGGGCCCTTACAAACATGTTTCTTATGATGGATACAAGTACTTTGTTACGATTGTTGATGATTTCAGTAAACATACTTGGGTACATATGATCACACATAAAGGATATGCTCTTGCTGTGATTAAACAATTTGTTACTTTCATTCATACTCAATTTCATAAAATCATCAAGATTATTAGAACAGATAATGCATATGAGATGGGGTCTAGTCATGAAGGTGTTGTATTTTATCAGTCCATGGGTATAATTCATCAAAAATCAACCCCTTTTACCCCTCAACAAAACGGTATTGTTGAGAGGAAACATCGACACATTCTTGAAGTTTCCCGAGCACTATTTTTTCAATCTGGTTTACATAACAGCTATTGGACTGAGTGTGTTCGAACTGCTGTTTACCTTATTAACCGAATGCCTTCGTATAATCTTCATAACAAAACTCCTTTCGAATTGCTCAATAACAAGGTTGCAGATTTGTCACATCTTAAAACATTTGGCTGCCTATGTTTTGTAACCACTTCTTCTGTGAATCGAGACAAATTTATGTCACGAGCTAATCCATGCATTCTTCTTGGTTATCCTTTACATCAAAAAGCTTGCAAAATCCTCAATCTTGTTTCTAATACAATTCATATTGCTCGAGATCTCAAATTTTTTGAAGAATTGTTTCCTCTTCATTCTCTTACTAATCTTCCACATTTTAAATCATCTACTCATCTTCCTTTAAATTCTCAAGATATGAATACTCAGCTTATACATACTCAACAGCCTTTACATACTTCCCCTATTCTTAATCCACAGATTCCACCTCAACTTAATCCACCGATTCCACCTCACCTTAACCCAGTTGTGGTTTCTCGTCCCTCTCGAGCTCGTAATCCTCTTTCACATTTAAAAGATTATGTATGCAACAATGTTGTTGATTCCTCTCACACTTGTTGTCATACCATTACAAATCTTTGTATTCCTTCTACTACTTTCATTTCACCTTCTTTCAATCCTCCTCAATCTAATCTTGCTTTTCAAGTTGCTTCCTCAATTGTTGAACCTGCTTTTTATCATGAGGCTAAAGGAAATTTCTTTTGGGAAGAGGCTATGCGACAAGAGTTGGACGCTCTTGATATGAATCACACATGGGACATTGTCAAATTACCAAAAGGTAAACGTCCAATCTCTTGCAGATGGGTTTATAAGCTCAAATACAAATCAGATGGCTCAATCGATCGTTATAAAGCTAGGCTTGTCGCCAAAGGTTTTACTCAAAAACCTGGAATTGACTTTCATGAAACTTTTTCTCCCGTGGTAAAGTTCAACACAATTCGATGTCTTGTTTCTTTAGCAATTAAAAGAGGTTGGGAAATTCAACAGTTAGACGTCAACAATGCTTTTCTACACGGCGATTTACATGAAGAAGTTTTTATGAAACTACCCCCTGGTCATTCTGTTACCACTCCTCACCTTGTTTGCAAATTACGTAAGTCGTTGTACGGTTTGAAGCAGGCATCTAGGCAATGGTATGCCAAGTTGTCCCAATCCTTACATATACAAGGTTTTACTCCTTCCTTGAATGATTATTCTATCTTTCTCAAGAAATCTAAAGATTCTATTGTTGTTGTTGCGGTGTATGTTGACGACATCTTGGTCACTGGTAATGATTTGCATGCTATTTCTACTCTCAAAACATTCCTTAATGATCAGTTTCGCATTAAAGATTTGGGCACCATTCACTACTTTCTTGGCTTACAATTTGACAAAGTTGAACAAGGCATGGTTTTACACCAACAAAAATATATTCAAGAGTTATTACACTTGTATTCTCTTAATGATGCTACTCCCGTCTCCACACCATTGCCTCATAATCTCAAGTTTAATAGTTTTGACAAACTATCTGATCCCACCCCTTACAGACAACTTATTGGAAAGTTGAATTTCCTTTTACACACCAGACCAGATCTTTCCTTTACAGTACAATTTTTAAGCCAATATAATCAGTCTCCAACGGATCAACACTACAAAGCTGCCCTTCATGTTTTACGTTACCTAAAAGGAACCCTTCATCACAGTCTTTTGTTTAATAACACTTCCAATTTTACCCTTGAAGCCTTTTGTGATTTCGACTGGGCAACTTGCCCTCAGACTCGACGTTCAGTTAGCGGTTTCTTCATTTTATTTGGAAACAGTCCCATCTCGTGGAAATCTAAGAAACAAGTTACCGTCTCTTTATCATCTGCTGAAGCCGAGTACAGGTCCATGCGTCGTGTTTGTGCTGAGTTGGCGTGGTTATCTAGGCTTCTTTATGATTTTGGTGTTACTGATATTATGCCTATTCCTCTCAAATGTGACAATAAAGCTGCTATCTACATTGCATCTAATCCTGTGTTTCATGAACGAACGAAACACATTGATTTAGATTGTCATTTCGTATGTGAAAAGCTACAGGAAGGACTGATTTCTTTATCTCATGTTCCTACTCTACAACAACAAGCTGATATTTTCACAAAATCTCTTCAACCTAATATGCATTTCAAAGCTGTTTCCAAGCTGGGTTTTGTACCTCATTCTCCAGCTTGAGGGGGGGTGTTAGACAGTTACACAGTTGCTTCCGTTACTTTCTGTTACATACAGTTAGAAAGTTAGTTAAGGGGCATTTTAGTCTTTTGTATTATTTTAGTTACGTATCTTCTTATCTCTTCTTTGTATATATTTACTGTAAAGTTTTTCCAGTGTAAAGTAATGAAGAAAATCTTTCACATATTCCCTCTTTACTCTGAGATCTAACAATTGGCACCGATATCCATCCACAGCGCCTCCACGTCTCAAAACAATCGATCATCACACATTCCACTTTCAATTCCGCCAGGACCGTCTCAACCATTCTGACAAATCCACAATCACACAATCCCTGATTCTGATAGTACTCCTCGACATCATCGACAATCAAAAACCCTCATTCAGTGGGATACAAAAATTGTTCAAGTGGTAGTAATTCTTTGGGATTATTTAATCGTATCTTCAACATAGGTCAGATTTGAATTTCCTTTCTCTGAAACTATTATGTTCTTCTTGGTGTACACCCAATTTACATGCACGATTTTACCTCTGTTTTTCACGAACACTCTTTTGTTTTTACGATTTTTCTTCATACGCCATGATATGTAGTTGGGTTTTCCCCTACAAACTAATTCGAGTTTAAAACTTACTTATTCCTCTTATATCCGCTTTAATGTGTTTACTGCATCTAAAAGTAATCAAAAGAAAACATCAAATCGACATATATAATTGAAACTTCTTGCACAATTTGGGTTGTAGCGAGTATGATCTCTTAATCGTGGATAAATGTGTGAATAGGCTGTTATGGTGAAAATTCTTCAAGTTTTATGATTGGTTCGTTTTCTGTATTTAAGCTTTCAGTTTTTATGAGACGTAAGGAAGACAAAAATTCATCTTTGACTTTAAGTAATACGAATTTATTGTTTTCTTGATTGTATGTTGTTTTATTAATCTCTTTAATGTTTGTATCATTTGATTATTCCATTACAGCATTTACTCTGAATTAGAGCGTTAAGAAGAAGAAACGGATTATATAATCAAATGAACTGAACCGTTACTTGGGGAATTTATAGAGGCTTTGACAGGAAAAATAACAAATATGATTACTTTTATAGATTCAAAAGAAAATTTGAAATAAACTAAGAGATGTTTAGATTCTCAGTCATGGCATTTTTGTGCCTGCCGCATGATTGAAATCCCAACAGTGAACTTGAAAGTGTTTTATTATCCACATGGGCATGCGGAGTATGCCATCGGAAATGTCGAATTCAGAATTAGAAACAGTTAGGCTAGGGTTCCGGCATGGATCCTGTGTCGAGTTGCTGCGGTTAAGTTCATGGCGGATGTGGATACCGATGAGGTGTACGACAAAATAAGATTGATTCCGGTGAGTGGGTCCGGTGAATTTAACTCTTTCGATGATGAAGATACGGGTTCCAGAACCGAGGATCATCGGACGACCAAGATAAACCAATTTGGTTTGCGAAACATTGATGCAATCTGACGCAAATAACTTGGCGGATTTTCCGTTCCTAAGTATTGCGTCGAAATTTAGATATCGTTGCCTCGGTTTTGTGGAATGAAAATTTTGAACTCAATCTAATTTGACTAAATGTTATATTTTCACAACAATATATTTGACTTCATTATTCCAATTGGATTTTGCAGATGCTTCCATGAAGACAAGACCATGTTACATCAGGTTCATCAAGTTCACCTCAAGACTTACGTCTCGTGAGGCTAAGGGGAAACGCTTCCATGCACGATTCCGTGCTTTAAACCTTGGTTGTGTCCTGCGTTTAGGTAACAATATCTACTGATTCTTTCTAGAATTTCAAAACTATAACGAACTGATAGCAAAAGATTTCCAGTTGAGTAATTGCTCTCCTGTAAAATTTAACGAATAATAAATACTCAATTTTGGTATTAGGGCTTGTGAGCTCCATTTTGCGATCAAATTTTACTCAATTTATTGACTAGAGGAAAGGTTTCTTTGATTTGTATGTGTCCTATTTTCCCAAATTTTTTATGTAGTTTTAGGATTCCACGATGCTAGCTTTGACTTTGATTAGTATATTATATGATACTTATCATATTCTAAACAAATATATGTTAAGGTTTGGTTTGTGAGTAATTGAAATGCAACACGAACGAACGATGTCATTTGAGTTTGTAACAATCGATGAGAAATGAAAAAAACAATCTCATGATGATCTAATATTATTTTCATTCATGGTTAATTTCAATATTGTGTTTGATTTGTATTACGATGTGTTATACCTTCTCTGGTAGAAGGTAATCATGTTCACATCTCTGTAACTTAAAACTTTTCCACCTTCACACTCTTTGTAGACAAAAAAGCATAATGTTTTAAGGTAAGTAGCTTCTTAAGCACTGGTCCAATAATATTGAGTTTTCTCGTTGCTTGAAAAATCATAAGCAAAACATTCAGACTTCGTTTTAGGGCATATCAAAAGGGTTAATCAAAGAATGAACTAAATACCAGATCAAGAATAGAATGTTGAGGTTTCAACGTTCGTCGTTTTTCGTACAACCAAGTACCCATTCGTGGGCCGTGCTTACCTAGTATATATATATATATATATATATATATATATATATATATATATATATATATATATATATATATATATATATATATATATATATATATATGCACCAAAATGAATCTTTCCACACAATCATTTGCACTAGTGAGAATGAGGAAACATAAATCGACTCTGTAATGCAGTAACAAAATAGAGTAACAAAATAGTTCCAAAATCAAAAAAAATTAAAACACATCCCCTACATGTCCGCACCAACCGTTATCATTTGTTCTTGGCCATCATCTTCAACCACAATATTATTACAATCAGAGTGACCGACCAAAAGCAGTGTTTCCATGTAGGAATTCATAAAGAATGTTCTATTTGTCCCATAGATCTCAAGATAATCAATGCCTTTTGTGTTAGGCTCATAGGCCACAAGTTCATTCCGTTCAAATATATAGTCACGGCCATTATTTACTTCCAATATAGGGTGGCCACTATTCCTAAATCCCAGTGTTGTTAATGTCCCTGACCCATATGGCGCCTCAACGGTGTATAACTTTGTAAACGGTTTTTGAACACCATTCTTCATCATCCATACAGAACAAAGCCCGTTTAATGATGCTATTGTATTCAAGAATCACAAGAGATTCCCTTAGCTTAGATATACACACATGTATGGGAGAGTGGTGTTTTAAATTATCAGGGAGGTTTATGTCTCCAAAACTTTCATTAGTCACATCAAATGACATTATCAGATTATGATTCGGCAACCCACTATCTTTAGCCATCGGGTCAAAAGCACACCAATAAATAAACTTATCAACAACCACTTGAGGCCATAGAATTCGAAATGGTTTACTTGGAAGATTGCTGAATAGACTTCTCCATTTGCCTGAACTCGCATTGTAAACTTTAGCTTCACAATGGTAGCTAGTTTTGTTATATTGTGTGATGTCTACAATCTTAGGGTCACGAGTGAAAGGGCAAACCCCAAAACCAAGATCAGCTTCATGGTCAGGGTTAATTTTGTTAGGGACAGCAACAGAAATCGACTTTCTGATTGAAGGATTCCAAAGAACAATCGTCTCTGTTTCCAAGTTGGGAGAAAAATCCTCTCTAACCTCGCGATACCCGTACAATCACAACAACCCATGAGAGCTACCGACTATGCTTGGGTTTATAAGTAGTTTAACAGACTGGGGAGGGGTATGAACAAACCTCTGTTGAGGGAAGGTGTCATCATCGACAAAAGAAACAAAATTTTCCCTAGATTCTACCGGATCTTCGTACCTTAAAAGCAGATGCTGCGGCTGAGTAACGCTGTGAGCAGCGATAAAATCAGAGCTTTCGATCAAAGACTTCCATGCTTTCGAGACGGATCTGAACTGAAGTAATGATACGTTAGGAAGCCTTTTGATGATTTCCGCTTGGATATGGAAAGGAATTTCGATTGACATTTTTATGATGGATGCTGCTGTGAAATGAATTTTTAGGGTTTTGGAAGGAGAGAGCAAGGATTTAGGGAAATTGTGTTGTTATTAAATGATTTTGTAAGCGTCCGTGTGAATTTTGAGATTCGGATCATAAAACCATTTCTTAATTTTTATGTTCCTAATAGGGATGAGCACGGGTCGGTTTGGGTCGGTTTTAGACTCAAAACCGAAACCAAACCGTTCAATTCGGTTTCTGGTTTTTAGAAACCGTCGGTTTCGGTTTCTAGTCGGTTTCGGTTTCAGTTTTTCCATCGGTTTTGGGTCGGTTTCGGTTTGAATCCACAGTTTCGTGGGTTTTGGGGTTTAAACCCGTGGGTCGGTTTTGAACCCATTTTCCAGCAACCCTTATAAAATACATGAAAATCAAATACACTAATTTTAACATCAAACCAACTCACAATCCAAAAGTACATTGCTAAAAGTTTGAAAACAACCAATTTTAAAGTTTAAACCACCTAGTTTAGACCACCAAATCAAGTTTAACGACAAAACAACCAAGTAAACTACAACAAACTTTTACAACCAAGTTTAACGACAAAACAACCAAGTAAACGACAACAAACTTTAACAACCCAATAAAAGACTAAATTACCAAATCCTCATAGTCATCGATGTTGAAACTTTCACGGTCTTCACCATCTCCCAATTCCTCTACAAACAAAAAGGATTGGTATGAGCTATAATTATGTAAAAATACAATAAAAATATACTCATCGATTTCTAATTTCTCCAACTTCTCTTGTAATTCTGATATAGAAATAGGGGTTACGTCTTGAAATTGAATATCAGTCGGGGTGGACCGCACCCAATCTTGGGTGCAAATCAAGGCTTCCGCAGTCACGGTTGTAAGGTTGCTCCTAAATTGATCAATAACCCTTCCGCCAGTACTAAATGTCGACTCTGAAGCAACGGTAGATTGCGTACTCTGAAGCAACGGTAGATTGCGTTCCAGACGAGTTCCCGACGGGCGGCGTCTCCGTCTCTCCGATTTAGGGTTTGGCCGTTCGTTCCAGACGAGTTACAGATTGCGTACCGTGAAACTGTAAGAGACTAAGAGTGAAACACAGAAGGCGTAGTCGCGTAGCTTATTTGGGATATTTTAGATTATTAATTATTAAATCAGTAAATAGTAAATAGGTTAATATTTTGGGTCGGTTCGGTTTATTGGGTCGGTTTTCGCGTAATTGGGTCGGTTCGGTTCCTGTGGGTCGGTTTTGACAAGACAAACCGAAACCGAACCGCCAGTTTTGGTTTTTAAAAAATCAAAACCGCACCACTGGTTTCCGCTTCGGTTTCGGTTTTGTCGGTTTTTTTCGGTTTCTCGGTTTCAGGGTTCGGTTTTGCTCATCCCTAGTTCCTACTTAATATTTAAAGGAAAATTTCATATATATCTTAATTAAACCATAAAATATCATATTTACTTGATAAAATTTCTAAATATCACAAATACCCAATATAAATTTATAATATATCAAATTTACCCAAATTCTATTTTTAGTAACATTTTTGATAGATTATAATTATTTTTATAGTATAAAATCATCAAAATTGAAAAACTAAAGTAAAAAGGACCATATTGCCCTTATTCTAAATATGTGAACTCGTTATAACATAATAGACCATATTCACGTATTGTCTGTCATCGTCATCTTCGCCGGAGGTAACCTCTGTCCGCCATATTCTTGTCGTCTCAAAGTCTCGCTGACTTGCTTCTTTCAATCGACTCCATAAGCAACTGTTGGTTGTGATTATGTAGCCTCTATGTTGTAACGCCAAGACACTCCTTATATGTAAAAATAATAAAAATGGTAAATTGGTCATTTACCTTAGAAGGGTAATTTGGTCTTTTGGATAGACAAGGATTTAGTTTGTAATAATATTTTGAGTTTTGGACTTAAAATGTTATAAAAACTGGTTTTTGTCATAAAATTGTGTTAGATGTGGCAAAAGCTCAAGAATTAGAACTCCAGGGACTAAACTGCAAATTCTGGAAGTATAAATAGTGGAAAAGCTTTCCCACATGTGCAGAAAATCTAGAAGTCACGGGAGAGGGTTTTCTTGAGCGATCGTTGCAGAATCTTGGAGAATTCTTGAAGGTTTGAGCTTGGAATCCGATTATTGGCTTTGTATTGAAGAATTTGAAGCATTGAAGGTACGGGACAAAATCTTGTGGAATACACAACAAGGCAAGAAATAACTAAAGCAAGTGGTAGCAAGTATTCAGGTGAGTAATCTTGACTATATCTAATGTGATATATGGTGATTACTATGGCACTACTTGAAGTAGTTGAATATGAGATAAGGGTAGAATACCCGAAAAATATATGGATATGTTATTGGATTGAAAATGCAACTGGTGCAGCCTCATGGCTATGATTACTATCCTTGAAACTAAATTGGTGCGGTCTTAGGACCATGATTTTGGGTTATTGAACCTAAACTGGTGCGGCCTTTGGGCTATGATATAAACGATAAAACTGTTGGTGCGGCCTTAGGGCTATGATTTGATTAACTAAAATGTTTTGGTGCGGCCTATATGGCTATGATGTTTGGTGCGGCCTATATGGCTATGATATATGGTGCGGTCAGTGATGACTATGATATATGGGACAGAAATTGTTTAAGAGTTTAATTGTTATTATTCTCTTATATATGTGTAATGTTATCTGCTGATTACTCATTGGGCTTTATAGCTCACAGTTTTATTTGATATGTCCCTGCAGGTGAGCGTGATCCCGCTAAGGGGAAAAATAAAGTCTGTGACTAAGGACTTAGGATGGTGAAGTGACAACCCGGCTTAATGGATGTATAATATTTTTATGTATTGTAATCCTTGATACACTTGTACCGGTTTATGTTGACAAATACCATTTGGATAATGTTTTATTGTAAAATATATGGTTTGAAAAATAAAAAAAATTTTACGGGTGTTTTGTTGATAAGTCGGGTGTTACATATGTTGCCAGCTTCCCTAATTCCAAAGAAGAAGAACAAGGTTTACAATGGCTTGGTTCCGGAACTTGATGGAATAGGAATCGAAAAAAAAGAGAAAATAGTTCCTGTTTATTTTGACGTGAATGTGTTCTAATCCTAATTAATTCCTTACTACCGAACGAATTTTAGTAGTCTAAACCTGAGTCAGACAGGGTAATAAACAACATCGGGATTCTCGTTGAGCAATTCCAAAATCAGTTCTTCCTTTTCCTTTTTACAACATTGAAACTACAAAGGAACCGATCATTAAGCTTCTGAAACCCAAAGCGAATTAACCCAAATTAAGAAACATATTCGATGAATCCGATTAAACACTTACATTGATTAACCCCAAACGAAAGAAATTCGGAATCCACTTGTCGAGATTGACATTTTGAATCGTCAATTCGCACAACATCAGAAATCTTCTGGTGTCTTAGGTACAACAAATCCAACACATTCCTACCTTTCTTCTTTATATGCTCTAATTTCTGATCCTCATATACACAATCGCGCTGCTCACGATCGCCAGTTTCTCCACCATATCCTCATGCACCTCCGCCATTCGGTAGCCAACAAGTCTATCATAACTGATGGCATACACCATGAACTTCTCCACTTCCATTTGCGTCAATTCGAAACCATTGACAGTGAATACTTGATGAAAAATGTTGAAATTGACTACAAGGACTGAGTTGGAGACGACAAATGACGATAACGAACTTGAGGAATGCGACCTGATTGCGTATTATACGTGAGCAATCATAATCGAATTCAATGCAGTCAATACAGTAAATTTATCTCAATATGCAGATTACTCATTACAACATCGATTCTTGATTCTTGATTGCGCAGGATCGATTCTTGAGTCTTGATTCTTGATTGCGCCAAACTCAGATGGCGTATTAAGGGATAATTCTTGAGTTTGTTTCCAGATTCTCGATATTATTATGTAAAGGGTATTATTGTCAACAATGTTGTTTTATAATTAAAATGGTTTTAAATAATGAAAATTGATTATAAAATTAGATATAAAATATTGAAAATAGAATTTGGGTAAATTTGATACATTATAAGTTTATATTGGGTATTTATGATATTTAGAAATTTTATTCCGTAAATATAATATTTTGTGGTTTAATTAGGGTATATATGAAATTACCCAAATATATAAAGTATAATTTGTATATTTTTTCTAATTTTAAATTTATTTTTGGTATTTATTAGACCATCAGGAGTACCCTCTCTCATCCTCTCACTTTTTGCATGTCATCTCAACATCCAGTCAGCATTTCTCTCTCTTCCCCTTACCCCCAGAAATGGTCACCTCTCACTACTTCTCAATTCCTCTCACTTTTTAATTTAAAAACTAAATTTAAATTAAAATTAAAACACAACAAATAATTTCATAAATTAAAACATAAAATACTTCTTTAAAATAAAATACTTCATTTAAAAACCTAAAATACGATAAATTAAAACACAAAATACGATAATTAAAAGCTAAAATACGAAAATTAAAACCTAACGATGACAAAAACGAGGTATATTTTTCATGACATTCCAAGCATCCATGTGCGTGAAATCGCTGTCGTGCATCGTCCGATACTCTTCCAACGATTGGGAAAGGATTTGCTCGCCGGTGACCCCCTCGTGGCGGTTCGCCTACATAATTTGTTCAAAGTTATACACTTTGAATGACAAATTCCTCCATTTGAAACAAAGTTGATCTTTACTCCTATATTGATTTACGCCCAAAATTGTGTGAAACGATTCCGCAACACGTACCCAGAAACCATGAGCATAACTCTAGACATTGGGGTCTTCAGTTTGGATGACCTAGGCCCTCGCTAACGCTACCTCTTCTTGTTGAGTCCATTGCCGATTACGGTTTCCATTTTCCACACCAGCTATTTTTTGATAAAGAGGTATATGAGAGGAATGTGTGTGTTTTGATGTGTATGTGAGAAATGTGTGAGATGTGGATGTATATATAGAGGTATTTGAAAATTAAAAAAATATATATATAAAACTAGCCGTTTGAAAACGGTCAAACAACACAAACACACAAACATGTCGCACGACGCTTGGACCTCGTGCGGGCTTCACAAAATGCGACGTCGCAGGAGGGCGGTGTTCACCGCGGGGCTCGCAAAGTCGGGGTGAGGCGTCGGGCTTGCACACCGGATGGCCTTAACGTTTTATGAATATATCATAGAGTTTCTACGATAATTATATTTATTTTGAAATAAACTTGAAACATTTGAGATGAAATTCAATATATAAGAATTTTTAAAATCAAATTAATATATAACATAATATTACAAAGAACAAATAGTATTTTTAAAATTAAATAATACATATAAATCAAGTAAAAATTATGTTTTCAAAAACTAGAATAGATATTTGGAAACCAACAACTCTTTGACTTGGGTTGAGGGTTGAAATCAAGTGTACATGATTGTGTGTAAGTAGTCATATTATATATATATATATATATATATATATATATATATATATATATATATATATATATATATATATATATATATATATATATATATATATATATATATATATATATATATATTAAAGTTATAATTTAGATTCATCTCGTCGACTTCTTTTTAGACAATAAATAGGTTGAAATTTTAAAATCAAAAGTGGTTTAAAAGAAATTGGTATAATGAAATAATAATAAAAAAATGACCACATTGGTCGATGGAGGATCAATCACCATGACATCCAAGCCGTATATAAAGACCCTTTTTGGCCTCTTACCTTGAAAAAAAAAAAAATCCGATTTCATTACTATATATAATTAAATTACAACGTTTTTCTAGAAGGATTCTGGGGGTGAGGGGGGTTTTGGGTTTTTAGACGGGGTAGTTCTTTTTTCGCGAATCTCTTATCGCCATTTGTTCGCCATCTGTTGCACCGGTGTCTTCTTCCCCTTCATTCTTCTCCTCTTTGTAACACCTCCTGCTTCGATATTCAAGAAATTGATTTCTATCTCTATCTCCATGAGTACCCAGACCTCGAGTCTACTCTTGCAGGCCTTTCTCTTTCTTCTTTTTCTCTATCCTGTTCCTCCGCCTGATTCATGGGGAGAACGAAGGACACCGTCTTTTTCCGTATTCATGAAATCACTTTCTAATGAAGCCGCTAGGTTGTTAAGGAAGATGGTACAGAGAGCTACTAAAGTAATTCAGAACTGAAGCGGATGATCTCCGTCCTACCGGGGAGACCCACGACAAACCAGAAAAAAAAAACCAAACCTTGGAGGAAGCGTTTAGGGTTTTTCCGGACGCTGTTGAATCAGAAACCGTAGAGATCCGAACATCGCTGGTATGCGCCTTCCTCATAACAAGTTTTTGAAATGTATACATAGTAGATACGACAAGAACAAATAACCATTCTAACCATGACGGCTATATGTTGGTTAGAAATAGAAAATTGCTTCCAAGGGAAAAAAATTGTTGACGCTTTGCTTCTGGGTGTGTAGGGCAGGCGACGAAAAAAACAACAAAGTTGGTTTTGTTAAGGATAGAAATTGGGTTTGGCGTTTTGAAGCGAGTAATTAATTATAAGCATTGCTTTCAACCTAAATGGTTTCAATTTCAACCAATCGGTAGTTGATAGTCTCAATTCCAAAAAAATCAACTGGATCACGTGAGTTCACGAGATGGGTTTGACCGGACTCGTCTTCCGGCGGCGGATATCGTTTGTGTCGATAAGGTTTATGTGGCTGTTGGAAAGTCGGTGGAAAAGGCAGTGTCTTTGTTTCACTGGACTTTTCGGAGGTTTAGAGGTCGAGAGATTTGCATATATACTTCATGTTCATCAACCTTCTCCCTTGATTCCAACACTTCGTGAGTTGAATTTTAATCCCTCTGTTCTAATACAAAGTCAATTTCAATTTTGGTACTGATTTTGATACAAATTGAAGCATAATTATGGCCACAATTTGTTTATTCGGATTTGAATTTCTTGAAGCTTTTAAGTATTTAAAACTTGAATGTGTTATGTCTTGATTAGTTTGCTTCTTTTTTAAATTTAAAGGGCAAATATACTATTTTCTAAAGTCAAAATTGATGAGATTTCATAGCAAATTCGACCCGAAAAGTTTCTATAGGTGTAGCTTTATTTTTATTTTTATATATTAAGTAACTAAATTGATTATCATTTAGTGAAAAACATCAGAATATCGTATTGATTTTGAGCTTGAAACCTCTCGAATTTGATATTTAAGTGAAGCTAATGCCTTGTAGATTAGGTGAAGTTATACTTTATATTGAAACCATGTTTTTTCTGCTGGTTCTACTCGTGACAAACTAACGTTTGCCATTGTGAAAATAATAGTGTGTTACTGCTTCTGAACCGTTTGTCGTTACAGCAAACGTTTGCCATTGTGAAAATAATATTGGAGGTGCAGAGTATTGAATCGGAAATGCATGTTTCTACCTGCTTTTCTACTCCTACTCACCTGCTTTTCTACTCCTACTCATCCTCTTCTGCAACCTTTTGACATTTTTAATTCTCCAACCGCTTTCAATTTCCAAGGTACAAGATGAACAAGGAGGGCATTCACGGATGCAGACAAGCAAAATGTATTCCGGCTCGATTGCAGATAGTGTTACGAGAGAAGATCCATCTACTAAGTACGAATTGCTTCATGAGCTTGGTACAATATTTAAGTTTCTTATGCTGAAATTCATTGTACAATCATATATGAAATCTAATTACTATACGACCTATGATTTCTGCAATTCAATTACTTCCATTCAATCTTCTCCACATGAAATTCAAATCCTTAAGCTCTGAAAACCAACTCTGCAATAAATACCCCAAATCCAAAACATCATGATTCTACTTGTCATATCCTTTATCTTCATGGTTCTTTCAATCCTTTTTATATGCGTACAACAAAGTTGTCAATATCTTCTTAATGATGACAAGAAAAGGCTCTTATGGATCTGTTTACAAAGCCCGTGATAAAAAAACCCTCAGAAATGGTTGCAATCAAAGTGATATCATTATCTGAAGGGGGATGCTAATACACTATACTTCTTGTATTCAATCAGGTCATTGACTTTTTAAACTTCATTTTCTATCAGGAAGAAGGATATGAAGAAATTCGTGGTGAAATAGAGATGTTACAAGGAGAAGTTAGATTAGGTAATTTTTTATAAAATTTATGCTCTGTCAATTACTTGAAAAGTCGAAATACATGGTGAATTGTTTTTAAAATATCAACAGGTGATTTTGGTGTTGCTGCACAGCTGACTAAGACAATGTCCAAACGTAACACAGTATGTTCTTGCTTAATTATTAATTTTATTTCTTTATTTTTTATATGTCAAAAGTCATTTAACAGTTTTTTTTTTAAATTTTTTTCAGTTTATTGGTACACCGTACACCTCATTGGATGGCTCCAGAAGTTATACAGGATAGCCGATATGATGGGAAGGCAAAATGTTACCTTTTTTTTTTTTATAAAGTTTCTTATTTTGAATTAAGTCAAAGAAACTGTTTTGTTACTTTGTATAATGTTAATTTTTTTCAGGTAGATGTGTGGGCCCTTGGAGTGTCTGCAATTGAAATGGCTGAGGTAAATTCACTTATTTTTTTTTTTCATAAAAATTTCCGAATGAATTTATTTTTTCTCATTTCATAATATATTTTCTTTCTTCAGGGCCTTCCTCCAAGATCAAATGTACATCCAATGAGGGTTAGTGCTTGTATTTATATTTAATTTTCATATTTGTATCTCTGATAATTAAATAACAGTTTCAATGAGGGCTAGTGTTTGTATTTATATTTAATTTTCATATTATAAGCAACCTGCTATAGGTTATTTTTTTATTAATTAGAGGCTATTATACCTCTTTGTGTGAAAACCATCATCATCTCCGTGGGTTTTCTTCGAATTTGGAACCTGTAACCCTAATCGACCACATCATCAAATCCTAATACACCACTGCATGTCTCCGGCCTATGAATAACTTCCCTCCATTGATGAACACAAAACCTATATCCCAATTTTGTGTGTCAATCAAACGGAGAAAGAAATTAGAGAAGAAATCGAGAAAGAAAGAAACGGAAGAAATTCATGGAGATAGAAATCAATTTGTTGAACAACGAAGCAGGATAAGAAGGAACAACGAAGCAGGAGAAGAAAATTAGGGGTTGCACCCGCGCCTTTCAGCGGGAAGTCCGTATATACAATGAGGGTTAGTGCTTGTATTTACACCATCGTGACCGCCTAATAGCCTATAGCAGGTTGCTTATAATGGTATAATTACTACAACAAAAAGAGTTTAAGGATCTTTGATTGAAAAAAATTGGACGGCGAATGGTTGGTTGTTGAAATATAATTTATTTATTAATATACATTTTTTTGTATACTATAAAATTATATTATTTTATCTATCAAATTAAGGTTAAATTTATGCTACATATTTATCATAGCATTACCGATTTCATTTTCTCCTGTTTTAGCATTGCACATGAAATGGTGTGGGAAGGGTTGAAATATAGGGTAATTTTTTGTTTATTTGTTAGGGTATTCTACTTTGAAAAATCTACCAAATTATTGCAGTAATTTGTTTTTGGGTATTTGAATCAACATTCCTACAATTCTGTCCATTTTTTTGAAGTACAATGCTGTAACATGAGGAAACGAAATTGGTGTTATAATAAACAAATAAATAAAAGTATATTTCTTAGCTTGTATTCAACCTTAATTTGATAGATAAAAACAATATAATGTATATAATTTCGAAAGAATATAATATATAATCAATAACCAACTATTCGTTGCTCACTCTAGAACTTTTTGTTCATCAATGGTCCCTACACTCATTGTTGTACTAATCATAGCATTATGACGGGAAAGCAACCTACTATGGTGAGTCATAATGGGCATATTTGATGCAAATTTATGATGTTTAGGGAGCCACCCTATATATAAAAAAAAGATAAGACAGCTGATTTGAACCTTAACCCCTAATAATGATATCAGTAAATAGTTCAAGATCTAGAGAGAAATTAGAGATATGTAACAAATATACACCAAATGGATATACAAGTATATATACCCAGTTACCCACTTTCACCAGCTTTTACTAATATAAAGTAGCAATACACAGGATTATGTAAGTATGTGTAATTTGGTAAATAATTCTCAGAATGTAGATTCAAAAACGAAAGTGGAGAGCTACTCGCAACTACTGCGGCTTCTTTGCTGGTGTCCAGCATACGTTTCCACATGTACCTTTATCAAAAGAAAAACAACCACCATATCTACTTGCATTACTTTTATATAACAAGATATGCTTTGAATTTCCACGAGTTACTGTAAATATTACTGAAATATAAGCATCTAATTGATTTCTCCTTTTTATTTTTTTAAAGCAGAGGTGGAAAACGGACAAAGCCTTGGATCAAGATACCAATAAGTATGTTAATATGTTAGTATGTTAAACTCGGGGCAGGTTGTGGAAAATAGCAACATATTGTTTTCCTATTAAGTCATCTATGGGTAATGTGCTTGAACAAGTAATGATACTTATTTGGATTAATTACAAATTAGAACCTTTCATATGCTTTCAACTTATATATTCCAAAATGGGATGTATATTGAAATCTATAGATATTCTGTAATGGATTTAGGAAATTATAGTTTCATGTACTGAAAATAATACCACTTTTAGGAAGAGACGCTTCTTTCTTGCTTGATGGGGGAGCGTAAAATAAAAAATGACTTTTTGGAGTTTAAACTTATAAACCCTTGTACGTAAAATAAAAAATTACTTTTTGGAGGTCCCAAGCCGCACGTGCGTAGCACGAAGCTGCAACTAGTTCTAATTAAATATCAAAGTTCATATAAAATATGACAAAAAAAACAAACATAAAAAAAACACCTTGAAGCTTTTTGTAGTTATGCCACCGTTTTGGAATAGTCACCGTCTCAATGACCAATCTTAATTTACCGCCACTTAAGCACTGCAAAACCACCACCACCACCACCACCACCCTGGATGTTGATCCTCACCGCCTCGTTTGCCACCATTTCATCTGAAAAAATTCAAACTACTTATAAGAAAACAAAAAAAAAAAAAAAATCAACGGTTTGATCGTTAGCTATTTCTTCTTAAGAGTTTCAAGTGAAATTAGAACATGTTTTCTTTTTGTCCATAATTCTCAACTAACACATAGGGTTTGCTATAGGAAACCAGAGGGACTTATGTCAATGAATTAAACAAATCATGGAATCCAGTGAACTTACTTACCAATTTACCATCGGTAGTTGAGGATTGCATCTATTTCTCTAACAAATGTGATAGCCAACAACCACTCAAAATATAGATCACTTACAATATTATAAATTATAAAACAAACAGCAAAAAAAGACACACAAACCTGCAATATAGATGCACCCCTTCATGAGGCGAGGATAAAAGGATGTCTTTTACAACAAAACCCACAAAATTTTTCATTCAGAAACAAAACAACAAAAATCCAGAAATAAATACCTTAAACCCGCAAATGACTTATGTTGATTTATGACTCAAAGTGTAACTCTTCTGGCAGCCGATCCAAAATTAGGTGCAAAGACCATGTCATTTGGTTTTTTTTTTTTTTTTTTTTTTTTTTTTTTAGAACGGCGCGGGGTATCGATCACCTGTGACGGGTTTTTAACCGTCCCTCGTTATTTGACGCTCCAGGGACTCGAACCCACCACCTCCGCCTTAGGAGGAAACCCAATAGGGAAAACCCCCGTGACCTCCACCCAGTTGAGCTGGGTATCATTGGCCCATGTCATTTGGTTAAGCTAACTGAACAAATACATTATTTACAATGCCTACTGCAAAAGAGAAAGGTACGTTTTATGAATTACCCTTGATGCAACAATAAAGGTATGGTAAAAAACCAGCAAAATAAATATATAAATAAAAAACATATAACCCTACCTCAAGCCACAAGAAATATATCAGACTTCTTATCTCGACGGCCAACGCACACTCGCAAATTGCTTGTGTTCTCTCATCTTTCTTTGTATTTCATTTCTTTCCCTGAAGTACTGATCGAATGGCATAATTAGACCTTAGGACTGAAATGTTGACAGAAGTGTAATATCCATCTGGAAAAGAAGATGTGTCTGGTGGAATCGACGAGTTTGTAGAGAACAGGGATCAACCGATGAAATTGAAGCGGTGTTGGAAAATAGAAACATGGAAGGAAAAGAGAGATGGTAGAGAGCAACGACATTGGGAAACCTCTGTATTTTGGAAATAGGAAAGATATTGGTACTGTAATGGAGGAGGGAGAAGGGGGAGGGTAAGACACCTGCCTCTCTTTTTCCAAACGTGTCAGTGAAGCAGCCATACTCAACCATCTACCGGATAAGTAGCTGGCAATACTTGGAAGAATGCTAGTTGGAGAGGAGGTGCCCGTCATATGGAAGATGAGAAAAAAAGATGGGGGCGGTGGTGAAGTGGGGAAGATAGAATTAATGGGGCACGTGTCCCCATCTCTCAAATATACAGGGATGACTCATCTATTAAATATATTAACATATGAGTTTTCTATCATATTAGGAAAAGATGGAGACGTGAGGACCACGGGAATACAGAAGAGAAGAGAGGAGATAGGCGACAGAAAATCCCCGAAAAAATCTTTATTACTTTTCAGAAAATCCCTCCTAAATTCTCTAAAATTCTTCCTAAATTCTTGAAAATTCTTACTAAATTCTTAAGCCATCTCCTCATCCCACTTTGCACAATTTCTAATAATACAGGTGATTGTATATAATAATGATATATATATATATATATATATATGAAAATTTAACACCGAACAACGTAAACGAATATTACAACACAAATTACAATGTTATAATGTTCACTATTTGATGCAACAAAGGGTGTTAGGTTGAGAATTGATGCAAAATAGAAAGATGTGATTCCATGTTAAACCATTTTCTATGTATTGAATTCTAAAAACAC
The DNA here is from genome assembly GCA_023525715.1 of Cichorium intybus. Classification (NCBI taxonomy): domain Eukaryota; kingdom Viridiplantae; phylum Streptophyta; class Magnoliopsida; order Asterales; family Asteraceae; genus Cichorium; species Cichorium intybus. The sequence goes on along the minus strand of CM042014.1, from coordinate 113,020,085 downwards.
TAGTAGAAAAATGACATTTCTTGACAGACGAACAATGACAGACATTGTTTTATGACAGACAAAAACGTATGTCATAAAAAATATATCATCTTTGTGTAAAAATTTAAACATTACGACAGAAAAAAATAAATGTCATAAAATTATGTCATCCTTAATCAAAATTCATGACATACATACTTTGTATGTCATATTTCCATGTCATGAAATCTAAAATAAAAAAACACGGGCCACATTTTAAAAAAGTTACGGACACATTTTACGTCTTTTTTCCTCTTTCCCTCTATTTCCCCCTTTCCTTCCCTCGCGATACATCCTTTTCGTCCGTCACGCTCCACTACTCTACGAGTCCTCCACCGGCGATTAGGCTAACCGGTGCTTCTCCACCGGCGATTAGGCTAACCGGTGCTTCTCCACCGACGATTAGACTAACCGGTGCACTAACCGGTGCTTCTCCACCGCCGATTAGGTCTATTAGCGGCGTTGTATGGCTACTGCTCCGCTACTTCACTGATGGTTTAAGGCTACTGCACCAACATTTTGCCAATTTGTAACGCCAAGACACTCTTTTTATGTAATATAATAAAAAGGGTAAAATGGTCATTTTACCTTGGAATGGTAAATTGGTCTTTTGGACAAAAAAGTATTTGGTTTGAAATAATATTTTGAGTTTTGGACTTAAAATGTTATAAAAACTGATTTTTGGTCATTTTACCACAAAAGGGTAATTTGGTCATTTGACCAAGTCAACGACCAATTATGTAAAAATATTGTTGTTTGTGGTAAATGTATAAAGAATGAAAGTTTTATTGTCATAAAACTTGATTATTGTGGCCAAAGTTCAAGAAAATGAACTTAAGGACCAAAAATGTAAAAATTTGAAGTATAAATAGAAGAGAGTTGACTCTCTCTTTGACTAGCCATTTGTGCAGCAACGGGAGGAGCAAGGAGGGTGCGATTTCTGCAGGAACTCATGGAATTGAAGCAAGGAATTAGAACTATGGCTTGGAATTGATGATTCCTAGGCTTGAAAGGTTAGTAACTTGATTTCTAGCCAAGCTCTTGTGTGTTCTTGATGAGTCTTCATGGAGTGGACGGAAATCTGTAATTTCAGCCATAATCCATGATGTTTATATGATTTCTGGGCTTAAACATGTTCAAGTAGTAAGAACATATGTTAAAAATGGAAGTAGATTGCTATAATTGATGAATTTGAAGCTTTGGGGTTTTGGAACTAAGAACCCTAATTGTTCATCTTGATTGATTTAGTTGTTTTGAATGGTTGAAAACCTTGTTAAAGTATAAGGTTTTAGCCTAGAAACAAATCCCAAACGATTAAGGACTGGATTAAGGACTTAATATGCAAAAACAGGGTGCTACAGTGAAAATCGGGACTGAATCTGGACTGCCCAGCAAGAGCACGGGTCGTGCTCTTTTTGCACGAGTCGTGCTCCTCATTTTATGAAGATTTCATGCCCTACAGACCTTGCACGAGTCGTGCTTCCCTAGGCTAAGAAAGAGCACGAGTCGTGCTTGCTGGCTGGGGGTCCAAAAACGCTAAATTTTGCAAGGTTTGTCCGATTTACCTCAAACTTGAACCATAAGTCCATGATGGTATGAAAAGTCCTAGAAAAATACTAAATTGTGTTTTCGACTCCTCGGGGGCACTGTAGATCTATACGAATGCCTCGGGAATGAGTATAAGTCATGAAAAGATGGTAAATGGAAAGTTTATCATCTAAGGATGGTTTATAGTTGCATAATATTAGACTCTTATGTATTAGAGTCAATTGAAATAATTATTAATCTATTATCATTTGATATGAAATGGATAAATAGGTATGGGACAAAAAGGTTGTGGTGCACACAAAGGCAAGAAACAACCGGGATTTAAATGCAGCTAACATCCAGGTGAGTAATCTCACTGATATCATACATGATATATGATGATTGAACTGTTACAGGTTGAAACAGCTTTGAGAGACGAAAACGACAAGTGTAAAAATATATGTAAAAGACAAGACCAGATAAGCCGTGAGTCTAATATAGACAAGAACGGAACTGTGAGTCAATACATATATATATACACTATGATATATAGACAACAGCGGGCTAACCCGTGAGTCTAGGCAACAGCGGGCTAACCCGTGAGCCATAATTTATTCTGATGAGTCGAACCTATATATAGACAACAGCGGGCTAACCCGTGAGTCTAGGCAACAGCGGGCTAACCCGTGAGCCATGGTTTACTTTGATGAATCAAACTTATATAGACAAGACCGGATAAGCCGTGAGTCTAGGAAACAGCGGGCTAACCCGTGAGCCAAGGCAACAGCGGGCTAACCCGTGAGCCATAATTGATCGTGAAAGAAACTATTAATAGATGGTGCAGCCACTTGTGGCTATGATTTGGATGTTATATCCAACTGGTACGGCCTATATGGCTATGATATGATTATGCAGGAATGGTGCGGCCTTATGGCTATGATCCTCGGTCATTGAACCCAAGCTGGTGCGGCCTGCGGGCTATGAATTATATGCTGAAATACATTGGTACGGCTTGTATAACCTTGACAAATGATATGACTTATATAGTCATGATATATGGTATAGTCCAGTATGACTAAGAAAGATGGGACAGAAATGATACATAACTGATTTGAATGGTATGCAAATAACAGAGTAGATAAGATAAGGTGATTTGATAATCACATGATATCACGATTCGGCCGGTAAGGCTATACAGTAGGAGATGAAATCCTCATATACATACGGTTAGCCAGTAAGGCTAGTAGTTTGGATTCGATATCCAGACAGTTATATGAATGTATTTTAATACTTGTTGTTTGTAGATACGATTACTCACTGAGCTTTATAGCTCACGATATTTGTTACTGTCCCTGCAGGTTAGCATGATACTGATAGGGGACAAGATAGAGTCCGTGACTTTGAAGTGGGACTCATAGATGCTGTTAGTAGCAGCCCGACTTTAAAGGAGATATGGTATTTTATACTCTCCTTGATACACTTGTACTCGTTTTTATTAAAATATACCCCTTTGTTATGGTTTTACGTATTGAAACCTTGGTTTTAAATGAAAAATTTTTAAGGGGTGTTTTGTTTTAAAAGCCGGGTGTTACAAGTTGGTATCAGAGCCGTGGTTTAAGTGAACTAGGTGTCTATAGAGTAGATTCCTGGACTTAAACCCTGAGATAGTAGACCTGATGCATAATTAGGAGTATATAGTTGTTTTTATACATATATAACCTAACTGTTGCTAACTTCTGACGTATAAGAAGTATGAACTATGAATCTTCTTGGAAGACATTTAGGGCGCGAAGCTCTAGGAAATAGACCAGCCCTTTCGCAAGGCTCCGTGGTATGAGAGCCAAAAAGGGGACGAATAGCAGAAATCCACATGATGAGCAGTATTAGCTGATGTGGTCAGATAAAGAAATTGGTTGCTCACCTTGGTTGATATTCAAGGTGAAAGAACAGTAGTTGAGACTACAAGAAAAGCAGAAAATATTAGTGGACTTCTCAGAAGAAGTTAACACGATTCAGGTCTAGCCTTGAAGGGAAGAGACCAAAACGAAAAGATGGTGTGATGTAAGAAGTGCAGGAAAAGCACTCAGAACATTTTAGAGTTGAGACTCTACCGTTGACAAGATGAAATTACAGAAAATGGGAGCATATCGCTCGAGTTTGTTGTATGGGACGGAAGTGGTTCCAGCGTGGAACTATAGATCACTTCCTTATGAAATACTCACATGCTAAATGTGGAGTAGTGGGTGACGAACTCAGGAAAGAAAGAAGAAATGAACGGTCAAAAAGGACCAATGGTATTATGAACATTCCAGCAGATTATGGAAGAAGCTCGTGAGGAGACTGATATGATCTCCGCTATAATTGTTCTGAATATAACTTGTGTATGTTATATTTGATCCAGGAAGCTATGCTTGGGATCGATGACTTGATGTCTTGTTGGAATATTTCATCAACGATTTTAGATGAAATTGTGGAAATAGCTATAGTAGATAGCAAGAATGTTCTAGATATTGAACACCTGGAAGGTAGTTTGCCTAGGATTTATGGGACCATTTTCCCTATAAATCTGAAGCCGATGACTACCAGGGAATTTGAAACAATCGTGCATATGAATTGGTTAGCAATGAATTATGCTAACATGAATTGTAGAAATATGAACATTATTGTTCAAAACTCAGAAATGAAGTGAAAAAAAAAATCCACGGTAAATAACTGTGGTTGAGAATACCGGTTATTTTCTTTGCTTAAACTCGGAAAAGAGTTAGTAAAGGAATGATGTTGTAGTTGGCATACGTGGTATTGGCCAAGTTAAATAAAGCAGTGATAGTAGTGTACTACTTTAAATAAATGCTCGGATGTTTCTTTTGAAAAGAACTTCCAGGATTTCTGCCAGATTGGCGAGAAGAGCTTATGATTAAGCTGATTTTGGGAGTCATTTTTGATATACGGGCTCTTTATTGATTTGCATCTGTAGAGATGGCAGAGTTGGAAAACAACTAGAAGAAAACTTGGTATTGGGGTCTCTTATGACCGTATGTGTCATCGTATGGAGCCCTACATTATCTGAAAAGAAGAAAGACAAGTTGATGCATATGTGTATTGACTAATGAGAATCTGATATTCTCGAAACCAGATCGAATATGAGGTATATTTGTACCAGATATTGGAGGTAATTCACTAAGTTAAGTGATTTGTAAAATTTCTCCAAGTATGAAATTTTGATTAAAAGAAACTTTATATTCGTTGGGCATGGTAATAATGCCAAAGATGATAAAGTAGATACAGTGGAAATACTGATGTGATAAGACAGCAACCGCCTTGGAATCTGACTGAATTAGTAATAGTTTCCTTGGATTGGCGGGTTACTATGGGAGAGTTGTAGAAAACTGCTCCTTGACAACTGTTCAGTTGACTAAGGTTGACTACTAAAATTATAAAGTCTGAGTGGTAGAAAGACCACAAGTATCTTGTAAAGGTTTGGAATAAACCTTGTGTGAAACTCTGATGTTAGCATTGATGCTAAGCGGAGAAGATAAATTGGATTGTAGAAATGCATCCAGAGTTGATTTTGGATACATGATATTGCAGTAGTAATTATGATTTGGCATTGAAGCTTATGAGACACTACTTGTATGGTGTAAAGCTTACTGTTTGTAAGGATCATAAAAGTTTGAAGTACTTAATTGATCAAAAAGAAGCTAAAAATGAGATAAGTGAGATAGATGGGTTACTTAGAGATTTCGGGTATGAAATCTTGTACCATCTCGAAAAAGGACAGATGTGGCTATAGATGCCTTGAATTAAATATATATATATATATATATATATATATATATATATATATATATATATATATATATATATATATATATATATATATATTGAAAGATACAACCACATGTGTGAGTGTGGCGAATTGATTACCTGAGTTGATTCGGGTAGCACAGAAAGATGTGTGCAAGTCTGAAAGCATGAAAAATGAATAAATGATTAGCTATTGGAAGAAGCTAGCTAGAAACTTAAGACAATTGAAAACCCTTGGGGTTGTGTATGTGAGTTCCAAAGCCAAGTGAAAAATGCAAATTATCTTGAAAAGATGCATTTTGTACTGGATAGCGGTATACCCGGAGCAATACCAGACTGGATAGGTCGATAAAACCTATGTGTTGGTGGCCGGGACATAAGAAAGATATTGAAAGACACATGAAAAGTATTTGACTTGTACGCAAAGTAAAGTCAAACCGTTAGATGCATGCTAAGAAATTTACTCGTGGTTGGCCCCAGAAAAGAAATAGGACAACATTGTTATAGACTTTGCAATAAAGTCTCTGCAAGTACCGTATGTTGATGAACAAAGCGACTCAGTGATGCAGATTTGAGAAGATGTGCTGGAAATTGCACAGAAGATCTTAGTAGAAGATGAGAAAATTTTCTATCTCTGATAGAATTTGCAAGAAATAGCAGCCTACATGCTTGTAGTTTGATGATTCACATGAAGAATGGTATGGAATACCGTGCTATCCTCTGAATTATTGGATTGAAGGTATGATAAAGCCGTGGGCTAGATACTAGACTCTTGCATAAACTGAAGAGGATACTTGATTAGTACAATCGAAATCGAAGAATGGTCAAGAAATTGTAAAGCGGTATGTGAATCGCCGAATATAAGCCTTTGGGATTCCAAGTAAAGGAATATGGTAATACGAAAAGTAATCTTTTGGAAAGGTTAAAAATCTGTTTGGGACGACAAGAAAGAAACTATGTATTGATAATTTCCAACAAATCCCTTATGGTGGGATGAAGGTAGATACATAGATAAGGTACCCGGGACAACCGGAGGAATGATATGTAAATTGTGATGTAATCACGAGATAAGAAGACTAGTATGGTTAAGTGCTTAGGCAATACCATGAATGTTTCCATATGGTATGGGAAACCGAAATTGTAATGAGAAAGAATTACCTCGCTTGTTTGTATGATTTCGGGGACGAAATCTTTTGAAGGAGGGGAGAATTTGTAACGCCAAGACACTCTTTTTATGTAATATAATAAAAAGGGTAAAATGGTCATTTTACCTTGGAAGGGTAAATTGGTCTTTTGGACAGAAAAGTATTTGGTTTGAAATAATATTTTGAGTTTTGGACTTAAAATGTTATAAAAACTGATTTTTGGTCATTTTACCACAAAAGGGTAATTTGGTCATTTGACCAAGTCAACGACCAATTATGTAAAAATATTGTTGTTTGTGGTAAATGTATAAAGAATGAAAGTTTTATTGTCATAAAACTTGATTATTGTGGCCAAAGTTCAAGAAAATGAACTTAAGGACCAAAAATGTAAAAATTTGAAGTATAAATAGAAGAGAGTTGACTCTCTCTTTGACTAGCCATTTGTGCAGCAACGGGAGGAGCAAGGAGGGTGCGATTTCTGCAGGAACTCATGGAATTGAAGCAAGGAATTAGAACTATGGCTTGGAATTGATGATTCCTAGGCTTGAAAGGTTAGTAACTTGATTTCTAGCCAAGCTCTTGTGTGTTCTTGATGAGTCTTCATGGAGTGGACGGAAATCTGTAATTTCAGCCATAATCCATGATGTTTATATGATTTCTGGGCTTAAACATGTTCAAGTAGTAAGAACATATGTTAAAAATGGAAGTAGATTGCTATAATTGATGAATTTGAAGCTTTGGGGTTTTGGAACTAAGAACCCTAATTCTTCATCTTGATTGATTTAGTTGTTTTGAATGGTTGAAAACCTTGTTAAAGTATAAGGTTTTAGCCTAGAAACAAACCCCAAACGATTAAGGACTGGATTAAGGACTTAATATGCAAAAACAGGGTGCTACAGTGAAAATCGGGACTGAATCTGGACTGCCCAGCAAGAGCACGGGTCGTGCTCTTTTTACACGAGTCGTGCTCCTCATTTTATGAAGATTTCATGCCCTACAGACCTTGCACGAGTCGTGCTTCCCTAGGCTAAGAACGAGCACGAGTCGTGCTTGCTGGCTGGGGGTCCAAAAACGCTAAATTTTGCTAGGTTTGTCCGATTTACCTCAAACTTGAACCATAAGTCCATGATGGTATGAAAAGTCCTAGAAAAATACTAAATTGAGTTTTCGACTCCTCGGGGGCACTGTAGATCTATACGAATTCCTCGGGAATGAGTATAAGTCATGAAAAGATGGTAAATGGAAAGTTTATCATCTAAGGATGGTTTATAGTTGCATAATATTAGACTCTTATGTATTAGAGTCAATTGAAATAATTATTAACCTATTATCATTTGATATGAAATGGATAAATAGGTATGGGACAAAAAGGTTGTGGTGCACACAAAGGCAAGAAACAACCGGGATTTAAATGCAGCTAGCATCCAGGTGAGTAATCTCACTGATATCATACATGATATATGATGATTGAACTGTTACAGGTTGAAACAGCTTTGAGAGACGAAAACGACAAGTGTAAAAATATATGTAAAAGACAAGACCAGATAAGCCGTGAGTCTAATATAGACAAGAACGGAACTGTGATTCAATACATATATATATATATATACACTATGATATATAGACAACAGCGGGCTAACCCGTGAGTCTAGGCAACAGCGGGCTAACCCGTGAGCCATAATTTATTCTGATGAGTCGAACCTATATATAGACAACAGCGGGCTAACCCGTGAGTCTAGGCAACAGCGGGCTAACCCGTGAGCCATGGTTTACTTTGATGAATCAAACTTATATAGACAAGACCGGATAAGCCGTGAGTCTAGGCAACAGCGGGCTAACCCGTGAGCCAAGGCAACAGCGGGCTAACCCGTGAGCCATAATTGATCGTGAAAGAAACTATTAATAGATGGTGCGGCCACTTATGGCTATGATTTGGATGCTATATCCAACTGGTACGGCCTATATGGCTATGATCTGATTATACAGGAATGGTGCGGCCTTATGGCTATGATCCTGGGTCATTGAACCCAAGCTGGTGCGGCCTGCGGGCTATGAATTATATGCTGAAATACATTGGTACGGCTTGTATAACCTTGACAAATGATATGACTTATATAGTCATGATATATGGTATAGTCCAGTATGACTAAGAAAGATGGGACAGAAATGATACAGAACTGATTTGAATGGTATGCAAATAACAGAGTAGATAAGATAAGGTGATTTGATAATCACATGATATCAGGATTCGGCCGGTAAGGCTATACAGTAGGAGATGAAATCCTCATATACTTACGGTTAGCCAGTAAGGCTAGTAGTTTGGATTCGATATCCAGACAGTTATATGAATGTATTTTAATACTTGTTGTTTGTTGATACGATTACTCACTGAGCTTTATAGCTCACGATATTTGTTACTGTCCCTGCAGGTTAGCATGATACTGATAGGGGACAAGATAGAGTCCGTGACTTTGAAGTGGGACTCATAGATGCTGTCAGTAGCAGCCCGGCTTTAAAGGAGATATGGTATTTTATACTCTCCTTGATACACTTGTACCCGTTTTTATTAAAATATACCCCTTTATTATGGTTTTACGTATTGAAACCTTGGTTTTAAATGAAAAATTTTTAAGGGGTGTTTTGTTTTAAAAGCCGGGTGTTACACAATTGCTGTTCCGCCTCGCAATTGATGCCACCGATCACGAAATCAATGAACGTTTAGGGCTTCCAAGTAAGGTACGTGGTTATAAAAGCCTAAATCCAACAAATTTTGTATGTTCTATTTGTACTCTTATTAAAACAAATGATTCGGTTTGAAGTAGGATAAGAAATAATCGATAATCAAACTACTGATTGATGAGCTTGTTCATACATTGATTTTTAGGGGTTTTGTAGAAATAAGAGCATGTATGATGGTTTATGTGTATGTTTTGTTGTAGGTGAGGTATGAGAGACCCTAGGTATGTTATTTTTGTGAACTGTAGAAGTTTGATATGGAATTGAGGATTGAAAGCTTATATGTTAAGATAGATGAAAATTAAATCAAATTGGCAAGCAATTTCATATATATCGAATTGTAAATATGACTGGAAATGTAAGTAGCCTACATACACACAAAGTGACTTGACTTTTGCTCTATAACCAACTTAAGAGAATCATGGTGGAAGAGTTGGGGAATTAGAAAGTTTGTTATATGCTTTTTAGTCTATGTATTTGGGGAATTTAAGACTGATGGTTAATTAGTATCCCAACTTGATTTCTTCATATAATAAATATTACAGGCAAGAGGTGTATGATTCATGGCGTTTTAGAACATTATGATATGAGATCTTTTTAACTGTGCAATCAGTATATTGGGAATGGAAATTTCTTTTTTACACATTCCAGTTATATCAGTTGTAATATCTTTAGCTATGTTTTAAACTAGGGCTAACTTTGATTTTATAGTGATGCTGGTATTGTTCAACAAAGCAGCTCTTTCATCCTATAGTTTTCCATCTGCAAATGTCATCACACTGTTTCAGGTACAAATAAACCTACTTTCAGTACATTACTTGTACAATCCTGTTCAATTTGGAATTACAATTGTGAAGTTTCATGTAGATATGAATTTAAAAGTTTAATATATGAAGTCTTAAACATAAACATTTTCATTTATTGTCCAATCCCTTTTTGCAGATGATATGCTCATGTTCTTTTCTATACATTTTACGCCGTTGGAAAATTATCTCTTTTAATGCCAATGACACGTCATCACGAATTTGGTCAACTTTTCAATTTTTTGGTCAATACTATTTAATGTCTGTCTTGTTGAAGTCACTTTGTCACTCTCAATTTGACTCTGTACAGACCATACAAAGGGTAAGAAAGTAAATAAAAAAATAAAAAATAAAACCCCTTTTTACCTCTTGAAGATTCTTCATATTGACTGACATTGACTCACAAGGAACATTTGGAAGTTTTTTTGGCGGGAATTTTGATTTTAATTCTTCAGATTCTGATATTCCAGATGCGAGTGATTTTACCCTTTTCTACATAATAAAAAGAAATGAGAAGAGATAAAGAAATTAGTCACATTGTTAAAAAGATTGTAGTTGTAAACTTGTAATAGTGAAAGAAACTTACTTGGTATTTTCCCTTAGGGGGGGGGGGGGGGCGATTATGCAAGACACAATCCAAAACCCACCATGGGAACTCTTCATCTTCGGTTCCATCATGACAACCTTCTGTGATAATTGAAGGAGGGTTGAGGTGTAACACAAAAAATTCTGCATATATTATTTACAAACCCTAAATCAGAACCTGTCCGTAGTCCTGAATCACAATCCCTTTAGTGATCTCCTAAAGCTTCACACAGCCAGCAGTATCCTATCAAAGACATGTTTAAACACCATAAGTTCATTGAACCATGTTCACCAATAAATAGAATAGTAAACTACAGAAATGGCATGTGGTCTATGGAAATAGCATTAGTCCTTGTAAATAGACCATTTTACCACTGTTTTGTCTAGTAAATTACAAATTTGGTGTCTATGGTATACTGTTCTTTCTGGTTTGGTCCAAGGGTAAAATGGTCACTATAAAAAAAACCAACAGCTTAGTAGTTAGATTTAACAGCCCAGGACTGCAACAAAATGAAACCACAAAGACAAGTCACGGAACAAATTTCAAAATTGGACTGAACCTGTCATTTCCACTAAACCAAAAGGGCATTTACGTCTTTTCCACAAACCCATCTTTTTGGGTGGGACAAAAGCTGTTTTTCAATCAATTTATCCATTCGTTTCACCTGCATACAAATAACCACTTTTTCCTCATTTTCCAGCTTTTTCCTTTCAAGATTTTTCTCACCCATTTTGTTTCTAAGTTTTTACTGGTCTTTAAGAATGCAAGTGATTTGTGAGTCACACTCTTTGACCTTCTTACGGGCTGCATTTAGCTTACTTTGTGCTTGACTATGTTCATCTTTCAATGTAAGGGGGAAATAAAGTCAAAAAGTCAACCTTGGTCTTGAGTGCATCCACTTCAGTAGTCAACACACTAATCTGCTTCTGAAGAGAAACTACTTGATTCTCTAAAGATGCTTGTTCTTGTTTTACAGCCTCTATTTCCATTATAAATAAAAGTTCATTCACTAAATTACTATATTGTCCTCAACAATGCAAACAATAAGATTACGTTACTACATACCTTGAGGTCCTTTGAAGCTGACTGCATATTACTGGAATGGTGTTTCCATGACTTAAGTACATTGACCACTAATGGTGTTGTCCGTTTATTCTCCCTCCCTCTTTCAAGTTGAAAACTGTTTTTTGATTTCTCAGGTTAGCATTTGGGATCCACGAGGTGTTCATATGAGGTGTTCATAAGAGGTGCAAGAGTTTTGGAGTTTTGTTTTAATCTCAAGGTAAAACACTTTTATATTAGTTATATTTAGTTTTCGCACTCAGTTTTAGAGTTTAATTTCCATATATGTGTCTTGTCTCCTCACATCCTACAATAATTAATGCATTTAATTCTCATGACTTTTTGTAATTAAAAAAAATCCTACAATAATTAATGATCTACACATGTTGGTAGATCGTGGATTTATTATTATTATTATTATTATTATTATTATTATTATTATTATTATTAATGATTTACAGTGGTCATTGGGTGCTAGCAGTATTAGACATGCAAACAACAACTTGCTATTACGTTGATTCTTTAAGGCCTACCAATGTGCATGCAGATTTGAAGCATATGATTGAGGCGTAAGTTATATAAATTATCAAACATTATTTTATTTTATTTGATATATATTTCGTCCATTTTTTTATAGAGCGTTGTCTTTGTATGCAATGCAAAGCGGATCCAAGAAAAGGGTTAATATCAAGTGGATAAATGTCTTGGTGAGCACAAATTGTAACTTTAACTTTAACTGGATTTGCCTAATGTATTTTATTTCTTGGCTAATCATTTATTATGTATGTATAGTGTCCGCTTCAGCCAGGTGACACGGAATGTGGGTATTATGTTTTAAAGTTCATGAAAGCGGTTGTTGATGAAGGACTTCAAGTGTTGAATAACAACGTAAGTAAAATTGTTTAACATTGGCCAATTTCATATAATTGTTTAATGTTGTTTTTTATGGCTAATATAGCAATTTATGTCTTAGTTTTGGGGGAAGAATGAATATACAAACGCTGAACTTGATGATCTGCGTGAAGAATGGGCTACGTATGTCACGACCTTTATTTATCATTGATATTGTATTTGTCAATTACTTTTGGATAAACTTGGAAATATACTTTGTGTTTGACGTATTATAATTTGAGCAGTGAAGTAGCTTTTTGTGTATTAATATCTTATTTTATATATATATATATATATATATATATATATATATATATATATATATATATATATATATATATATATATATATATATATATATATATATATATATATATATATATATATATATATAGAGGTCCGTCATAAATTTACGACAGACAAATGTCAGTCATATGAGATTTATAAATGTTTGTCATATTTTCAAATTTACGACAGGCATTGTTCGTCATAAATGTATGTCATAAAGGTCTGTCATAAATTTACGACAGACAAATGTCTGTCATATGAGATTTATAAATATTTGTCATATTTTCAAATTTACGACAGGCATTGTCCGTCATAAATGTATGTCATAAATGTCTGTCGTAAATTTATGACAGACAAATGCATGTCATCTTTGATTTATGACATGGCTTTCAATGACAGACATTCGTCTGTCATCTATGGCCATTTATGACAGCCATTGTCTGTCATGAAAAGCCATTTTTCTACAAGTGAAGAGTTTAATGAAGTGTTCATGTAGGGAATAAAAATTATTAAAATTGATTTTCTTTCTCCATAATTTATTAAAACTTTTTTTATAGAGTCCAACAGGGATCGAACTCTACCATCGCTCTCATATATTATATTCAACTAGGCGAATCCACGCGCGTTGCGCAGAAACAAACTTATGTAGTTAGAATAATAATACATATGTTTTGTTAAAAAAATATTTAAGTCATTGTTATCTACTATATACTAACAATTGTATATAAGAAACAAAAAGTTGATGTATCACTAATGAATTATCTTATCAAGACATTCGTTCTAAAAAAATAAAAAATAAATAAACAATTACTTAATAATATCATAATAAATAAACAATAAGAAATTTCAGGATAATGGTTAAAAAAATCGTAGTATAGCTGCAATCTATACTATGTAATTTTTTTAGACTTATTGGTAATGGACTAACATATTTTTATCGTCAACACTTAAACAACTAAATACTAATGTTTAACTAAAACCAACTACCTTAATTAATGTGATAATATTATTATAGAATCTAACTTTGTAATAATATTTACGATTACAAACTAATGATAATATTTGTATTGATTTAATAAACATATCAAAAGCGTGTTTTTATGTACATTTAATTCTAAAAATTACATATACAATAAAATTAAAATCATGTTTCATAATCTATTTTAAAAAATTAAAAACTAATATTTATTTAAAATGAATTACCATGATTCAAGTGATAATATCATTGTAATATATAATTTATCGTAATATGTTGATTATAAACTAATGTTAACATTATTATTAAAAAGAACATAAAAAGTCATAAGAGTTTTAAATAAATGTGATTGAAGTAAAAATACCTCTATTAATAATTATAATATGTGCGTAATTGTAAAATGTATTTATATATTAGCAAACTTCATTTCTTAGAAGATAATTATAATATATGATGAACTAAGTATTTTATAAAAACTATTCAATTTAATCAAATTTAAGTATTGATTATATGTATGATTTACTAAGTATTTTGTAAAATCACTCATTTCGATCAAATTAAATTATTAATTATATTTTTATTAGAAATGGAAGAACAGTTATTTATTGATCTATTTGCTTTATTTTTTTCAATAATCTCTTCAAAGATTCATGTGTTTTTTGATATTTTTCCTGAATGTTCATTTAAATATAAATTCTAAAATATAATATATATTTAACTAATTATTTATAAAGTTAGTTCAAAATACTAAACACCCAAATATATAAATAAGATTTTATTTTATAAATCACAAACATAACACATGATAATAAAATATCAAAGCTTGTATTACATGAAGATGTATACTATTCTAATTGATGAAATAAGAATACCAAAAATCTCAAATACGAATCCAAATCATCAACTAATTACATAAGCTTACGTTTGAGTTACAAAATACGCATCAAACATAGTAAAATATAATAACTTCATTGCGAAATGTGTTTCATATACACACATTTTCTTCGTCGATGACAATAATAGTTGTACGATCATCGTAATACGGTCCAAAATATATATAAAAAACTCAAGCCAACACAAATATCTTTAAACCTTGGCATTCTTCTTTCTATATGATTTGTATGTGATTTGTATTTGTGTGTTACTCAAATGATTGTCCTCTTTTATACTAAAAAAATACTATTCAATTACAATTCATTTGATACTCATAAATTATATCATTATTAGTTTAAATACTTAGTAATTATAATATATGAGTTAAAAAACTCTTGAGTGGTTTTTAATAATTGGTTGAAAGATAAAGGAGTGAAGGTTTCAAATAAATATGGTGCAAGAATGAGACATATCTTGAACCATATTCATTTGGATGACCTCTATTATAAGAGATACTATGCGTATACCCGCACGTTACGCAGGAGTAAAATTATATAGTAAAAATGTTGGTCCGCACATGAACTTTAAAACTTTATATTCAATCAAAACATTCAATACTAAATATAAATAGGTATCATAATATATACCGTGTATTAATAGTAATATTTCAAAACTTGAAAAACGATACATAATAACCTTTTGCTTTCAATAATATATACATATTCAAACATCAAAATAAAGTAAACAATGCATCAGTTAATTAAGAAGTTTGTTATTTTACATTACGCTAATGACTAAGCTTATAGATTACTCAATTTAAAAATAAAAACTATACAAATTAAAGTATTTAACATGACTAAAATAATATAATTGTTAAACACTCTCATTAATGGTTTACACTAATAAAATTTAGACACCCATTTATGAACAATATCTCTTCTTATTACATTTATTTAATTATGAAAGGTATATATAAAACTATTACTTTTAATAAGTAAAGTTAGAAATAAAACAAACAATTAAAATAAGATTATCTCAAAATACGAATAAACACGGCATCATTGTGCTAAAAATTAAAATAGAAATTTGAAAAACCAAACACGATAACAATATAATATTAACCATAAAAGTATGAATAAAAAGATTCTTCTAAGATTATGGAAAAAAACCATACAAAAATAATATCACATACAAAATTGAAGTCATTTCTCACACACTCTAGATAACAAAATCTAAAAAAGATGAAACGAATGTGTGAGTAACTGAAAAGAGAAATGAAGCAAGTATGCTTTTAATAATTTAATGTTCTTATATAGGTAAAACTTATTAATCACTGAATCAATAAAGTCAATTATACCATTAACTTATCATAAGTTTAAGATTTTAGGTTATTGAAGATGAACATAATAAAAATAAAATAAGTTTTTTATTTTACATTAACTTCATGACAAAGCATATAAGTTAATAAATTTAAAAGTAAAAACTATGAAAAATAAGAATTTCAACATGACTAAAATAATATAATTTTTAAGTACCATCAGGAATGGTTTCCACTAATGATATTTACTTATACATAATCAACAACCTCTCTTCTTATTATATTTATTTAACCATGGAATTTATGTATACTACAATTACTTTTAATAAGTAAAGTTGAAACTAAAATAAACAATTAAAATAGAACTCTCTCAAAATACAAATAAACATGAGATCATTATGCTAAAAATCAAAATAGAAACATGAAAAACCAAACCCGGATTAGATAATATTAGTTTAAATACTAAGTGATAACATATCATGGAATACGGACTGGCAGAGCTCCATCGGCCCAGAACCTCGAGCGTCGCCCCACAGCGCTGAACTTACCCGGATACGCCCCACAGCGCCAGCAACCGCTTCTGGGCCGCCCTCTCCATGACAACTTTCCCTTGGAGCCGAAGGCGACAACCTGCGGGAAAGGCTGACACGCACAGGCGACAAAAGGTGTACACGGCGCACTACCTGTGCTCCTCCCGTACACCTCCTGCACCACGATCGCGCACCAGACGATCACTCAATCATTTCTCGAGCCCGCTGGAGGACTGACACCGATGTCCCCAAAAGCAAGCCCAGCCTCAGGTATAAAAGGCCAAGGGGCCTTCAGGTAACTCTCAAGTTCTCAATACTGCTACATCTTGCCTTCCAGAGATAATCACACTAAAATACCCAACTGACTTGACCGTCGGACCCCCCCTCCTGGGATCGCCTCCCGGAGTGCGTCTAACGGTCGTTGCTCTCTTTGCTATGATCTTAGGCATCCGAGACCACCGGAGCTACTACCCAGCATCATCCCAGAGTCTGAAGTCATAACATTTGGCGCCATCCGTTGTGTGATCAACACAACCAACCCTTAGGTAAGCAAAACAACCATGACCGGCGGAGAAAGTAGCGGTGCTTCACCAAGCCCAGTGAGACCCATGCACCCACTGGATAATACTGAAACACCCACAGTCTCCTCTACCGTAGCAACACCGCTAGCGACAATCCCATTCCTACCATGGCAACTATCTACACCCACTACACCGGTGTCGCAAGGCATGCATTTCCCACCACCCTACGTACCGTTTCCAACCACAACAACGCAACCCACGTTGTCACCAGTAATGAGCACTAACCCGTCACTGGTGACCCTCACCAGCACAACTCAGGCACCGACGACAACACATGCATTACCATACACGGTCTCCATACCACCTTTGACACCGGTGATACCTTCCCCTCATTCATACCTAACGACATCAATGGGAAACCATCATCTCATACCTACATTTCCAACCCCTCAATCATGTCCTTACACACCGTTCCGTCCATATATACCAATGCCGAGAGGCAACCAATCCCCATTCGTAAAGGAACTGTTGAACTACAAGATACCGAGCACAGCCGGAACTACTAACCCCGATAGCCACATAGACACATACGAGTGGCACATGCTGTTGGATTAGGTGTCTAAGCCATGACTTGTAATTGAACTTTTATCTTATGGTTAAAAGCAAAGTCCATTTGGGTTGCCCTCATGGGTGGAGGAAAGATAGTTCAGTAGAGAGAATAGTTGATTTATTAATTGTATAATAAATCAATAGAAAATATATATATGGTTTATTAATATATTTAAGTGCTAATATATTAATTGGAAACTATATTAATTAATTGAGATTTAATCTAGAATTAATTGGATTTAATTTGGAGATTAAATTAATTAATTAAAAAGGTGCAGGGACTGGTATGGCAGTTATTCAATAGTTGAATAACTGGCCAGGAAAACCAGGGACCAAAAGTGGCGCCAACTTGGAGGCTCCTCCAAGGGTTTGGCGAAACCCTAATTAGGGTTTGGTAAGCCTGGTCCAAGTGGTCAAAAGCCTTGTCCAATTGGAGGCTCCTTAGGGTTTCAGGTGTAACCCTAGGAGGCTATAAAAGGAACCCCCTGGCACCTCATTCTACACGCCACCTCTCTCTGGATTTACTCTGCTGGACTGATTCTTCCATCCCCTGGGTGTGACTTTCATCTGAGGCAGGATAATTTTGCTGCTGCTTAAAAGGATCATAAGATCTAAGGTTGGTTTTTCTTGATTCTTCTTTAGAATTGAATTGTATCCTTTAGGTTCTTAGTTCTAATCTTCATAGAAGAAAACATAGATCAATATTAGGGTTGCATGTGAACCTTAGGTTATTTTGTGTTCATTGATTGCATAGAAACCCTTCAGTGGTATCAGAGCTAGCTTGTTTTCTTGTGTTTGATTATGAACTGCTTGAATTGTTTTGTGCCTAAGGGTTATTGGCGAAAATTAACCCTTGGGAGGAGGCCAAAATCGATCCCAAGGCTAGGGTTTCCTAACCCTAGCCGCCACCCTCCCTTGGTCCCCCTTGAATGCTTGATTTGCTTGCCTTAATTATGTGTTGTTATTTTTGGTATCTAAATCAACTAAAATAACTTGAACCCTAATTCCTTGGCTTGTAATTTTCGAAATTCATGGGACCATTACAGGTTAATTAATTTGATTAATTGGTAATCTGTAACCTAGATTTAATTAATTTAATTAATTGATTAATTAAAGGCAAATTAAATCTGCCTTAAGAATTAATTAAAATTTTCAAGAAAATTAGAATAATTTGAGAAAATTAGAATTTAATTAATTCTAAAGATATTTTAATGAGATTAAAATATATCTTATATATATTTAAAATTAAAAGTTAATTTAATATGTATAAGAAAATTGGTTAGTCTACCGCTAGTAAGCCTCATTCACAAAACTGTCCTATAAAGAGGGTATAAGGCGACTGACTATAAAATGTTAGTCTAATGGGTATCTACTCTTACCCACCGCTCTCCTGGTCAGTCGAGTGTCGTTAGCCGAACGGGTATGATAGAACCGCTAAGCCTCTTAAAAGTATAATGCTATAATTGAAAGTACTAGAACCCTAAAACAAATCCCAATCTAGTTACTTTAGGAAAATGTGAATTTGATGCTACCCCATGAAATTGCACATTGCACTTTATGAAACGTTGGTGGAGCGTGTGTGGTTTACCGGCACACCAATAGGGGTTCATAAAGAGTGGCAATGGGTGTCTCGGGTATTATCATTGTTGATGGAGCGTGTGTGGTTTACCGGCACATCAATTTGAGATGATAATGGATCCCGAGAGCACCAAGCTAATTTGCATGGTTATTCACACCCGGTTTGTGATCCTCGGCATCCCAGTCACAAACGGTGGGGCATATCCGAGATTAAACATGCTATTGAACAGTTCAATAAATCTCATAAGAAACTAGGAATTCCATTTATAATAAGATTATTTTTCCGCGGTGGAATCGGCTGAATCGTCATTCGCCTACCTTTATAAAATTTGCTTATAGATTACGGCATCCCTCTTCTATGTTGCAAATTGTTATAGTTGGATCCTAGCCTTATTTTATATTGGGTTAATATAAGGACCGACAAGTATCTAATTAAACTTACCTTCTTTTATAGATGTCTTCTGCTGATCAATCCGCTCCCCAATCAAACTCCAGTGTTCCCTCAATCCTCTCACTATGTTCCAAGGTTCAATTGAACGGGACAAACTATAATGACTGGATTAGAAACATCAAGATGGCTCTGAGGTATGAGAACAAAGAGTATGTTCTCGAGACCGAGCTTGTCGATGTCGACCCAGAAACTGCTACTCCCGAGGAAATTGCCTCGTACCAAAAACATACTGATGATGCAACCAAAGTGGCCTGCATCATGATCGCCACAATGAACCCCGAATTGCAGAGAATATACGAAGACTACTGGCCCTATGAGATGCACAAGGAGCTAGCGGAAAAGTTCCGCAAGCAAGAGCGCATCGAAAGGTGCGAAGTGGTCAAGGACTTCACGAACAGCAAACCCAAAGATGGAGAGTCCATCTGCGCTCATGTGCAAAGAATGCAAGGTTACGTGGAGCGGCTTAGAAAGCTTGCGATGCCTGTACCGGAACAGTTGGCCGTTGACATAGTGCTTAACTCGTTGCCGAGTTCTTATGACCAGTTCAGGCTGGCTTATCATTTGAACAACAATCAGGCTAATATGACTGAGTTGCATCGCATGCTTCGAGTAGCTGAAGACGGGATGAAGGGTAAAAGTGTACCCTCGGTTAATCAGCCCGTTCTAGCCATTGGAAGTGGCAAAGGAAAGAAAAGGAAGGGCCCTCCTAAGCAAAATTGGAGGGAAAAGGTTCAGGCCGGGTCATCCAGTAATGGCTCGAGAACCAAGACTTCCCAAATTCCTTGTGTGGCCAACCCCGATGAAGCAAACTGTTTCTACTGCAAAGAAAAGGGCCATTGGAAGAGAAGCTGCCCCAAATACTTGCAGGATGTCAAGGATGGGAAAGTAAAGCCATCGACAGCAGGTATATACACTATCTCTAAAAACTCACCATCTTCTAATTCTTGGGTCCTTGATACAGGATGTGGTTTTCACATTTGTTCTGATATGCAGGGCCTAAAGGAAAGCAGGGAGGTGGAGCACGGTAGACTGAACTTGATCATGGGCAATAGGAGATCGTCCCCTGTTACCAAGATTGGAGTTTATAGTTTAGTGCTTAGTAGTGAAGTTTGTTTAGATTTATTAGATTGTTGCTATTCGCCAGAAATGGCAAGAAATATTATTTCATTTCACGCATTATTCAGACAAGGATTTCATTTTTCTTTTGATAATAATATTGGATCTATTTCTGTTTTCAAAAAATGGTATTTTGAATTTTACTGCTTATCCTTGTAATGGTGTGTATGAAACTGTGAAATGTGTTGACAATCTAGGACAAAGTGTAAATTATATTGATTCTACTAGTGACGTGGAAAAGGCATGTCTGTGGCATAGTCGGCTCGGGCACATCAGCAAGAAACGCATCGCCCAACTCCAAAAGGATGGAGTGTTGGAATCATTCGACCTCAAGTCGGATGATGTATGCGAATCTTGTCTGTTGGGCAAGATGACTAAATCACCTTTCAAAGGGTCTTTTGAAAGAGGTGAGGGTCTATTGGACATTATTCACACGGATGTGTGTGGTCCATTCAGATCAACCACAAAGGATGGCACGCGGTTCTACGTGACTTTTACCGACGATTTTAGTAGATACGGTTACATCTACTTGATCAAGCACAAGTCGGACACCTTTGAAAAGTTCAAAGAGTTTAAGAACGAAGTAGAGAATCAATTAGGCAGGAAGATAAAGATGCTCAGATCCGACAGAGGCGGAGAGTATCTAAGTATCGAGTTCCTAGACTATCTAAAGGAATGTGGAATAGTTTCGCAGTTGACACCTCCCAGGACACCACAGTTGAACGGTGTTGCAGAGAGGCGCAACCGAACCCTGTTGGACATGGTTCGTTCCATGATGAGTCGAGCTTCACTTCCCATTCACTTCTGGGGGTATGCCTTAGAGACTGCCGCCCATATCCTCAATCTTGTCCCAACTAAGAAGGTTGCGAAAACACCTCATGAGATGTGGACGGGGAAAGCTCCCTCGTTGGCACATATCAAGGTCTGGGGTTGTGAGGCTTTCGTTAGACGAGAGACTCAAGACAAACTCGCAGACAGAAGCGAAAGGTGTTTCTTCATTGGTTATCCCAAACAGTCCTTTGGATATCTATTCTACAGACCGAGCGAGGACGTGGTCTTTGTAGCTAGACGAGCAGTCTTTCGAGAGAGAGAGCTCGTATTCAAAGAGGACAGTGGGAGTACCATTGATCTGGAAGAAATTCAAGAGTCATCAGATGACGCAACCTTAGGAGAAACTAGCAACCAACATGAGGATGAAGTTCCTGTTGGACCGACAGATGTATCCTTACCTCTTAGGCGTTCTGGTAGGATTAGCATGCCACCCGAGTTTTATGGGTTCCATATAACTTCGGATGGGGACACTTTTGTCAGTGATAGGACACTGATAAATTTGGATGAACCAGCTAACTACCAGGAAGCAGTGGCAGGCCCTGAGTCTGCCAAGTGGAAAGAGGCCATGGATAGCGAGATCAAGTCCATGTATGACAATCAAGTTTGGAACTTGGTTGACAATGTGCCGGGTCGAAAGACAGTCGGGTGCAAATGGATCTTCAAGAAGAAGACAGACATGGACGGAAAGGTACACACTTTCAAGGCGAGACTGGTTGCGAAGGGCTTTACTCAAACCCCAGGGGTTGACTATGACGAGACCTTCTCACCAGTAGCTAAGATAAAGTCTATTAGGATTATGCTGGCCATAGCTGCATTTCATGACTATGAAATTTGGCAGATGGACGTCAAAACCGCTTTCCTTAATGGGAAGCTGACTGAGGATGTTTACATGAATCAGCCAGAGGGTTTCGTCGATGCAAAGTATCCTAATAAGGTGTGTAAGCTTAAGAGATCAATCTACGGATTGAAGCAAGCTTCTCGCAGCTGGAATCTTTGTTTCCATGAGAAAGTCAAAGAGTTTGGCTTCTCTAGGAGCGAGGATGAGTCCTGCGTATATGTCAAGGCTAGTGGGAGTATAGTCACTTTTCTGGTGCTGTATGTCGATGACATACTGCTCATGGGAAACGATATTCCAACCTTGCAAGATGTTAAGGCTTGGCTTGGGAAATGTTTCGCCATGAAGGACCTAGGAGAGGCTGCCTATATTCTTGGGATTAGAATATTGAGAGATAGGAAGAAGAGACTGATTGGACTCAGTCAGGGTACATACTTGGATAAGGTACTAAAGAGGTTTAGTATGGAAAATTCCAAGAAGGGAGAGCTGCCTATCCAAAGTAATGCGAAGCTGAGTAAGACTCAAAGTCCGAGTACAGACAAGGAAATAGCTGAGATGAGTCGAGTACCATACGCTTCGGCTGTGGGATCGATCATGTACGCTATGACGTGTACTCGCCCTGACGTGGCTTTCGCCTTAAGCATGGTCAGTCGGTACCAGGGTAACCCTGGAAGGGCGCATTGGATAGCTGTGAAAAATATACTCAAGTATCTGCGAAGGACAAAGAACATGGTGTTAATCCTCGGTGGCAGTGATACCTTGAGAGTTGAAGGATATACAGATGCCAGCTTTCAGACGGATAGAGACAGTGGTCGGTCTCAGTCGGGCTGGGTATTCCTTTTGAACGGTGGAGCAGTGACTTGGAAAAGTTCCAAGCAAGAAACAGTGGCTGATTCTACGTGCGAATCAGAGTACATAGCAGCAAGTGAAGCGTCAAAGGAAGCGGCTTGGTTGAAGAACTTTATCGGTGACCTTGGAGTAGTCCCGAGTATTCAGGAGCCCTTGGAACTGTTCTGCGATAATGAAGGTGCGGTCGCCTTGACAAAGGAACCGCGAGATCATGGAAAGTCCAGACATATCGACAGAAAGTACCACTACATCAGGCATAGGGTAGAAGAAGGTCACCTCCTTGTAAAGAGGGTATCATCGGAAGATAATCCTGCAGATCCCTTGACAAAGGCTCTGAGTAGGATTAAGCATAATCAGCATGCTAGGAGCATTGGATTAAGAGATGATATAAGTTTTAGTAATTAGATAGGTTCGAAACTTGTAACAATGTATTGTATTTGACTTTTGTGATTTAATAATAGAGATTTATTATGGTTCACTACTCTTGTCAGTACTTTATCATTGTGTTTCATTTTGCATGTTTTACTTCCTGAATAATTGGATTATTCAAATATCCACAGTCGATTACACTTTAAGGGAGTAAGTGTGAAGTAAGACTGTCATGAATTGGTAATAGATTGTCTAAGGAGTTAGACATTGCAATTGGATTGCTGAACCATTCGTGAGTACTTGGAAATGGAGATTTGAGTATTGGATAAACCCGCGCTCAATGGATTGCTTCATGGATTACATCACGAGCAATGTTGAGACGATAATATCTTTTGATCTTTAAGCTAAGACATATGAGTTATGATTTATTAGACGGTTGTTCATTGATAATATGAAAACGCATCGGTAACTCGGTGTTATAAAACGTATTGTTGTGAGTGATTTGTCTGGTAAAAGACATAAGTATATGAGTCGAAGTTTATTCGTCCCTTGACCCTAACGGGAAACAGATATCTGTAGGCCTCTCGATGATTTTGAAGTTGACTAAAATGGTTGGCCAACCGGGACTAAATTGGTAGTCTAAGAGTCATATGCAAATCGGAAATCGAGGAACAGTGAATCAGACCAGATTGATTTTATCCATGTCTTGAGTCTGAAAATATCTTGTTGGACGGAGGATCATCTGATCACTTATCTTTGGACAAGAACTGACTGGGTCAGAGTTCAGACAATTAAAGTCATAGACTTATCCAAGTGGGAGACT
Organism: Cichorium intybus; assembly: GCA_023525715.1. NCBI lineage: Eukaryota > Viridiplantae > Streptophyta > Magnoliopsida > Asterales > Asteraceae > Cichorium > Cichorium intybus. Next base: position 112,995,546 of record CM042014.1, on the reverse strand, counting down.
GTTGGATTAGGTGTCTAAGCCATGACTTGTAATTGAACTTTTATCTTATGGTTAAAAGCAAAGTCCATTTGGGTTGCCCTCATGGGTGGAGGAAAGATAGTTCAGTAGAGAGAATAGTTGATTTATTAATTGTATAATAAATCAATAGAAAATATATATATGGTTTATTAATATATTTAAGTGCTAATATATTAATTGGAAACTATATTAATTAATTGAGATTTAATCTAGAATTAATTGGATTTAATTTGGAGATTAAATTAATTAATTAAAAAGGTGCAGGGACTGGTATGGCATTTATTCAATAGTTGAATAACTGGCCAGGAAAACCAGGGACCAAAAGTGGCGCCAACTTGGAGGCTCCTCCAAGGGTTTGGCGAAACCCTAATTAGGGTTTGGTAAGCCTGGTCCAAGTGGTCAAAAGCCTTGTCCAATTGGAGGCTCCTTAGGGTTTCAGGTGTAACCCTAGGAGGCTATAAAAGGAACCCCCTGGCACCTCATTCTACACGCCACCTCTCTCTGGATTTACTCTGCTGGACTGATTCTTCCATCCCCTGGGTGTGACTTTCATCTGAGGCAGGATAATTTTGCTGCTGCTTAAAAGGATCATAAGATCTAAGGTTGGTTTTTCTTGATTCTTCTTTAGAATTGAATTGTATCCTTTAGGTTCTTAGTTCTAATCTTCATAGAAGAAAACATAGATCAATATTAGGGTTGCATGTGAACCTTAGGTTATTTTGTGTTCATTGATTGCATAGAAACCCTTCACATGCAATCCTTGAAGTTGGACGAGAGGTTTTGGTGTACATATTTCCCGACAACGTTGGACGGCAACGCAGGAGCCTGGTTCAGAAGCCTAGCTCCAAACAGCATCCACAACTTCGAGCAATTAAAGCAACAGTTCTTAATGAACTTCATGCAGCTAAGAAAGTACAGAGGGAATAACAGCGCCATCATGGGGTGCAAACAACGAGAATGCGAGTCTCTGAAAGACTACTTCCAAAAACAACGAGAAGGCGAGTCTCTGAAAGACTACTTCCAAAGGTTCAACAAGGCCACCCTAGACGTCCCAGGACAAGATGACAAGCTCATTACGGGAGCATTCACATGGGGTCTCCTGCCAGGACCGCTCTCAAGGAAGTTCTTGGGGAGACCGCCACAATCCCGGCACGAAATGAAAGAAAGAGTAGAGCGATTCCTACGGCAGGAAGAAGGTACGACTGAAAAACAAGCATACCTGCGGGCCGCCACAGAAAAACGGGGCGATAGACTCCACGGTCACCCGTACAGCGCGCCAACACAGTGAAACGCAAACCTATGCAATCGCTCGTTTGGGAGATACAACGCGCACCCTAGAGACGGAGGCTGCGGCAGGCGCAGTGACATATATACCATCCGAGACGGTCACAACCGGTGGAACCCGGGAGACACAGTCAGATATTGTGAATACCACCGCAGTAAGACCCACAACACAAACGATTGTACTATGCTGCGTAGAGAGGTAACAGATAAGCAGCTGAAAGGTAGCCTAGTCGAAATTGCGAGAAACCTCAGAGATAGAAATGAAAAAGAACGACAAAATGCCAAGCCACAAAAAGGCGGCCCCCAGCATAAAGCACCAGAGCAAGAGATCCTCGCCATTTGATCATCCCAACAGTACAGAGCACACACATCCAACCCCCCAGCGAACCAGACTACCCAGAGGGCGTTATGTGTGGAATTTTCAAACAGCGACCCCAAACCAACACAGTGGCAAGGCGATGATCCCTTGGTGATAGCAGGATATGTAAAGAATACCAAGATACATAGGGTCTATATAGATGGAGGAAGCGCTGCAGATATACTCTACGAGAATTGCTTCACGCAACTTCCTCAAATAATCAGGGACGACATCAAACCAGCAAAAGGAAGACTCGTAGGCTTCACTGGCCACAGCATCTGGCCGCTGGGAATCCTCCCAGTCCCTTTCACATTACGGAGCCACGACGGCCAAACCAAGAAAACAGTCCTAATCGAATTTGTGGTCGTACGGACCCCCTTAGAACATAACATCCTGCTAGAAAGACCCGGTCTGCTGAAATTTGGAGCGGTAGCATCAACAGTACATGGCACCCTAAAGTTTCAGACACCAGAGGGGCCAGCCACGGTAGTCGCCAGCACATATAAGCCATTGGAGTGCTGCCAGATACTCCAACCGTCAGAACTCATCCGGACACAGAAGCGTGCAAAGTTAGAAGCACCAGATGCCAACGTAATCATTAACCCGGATTATCCAGAACAACCAGTAAAAATAGGGACCACCTTGCCAAGCGAAACACGTAGGAAGTAACAAAGCTGGTCCAACCAGGAAGCACCCCAGTAAAACAAAAGAAGAGGGGCCAAGCAGGAGAACGCAATGACGCCATCAACAAGGAAGTAACAAAGCTGGTCCAGGCAGGAATCATGAGGGAAGCGATATTCCCTACATGGATCGCCAACCCCGTGATGGTCAAAAAGTCTGACAGTAGCTGGCGGATGTGCATTGACTATAAAGACCTCAACAAAGCCTGCCTAAAAGACAGTTACCCACTGCCGGAGATAGACCAGAAATTGAGTTGCTGCACGGATTCCGCTGGAAATGTTTTTTGGACGCTTACAAAGGCTACCACCAGATCCTGATGAAAAGAGAAGATGAAGAAAAAACAGCGTTCCACACAGACCATGGAACCTTTTGCTACCAAAAAATGCCATTCGGATTGAAGAACGCGGGCGCCACATACCAACGATTGGTAGATCAACTATTTGCTCCTCAAATCGGCCGAAACATCGAAGTTTACGTGGATGATATGGTCATTAAAAGCAGGAATGGCCTTGACCTGTTGGAGGACATACGAGAAACGCTCACTGCCCTAGAGAGAGCCAAAATGAAACTAAACCCATCCAAATGCACTTTCGCCGTAGAGGAAGGGCATTTCCTGGGATACTACATCACCAACGATGGAATACAGCCTAACCCAAGCAAGGTAAAGGACCTAATAGAAACACCAACCCCAACCACCCTGAAGGACATGCAGGGCCTAAACGGAAAATTGACAGCGCTAAGATTTGTAGAGAAGTCGGCAGAAAAAGTAGTCCCATTGTTCAATACCCTAAAAGGCGACATAAACAAAGGCGGTTTCAAATGGACCCCCAACGCAGATAGGGCGTGGCAATAACTAAAGAAAGCCCTAACTACTCTACCGACACTGTCTAGCCCAATCGCTGGAGAAACGCTGGTGATGTATTTATTTGCTTCCAGAGAAGCCATTTCGGCGGTGTTAATAATAGAAAGAGAGGGCAGACGATCGCCAATATACTTTGTAAGTAGAGCACTACAGGGACCGGAAATCAATTACCCGATCCTAGAAAAACTGGTCCTTGCATTGATATACGCAGGGAGACGCCTGAGGCGGTATTTCCACACCCACAAAATCGAGATAAGAATGAGTCAGCCACTTAAGCAAATAATGTTAAAGCCAGAAACATCCAGAAGACTAGCAAAATGGGCGATTGAACTTGGAGAACACAACATAGAATACCGCCCGTGGGTAAGCATCAAAGGGCAGGCAATGGCAGACTTCTTGCTGGAAATACCATAAACGAAGTGGCAGCAATGTAACACGATAACGGCCCCCGAAAAAGAAAGAATGACCTGGAAATTATACACCGATGGCGCCGCCGGAAAAGAAGGTTGCAGCGTCGGGTTAATCCTCCAAAGCCCTCAGAACGAAGAAATGACATACGCACTGAGATTCGACTTCCAGACCTCCAACAACGAAGCAGAATATGAAGCGTTAATCGCTGGACTACGCCTGGCAACAAGTAGCGGAGTCAAAGGCCTGGAAGTCCTCAGCGACTCTATGCTCGTAACAAACCAAGTCAATGGGGTATATGAAGCCCGGGACCCGAGAATGAAACGATACGTGGAAATGGTCGTCAGCATGGCCAAAGTGTTCGACTCGTTCACCATTAATCAAATTCCGAGGTCGGAGAACCGGAGGGCTGACGTGCTGAGCAAGTTGGCGGCGACATCGTTCGACCATCTAACAAAAAAAGTATTGGTGGAAGTACTCACAGAGCGAAGCATAGATGAAACCCAAGTAAAGGAAATAACTAACGAAACAACAGCGTGGATGACCCCGATCATTGAATATATCAGACATGGAATCTTGCCGGAAAAAGAAGCACAGGCCAGGAAGATCAGAATCAAAGCCCCACAATATGCCATAATGGACGGGAGGCTATACAAGAAAGGATATCTTGTCCCATGGCTTAAATGCATCACAAGCCGAGAGGGAAAAGAAATCTTGCAAGAAACACACTCGGGGGATGCAGGAGCGCACGAAGGTGCGAGGGCGCTAACCTGAAGAATATTACGAATGGGGGTGTTCTGGCCGGAGATCCAACAAAACGCAGTGGAGCTAACAAAGAAATGTGTCGCGTGCCAGACATTCGCGCCAGCACAGAGCTTACCCTCTACACAACTAACAAGCATAACGTCCCCTTGGCCGTTCCATCAGTGGGGCATAGACATAGTGGGCCCTTTCCCGGAAGCGCCCGGAAAGGTTAAGTTCTTAATAGTAGCGGTAGATTACTTCACAAAGTGGATAGAGGCCGAACCCGTGGCCAACATATCGGGAAGGTTGATAATTAAGTTCATGTGGAAATCCATTCTTACGCGGTTCGGCACACCAAGAACCCTAATCACCGATAATGGACTCCAATTCCAGAAAATCCCTTCAAAGGGTGGTGTCCGTCAACGGTTCACCTCGGTAGCCCACCCACAGGCGAACGGACAAACGGAGGTATCAAACAAAACGATAGTAAACGAGATCAAAAAATGGTTAGGTAAAGCAAAGGGGAACTGGGTGGACGAACTGCCCAGTGTCTTATGGTCCTACAGAACCACCCCTAGGACCGGCACCCAAGAAACACCTTTCAGCCTAGTCTACAGGACTGAAGCAGTCCTACCCCCGGAGCTGACGATAACATCACTACGAGTTGCAAAATTTTCCCCAGAACAAACTGCCATAGATCTCTGACAGAACCTAGATTCATTGGAGGAAAGAAGGGAAGTCTCCCTCCTGCGACAAGCAGCTTTGAAACACAAGGCAAAGAAGTACTACAACCAACGAGTAAGGGGAAGAGCCCTCAAGGTGAATGATTGGGTCTTAAGGAAAAATGAAGTAAGCCATGCAGAACCCCAAGGCAAGTTAAGCCCAACCTGGGAAGGACCTTACAAGGTCATCGAAGCAAACCGCAATGGCTCGTACACTTTGGAGACATTGGAAGGACGAGCAATTCCCAGAACTTGGAACATACAAAACCTAAGAAAGTACCATTTCTAGGGAAAAGGGATGAGACAACGACGGAAACACAAATATCCCTCGGGGATCGTTCTTGGAAAATTCACACCAAAATGTATTGAAATCATGACTTTAGTTAAATGTTAAGGCTTCGACGGAACTGATCACCCCGCCGAAGGCCATTTTTACTTTATCAACAAAAACCTCAAAACACTAGTCTCTATCATTTTTTGCATGCATGCTTCAAATCGGCCTGGTGCCCCTAGCGGCCCAGCAGCCTTAACAGGACTTCGTGTGCCTTCGAATCGGCCTGGCGCCCCCAGCGGCCTAGCTGCCTTAACAAGACTTCGTGTGCCTTCGAATCGGCCTGGCGCCCCTAGCGGCCCAGCTGCCTTAACAGGACTTCGTGTGCCTTCGAATAGGCCAGGCGCCCCCAGCGTCCCAGCTGCCTTAATAGGACTTCGTGTGCCTTCGAATCGGCCTGGCGCCCCCAGCGGCCCAGCTGCCTTAACAGGACTTCGAATGCCTTTATCTTGGCCTGGCGTCCCCAGCGGCCCAGCTACCTTAACAGGACTCCGTGTGCCTTTATCTTGGCCTGGCGCCCCCAGCGGCCCAGCTGCCTTAACAGGACTCCGTGTGCCTTTATCTTGGCCTGGCGCCCCCAGCGGCCCAGCTGCCTTAACAGGGCTTCATGTGCCTTAGCAAGATTTCGAGTATGTTCACACTAGCCTAAGTATACCTGTAAGAAAAGCAACATTTCCAAACAAGTCTACTGGAATCCAAGCAAGGCAGAATAAAAGCAATAACAAAATAACAACCCCACAAGTAAAGAAGCGCAGGATACCAAACCCAAATGCCCATTCACAAAAAGGGGGGGTACATACCGTCTAGCCCCGTCTGTTCAACAAGTGGCATAAACAACCACAAACAACAAAGTAAAATATTGTCAACACAAGAGAAAATATTGTTTAAGAGTTACAACCATATCGAATTCGATTAACTTATCCAATAAAACCACCAACAGAACCACCAAACTATCACTCCTCCTCTTCCGGCTTAAGCATTTCCTTCAACTCCTCAACGCTAACTTGTCCAAGCTTCAACAATCTCGCATAATCCAGGGAGGCAAAATCCTCGATAGCCCGGCCCATCTCCGCCTCATAATCAGAAAACGAACATCCACCTGCAACATCAGAGAGATCCAAAGAAGGGTTAGCACGGAGACGAAGACGCATGGCTTCCTCCCCGGCAGCATAGCAGGTGCGCCTGATTTCACCAATGCCCTGGATAAACTCCGGCTGGGGCATCACCTTCTCGATCACCCAGACAATGCCCTCCCGCAGCAGCCACTCCAAATTTCCTTTAACCCCCGCAAGATCCATACTCCCCGTGAAACGACCTAAATTAATAATATAAATATGTAAAATAAGTTGTGCGTAATTTGAAGTTTTATATGTAATATTATGAGAAATTATGTTTGTAAGGGTAATTTGGTCATTTGACCAAATCCATAAATTACTATGAAATTATATTTTAGTCTTTTGGACTAAAAATGTAAGAAATAAAACCTTATGTGATAAAAGTTAGATTTTTGGTGTCAAAAGTTCAAGGAAGGGAACCTGAGGGGTTAAACTGGAAAATTGGAAGTATAAATAGAGAGAAACTTCTGGTTCTCTCCATTTGATTCGGGAAATATCTTCAGCAAGACAAGGAGAGAGCGAGACTTGGAAATTCTGGAGAATTGGAGCAGGAATTGAAGAATCAAGCTTGAAGATTGTGACTTCCAATTCATCTAAGGTGAGAATTTCACCCTTGTAAGCTAGTTAAACCATTTTGAGTTATTTTGAATGGGTGGAAACGAAATTCAGATGTTGTGTGAGGTTTGTTTTAAGTTTCTAACCTTTGAATCATGTTCTACATATCATTGGAACTCAATTCCACCTTTGGAAACAATTAGAAGCAAAGGAATTGAGAATTTTGCTCAAGAACCCTAGAATTTGGGTTTATGAAGATTGGTTTGATTCTAATGTTTAGGGGTAATAAGTGTTTTTTAGGAGGATTAGTAATACTCTAAATATCATGTTTTAACCTTTAATTAAATTGGATTTGAGTTGGAACCAAGCAGATCAAAGATTAAAAATGTGCAGGAAAATGGTAATTGGAATGGTGGAATGGAATTGGTGATTCCATGAATGAAACCCATAGAAATGGATAATGAGAGTCATGAATTGGTGATTAATGAAGTATGTTTTGGGTTGTAAAACCCCTAAATTATCTCCCCTTGATCATATAAAGATATATATAAAAGATAGAAAGAAATGGACCCTTATATTAGAATTTATGGCACATGAGCTTCCTTAGAGCTCTTGTGATATCCTATGGTCTTAACCATTAAGTCATGAACTAAATAAGACTTAATGGGATTAAAAATATGTTCTTAACATGTTATAAGATTAATAGAACCTATTGGCAAAGTTTCGTTAAGTTTGGAAACAAACTGAATCCAGAAATGGACTAAAACTGCAAAAAACGAACAAAAATCCGGAGCTGAAAATGGGGTCTGTAGAGACTACACGACCCGTGTTGGTTAGCACGACCCGTGTGACCCTGGGACAGATGGTTTGGACATTCTGGAGACCCGTACACGACCCGTGTGACCCGTACACGACCCGTGTGACCCGAATTCATGCAATTCACTCCCGTTATGACCCATATTAGTATAATAAGGATTATAATGAGTTATAGAGTCATAGAATGGATGTTAATGTATGATGTATTAAATATAGGTGCAAGTCAAGTGATTAAACATCATCGAAGTGGTAAAGAACCAAGAAACGCCTAATCAACCTTTCAAGAACTACAAGGTGAGTACATGAGATATTTTTCCCATTTTGGGGTACATGGCAAGTAAGTATTTTCAGATTTCATATAATATGTTTATGTGTGAAAATATATGCAAGAATGATATTCTCTAGCTTATATGGAAATTAAACTGCTATATTTGAAAGTATGATTTTGGCAATAGCCTAGATTATGGTAAAAGCATGTTTAAGTCAAAAGCTTGGCATTTAGCCATTATGTGTACAAGTAATGATTCAGTATGCAGAAAGTATTTTATATATGACTGGTATTTGTGGCTAGCAACGTTAGTAAGGGAACTATGTTCCAACCTACCCGGGTTAGGTAAGGAGTCTACTGGGGGTAACCCCTTCGCGAAGTAGGCTGCCTCAGCACTTCTACTGTGAGGATTGATCCATTCTTTCTAGCTGTAGAGACTTGGGGTATCATTTATGGTGATTAAAGCCCTAAGTATAAAAATCCAACAAGTTTATAAAACCAGTCAAAGATAGTATGAAATAAGCTATGTTTTGAAAGATATAAAATGATTTTGAAAGATTAAAAGACATAGTATATTAATACTATAAGACTTCAGTGAATGATTATTTTATAAAGTTTTTATTAAAAGAGATTAAATGTTTGAGTCCAAAACTCATGTAACTCACGAGACAATTTGTCTTACGTATTTTATTTTTATGCCATGTATTCCAGGTTCAGGTACTAAGTTGTAAGATAGTTTGGAGTTGCAAAATAAATCCTAGGGTGCAAAGGAGTGGAGCTGAATACAGCCCCATGTATTGGTATTTGATTGCATCCACTTCCCTTAAACTTATGGTTGTATGATATGTAATTGTAACACCCCTTTTGTTGTATTTAAACAAGTACAATGGTTTTTGTTGAACCGTATTTTGTAAAACTTGTTTTTTATGTAATATAAATGGTTTGCAAAAGTTGGGGCGTTACAAGTTGGTATCAGAGCCATAGTTTAAGCAAATTAGGATTGGATCATTCCACTACTAGGCTTAGACTCGAGAAATAAGAGTTATAGTTAGTCATATGGTTTTAATTATGTCTGAAGGAATTAAGACATTATTTGTTAATAGAATTATATGAGTATATTATGAGTAAAAGTAGCTAATTGATACTAGTGAACAGTGGAACCGAGCGGAAACATTGGGAACAACATGTGTAGGTGATTATGGTAATATGGGCCCGTATTATCATAATCACAGGACGCATATTGGGCCTAGTGTAGCCACGAGAGAATACTGGGAAACTGGTGGAAGAAGTAGTAAGTTAATATTTATGACATATTATGAAATACTAAAGTATTCGAAATTTTATAGCAAGATGCGAACTAGAAGTGGTCAAGGATCGTATGCGGAAAACCCAGATCCTAATGCAAGGCCTCCTATGCCTCCCCGACCGCCCCAAGCCGTTGATGATGGCAATTCTAGGGGTGAGGCTAATCCACCTCCATTGACCCTGGAGGCAATCCAGAAATTATTTCATGACTCTCAAGTACAAAACAGACAAGAAATGACTCGTCTTCTGGATGAGCGACTGGGCGAAAGATCTAAGTCACAACCTGAAGATAGCGAGAAAAGTGTGGCTCCTGAAGGTACTAACCCAAGACAGACTTCTTCCCAGGGAGATTCTTCCTCCAAATCACAGCCCCAATTCAAGACTAAAGGAGCGTGTACTTTCAAGGACTTTATGTCCTGTCAGCCGAAGGAGTTCAACGGGGAGATGGATCCGCGAATAACTATTCGGTGGTTGACTGAAATGGAACAAGTTCTTCGCATCTGCCATTGCGAAGAGGATATGAAGGTAGGGTTTGCTTCTCAGATGCTAAAGGCGGAAGCCCTTGTTTGGTGGAATACTCTCCGCCGAATCAAGGGGAGTGAGTTTGTGGATGCGTTGTCTTGGGAAGAGTTCGTTCAACGGTTGAAAGGCAAGTTCTGTTCAGCTAGGCATCGGGAGAACTTGGTTAATGAATTCTTTGCTCTTGCAAAGGAAAAACAGACGGTTGACGAGTATACTAAGAAATTTTGTGAAATGCTGCCGTTTTTGGAAGATACATTACCAACTGAAGCTGGAAGAATAAACCGTTATGTTAATGGGTTACCGGGGGATTACTCATTGGAAGTTAGCAAAGCTACTACTCTTGATGAAGCCATTGAATCTGCGGCTAGAGTTGAGAGTATGTTGGAGAAAAAGGCCAAAGAAAGACAAGTTTTTGCGGAGAAGCGAAAGTCTTCAGGAATCTCTGGAACAAACAAGAAGAGTCGTTTTTCATCGGGGTTTTCTAAGCAAAGAGAAGTCAAAGAATGTAAGTGTGGAAAGAGACACGGTGGAGAATGTAAAAAGGGCACTAGTGGGTGCTACAAATGTGGTCTTCCGGGTCACCAAGCTAAAGACTGTAAGGTGAAGGATATTAGCGAAGTGGAAGGTTACAATTGTCATGAAAAGGGTCATTACAGCACCAATTGCCCCAAGAAGAAGAATGAAACATTAGTTTCTACTGCAAGCAATAAAAAGACGGAACCGGCAAAGACGAAAGGGAGAGCGTTTCAGATGACTCTTGAAGAGGCTAAAGAAGATCAGGATGTGGTGGCAGGTACACTCATTGTAAACTCACAACCTGCTTATGTTCTTTTCGATTCTGGAGCACATTTTTCTTTTGTGTCCCATGAATTTCGTAAGCGTCTGAGTATACCAATGAAACCGTTAGATGATACTTGTGTAATAGAAGTCGCGAATGGAGAGCTAGTTACGGTACGTCATGTGTATGAGAAATGTCCGATTGAGATTAATGGGTGAATCTTAAAGGCTGATTTGCTACCTATCGGGATTAAAGGATTCGATATTGTTATTGGGATGGATTGGCTCGGAACTCATAATGCTAAAATCCTTTGTGGAAAACGAATGGTGTCGATCAAATTTCCTGATAGTAGCAAAGTTTACATATATGGGGAACGTCGGAAGAATATGCAAAGTCTCATTACTGCAATTAAGGCCCGCAAATGCATCCAAAAAGGATGTGAATCATTTATCACCTATGTGATGAATGGGAAGAAAGAGAAGCAGAAGATAGAAGATATAAAAGTGGTCAATGAATTTCCTGAAGTTTTTCCTGATGACTTACCTGGGTTACCACCCATTAGGCAAATCGAGTTTCGCATTGACCTTGTTCCTGGAGCAAGTCTCATTGCTCGTGCGCCGTACCGCCTTGCTCCTACAGAGATGAGAGAACTTATGTCTTAGTTGCAAGAACTTCTTGACAAGGGATTTATTCGTCCCAGTTTTTCCCCGTGGGGAGCTCCAGTATTGTTTGTCAAGAAGAAGGACGGTACTATGCGTATGTGTATAGATTATCGTGAGCTCAATAAAGTGACCATCAAGAATCGATACCCTTTGCCACGAATTGATGATTTATTCGATCAGTTGTAGGGAGCTAGTTACTTCTCTAAAATTGATCTTCGTTCTGGATATCATCAAGTACGGGTGAAGGATGAAGATGTATGTAAGACTGCATTCCGAACTCGATATGGTCACTATGAATTTTTAGTGATGCCATTCGGCCTCACTAATGCCCCAGCCGTGTTTATGGACCTTATGAATAGGGTCTGTAAACCTTTTCTTGACAGATTTGTTATCATTTTCATCGACGATATTCTGGTCTATTCGAAAAGTGAAGCGGAGCATGAAGTACACTTACGAGAAGTGTTGTGTACCTTGAAGAATGAACAGTTATATGCAAAGTTGTCAAAGTGTGACTTTTGGTTACGGAAAGTTCAATTTCTGGGTCATGTTGTTTCAGCTGAAGGTATTAAAGTGGATCCAGCAAAAATAGAAGCGGTAATGAAATGGGAGCCACCAAAGACACCTACAGAAGTTAGGAGTTTTCTTGGGTTAGCCGGTTATTACCGACGGTTTATCCAAGATTTCTCTAAAATAGCAGTGCCATTGACTCAACTAACCCGGAAAGAAGTGAAGTTTGTCTGGGGAGAAAAACAGCAAGAAGCCTTTGAAATATTAAAGAAGAAGCTATGTGAAGCTCCAGTATTATCTTTACCGGAAGGCACAGAAGAGTTTGTAGTATACAGCGATGCGTCTAATAGAGGTCTCGGGTGTGTACTTATGCAACGGGGCAAAGTCATTGCCTATGCCTCTAGACAGCTAAAAGATGCAGAGACACGTTATACTACTCACGATTTGGAATTGGCTGCAATTGTGTTTGCATTGAAGATTTGGAGGCATTATCTATATGGGACGAAATGCAAGATATATACAGATCACAAAAGCCTACAATATCTTTTTACTCAAAAGGAATTGAATTTGAGACAGACACGCTGGATTGAGCTCGTGAATGATTATGATTGTGAAATAATATATCACGAAGGAAAAGCCAACGTAGTAGCTGATGCTTTAAGCCGAAAAGTTCGTGAAAAAATTGTTAAAGGGAGATCCATGAGAATTGAAGTAATCTCAACTTTAATTCAAAAGATTAAAGAAGCTCAAGACAGTGCTTTAACCGAAGAGAATATAAAGAAAGAAAAGCTTGGGAAAAAGGTGGTGTTTGAAGTGAATACCCAAGGGTTGCGCACTTTTAAGGGACGTATTTGGGTCCCTAAATATGGAGCAACCAGAAAGATAATCTTGGATGATTCTCATAAATCCAAGTATTCTATACATCCTGGAAGTACAAAAACATATCAAGATTTGAAGCAGCATTATTGGTGGCCAGGAATGAAAAAGAGGATAGCAAAGTACATATCCCACTGTGAGACCTGTGCACAAGTAAAAGCAGAACATCAGGTGCCATATGGTAATGCGCAGTCATTACAGATACCAGCAGGGAAATGGGAAGAAGTGACCATGGATTTTGTCATGGGGCTGCCTAGAACGCGAAGGGGACACGATAGTATATGGGTCATTGTTGACAGATTGACCAAAAGTGCCCTATTCCTCGCGATTAAAGAAACTGCCTCACTTGGAGAATTAGCTCAGTTGTACATGGATGAAGTGATCAGACGTTATGGAGCACCTTTGTCCATAGTTTCAGATAGAGATCCTCGATTCACGTCTAACTTTTGGGATTCTCTACAAGAAAAGATAGGAACTCGAATCAATATGAGTACAGCCTACCATCCTCAGACGGATGGGCAAAGCGAACGTACTATTCAGACATTGGAGGACATGTTGAGATCATGTGCCATCGATTTTGGAGGTAATTGGGATGAGCACCTACCATTAGTAGAATTCTCGTATAACAACAGTTATCACTCAAGCATCAAGATGCCGCCTTTTGAAGCCTTATATGGTAGGAAGTGTAGAACCCCAGTGTGTTGGTTAGAAGCTGGTGAAGCAAAACTCACTGGTCCAGAAATTTTAAGAATGACGAATGAAAAGATTGGGGTGATACAGACCAATATGAAAGCTGCACAAGATCGCCAAAGAAGCTATTCAAACTTGAAGAAAAGACCCTATGATCTAAAAGAAGGTGATTTGGTGATGATAAAAGTATCACCTTGGAAAGGGGTGATAAGATTTGGCAAGAGAGGGAAACTGAGTCCAAGGTATATTGGACCTTTCAAAATTTTGAAAAGAGTTGGTATGCAAGCATTCAAACTAGAGCTACCACCAGAACTCAAGGGAATACATGATACATTTCATGTATGTTATCTCAAGAAGTACTTTGGAAAGAAGGAGTTAACCATTCCTTTAGAAGAAATAAGGGTGGAAACACCCAACATACTAGTTGAAGAACCAGAAGCGATGTTAGAGGTGAAAACCAAGAAGCTAAGGAACAAAGAAATTGACCTAGTATTGGTCAAGTGGAAACATTCATTGGGCTCGGATTTGACTTGGGAAACTTTGGAGAGCATGAAGAAAAGATACCCTAATTTTGTGGATTATGAAGCGATTCCGAGGACGGAATCCTAATTAGGGGGAAGTAGTTGAAACGACCTAAATTAATAATATAAATATGTAAAATAAGTTGTGCGTAATTTGAAGTTTTATATGTAATATTATGAGAAATTATGTTTGTAAGGGTAATTTGGTCATTTGACCAAATCCATAAATTACTATGAAATTATATTTTAGTCTTTTGGACTAAAAATGTAAGAAATAAAACCTTATGTGATAAAAGTTAGATTTTTGGTGTCAAAAGTTCAAGGAAGGGAACCTGAGGGGTTAAACTGGAAAATTGGAAGTATAAATAGAGAGAAACTTCTGGTTCTTGACGTGCACGCAAAGGTCATCATGCGGTCAAAAATAAGAAATAACCTAACATTCACTAGTATAGTGGAGTCAGGGTCGATCCACAGGAGCTACGTGGTTAGCCTAGATGAGATATTACCAACTAATAATGTCACAGCTATAGTCGGAGGAACTAATTTCTATATTTCTACCTTGAAACAATATTCAAACACCCAAGCCAAGCTTAGCTATGTCCAAATGACCTAGTTACTTTCTGAACTCAGAAGTACATCTCTGAATCAGAAGCAATTGAAGGCATCCAAACTAGCAAAACCAAGCGTAGCATAAACTAGCTAATAACCAAAAGTTCTATGAGACAGTTAATAGCCAAGGTTTAATGCCTAACCTAACCAAGTTAGCTACTGTTTTCAGCAAAGGGAAACAGTCCCAACCAAGTCACAAACAAAATCCACATACAAACAAACAACCAAAACACAAACTAACATCCGAAATACCGAAAAAGCAATATTTAATGTAACCGAATGATTTCATTCAATCAAACCAATATCCAAACATTAAATCAGTAACCAAACACTACTAAAAACAGAACCCTAAGCTGAAGATCAATGGTTGTCACACCCAAAGATTCAACTCAAAGCTTACAAACGTTTAACTAAAATGAAATAAAATCTAAAACATGAAAATACCAAATGATGGCTTCTGAAATGGAATCCTCGAGTCAAAGAGCTTCTAGGTCGATGTTTACCCCCGGTCTTTGCTAGGGTTTTCGGCTGGAAATGCCTCTATTTATAGTTGCAAATTTCCCGTGACCGCGCCGCGCATAAGTGAAATCCGCGGCGCGCGTACTTATCCGTTCCCCGTTTTTTCGTCATTCAAATGTGTTCCACCGCCTTACGCCCGCGTCGCGCAGAAGATAAATCCGCGGCGCGTACGTCTTCTCTTGATTTTTCATTCTTTCCATACTTTTTCCTTTTGTACACTTTTAGTCCCTGTTTCTGTTCTTTTTCTCCAGACAAGTCCTGACACGAAAAGTGAGAATACCAATGCATATTTGATATAATTTTACCAAGAACAGGGCTCAACAACGCCTAAAATACTTGATATCACTAGGCGTTGTCAAACACCCCACACTTGTGCCTTGCTTGTCCCCAAGCAAGAGAGTTTTTAACAAATTGTAATAGAGAATCGAACAATTTTTGACTGTGTTTAGTTTCAAAGTTTATTGCTCTTCGAGTTAGAATGGAATAGTTCGTGAAAACATAATTGAGTTGTTCTTTGGAATTCATGGCTTTCTAAAGAACCCTTGATTACAAACTTTCTGTCCACAATGAAGTGTACTTACTCGTTCAGATTCTAAAGGCCATTAAGGAATTGTCCATGACTTTCGATGTTGTCCGTGTAGCGAGCTTTCAGAAATACCATCCCAGACCAGACGATCTTAGGTGGTAAGGTGCATAAGGCCCACCCATTTTAGACCTACCGGCTCGAACAACAAAGGCCACTGACTGACTTTTCCTTCCTAAATTCCAATCCTAAAACGGCTCAATCTTCTAACCTCGTAAAACTCAACTTATTTGACTAACTAATAGTATGATCACAAATAAATAGTATTTCTTGAAAAATACTAATGCTATCACAATCACAAACCATTCATTTCAAAATTGCAATTCATTAAAAATTTTGAAAAATATTGCTAAAAATTGAAAAATTGATCATTTCTGCAAAAATTTCAAAAATATCTCTTTCGACCGTCCACACCCCACACTTAAAACCGTACAACGTCCCCGTTGTACAAAAATTAATTCAAAACAAGGGAGAAAGAGTTACCCCTTTTTGGACGGTAGACTGCTTGGTGCTCAATATCACAGGTATAATGCGTACAAAAAGATCCCCGATTCATATGCTGGAGTTGTAGCGCTACAGTAAGACACGCCGGTGGTCAAGACAAGTGGAGGGGGCACGGTGACCCCACACTTGTCTGAGACAACTCCCTCTCAATTTGGTATATCATGCACAACTTAACAAATAAAAGAATATATGTGTTGCGGATGACCGCGGCGCGCAATTAAGATATATGCGTCGCGGTAATTACGAGAGTTGAAACTGTTGTGGAAATGGAAATGACCGCGTCGCGCATATATATGAGATTCGCGGCGCGGTAATTACGAAAATTCAGCCACATTCAAACACTCATAAACAAGCACTCAACACAAAACCTACTAGTTTTATTCAACTTACTAATGCCCAATGGCTTATTTTTGTCGATTATGAACAATTAATTCCTACCTACCTAAGAAAAACATGTAAAATCTATGCAAAATGTTTTAAAAAACAAAAACTAACAAAAGACAAAAAGACACTCATAAATACACCCTCAGTTGTGTGCAGTGTCATCTTCTTCTCCTTCCTCTGGGTCTTCTTCTGGATCCTCCTCCATTGGCTCCTCATTTTCATCCCGGATTGTTGGTTGTGGTCTCGGTGGGGCACATCGGCTTTTAGCCATGAAAGTGATCATGCAGTCGGCCAACCATAAGAGCTGATCCAGCATGTTCTCGGTCCGTCTATGTAACACCCGACTTTTAAAACAAAAACACCCCTGAAAATTTTTTCATTTAAAACCAAGGTTTCAATACATAAAACCATAACAAAGGGGTACATTTTAATAAAAACGGGTACAAGTGTATCAAGGAGAGTATAAAATACCATGTCTCCTTAAAAGCCGGGCTGCTACTGACAGCATCTATGAGTCCCACTTCAAAGTCACGGACTCTATCTTGTCCCCTATCAGTATCATGCTAACCTGCAGGGACAGTAACAAATATCGTGAGCTATAAAGCTCAGTGAGTAATCAAATCTGCAAATAACATGTATCAAAATACAATCATATAACTGTCTGGATTTCGAATCCAAACTCCTAGCCTTACTGGCTGACCATATATACTCTAGGATTTTACATCCTATTCTGTAGCCCTACAGGCTGAATCATAGTGACCTGTAATTAACAAGCCACGTTAGTTATTTGCATCTATAATCATGTCTAACCATTTCTGTCCCATATTTCTTAGTCACAATGGACTGCATCATATATCATGGCTAAATAAGCCGCACCCTGTGTCATAGCTATATAAGCTGCATCAAAACATTATCAGTATATAATTCATAGCCAGCAGGCCGCACCAGCTGGGTTTAATAACCCGATATCATAGCCAAAAGGCCGCACCATGTACCTGTAACAAAATCATAGCCAAAAAGGCTGCACCAAATATCATAGCCCGAAGGCCGCATCGGAGACATAGCCCGAAGGCCGCACCGGAGTCATAGCCCGAAGGCCGCATCGGAGACATAGCCTGAAGGCCGCACCGGACTCATAGCCCAAAGGCCGCATCGGAGACATAGCCTGAAGGCCGCACCCATTGGATATAAAATCCAGAAATCATAGCCCGAAGGCCGCACCCATTGGATATAAAATCCAGAAATCATTGCCCGAAGGCCGCACCCATTGGATATAAAATCCAGAATTAGTTATGGCTCACGGATTAGCCCGCTGTTGCCTTGGCTCACGGGTTAGCCCGCTGTTGCCTAGACTCACGGCTCCGTTCTTGTCATCGCAATGACTCACGGCTTATCCGTCTTGCCTCTTCAAATGTATCTTTGAACCATCAATTTCGTCCCACAATCAGTTTCAACCTGTAACATCTCAATCATCATATATCACATATGGTATTAGTGAGATTACTCACCTGGATACTAGCTGCGTTTCAATTTCAGTTGTTTCTTGCCTTTGCGTGCACCACAACCATTTTCTCCCATACCTATTTATCCATTTATATACCAAATGATAATAGGTTAATAATCATCTACATTGACTCTAATACACTAGAGTTCAATACCATATCATTACAAACAATGCCTAGTTAATAAACTTTCCGTTTACTAACTTTTTATGAATTTTACTATTCACCGAGGCATTCGAATCAATCTACAGTGCCCCCGAGGGGTCGGAAACTCAATATAAAAATTTTCCCAAACTTTTCAGACCATAACGAGCCTATGGTCCAAATTTGAGCTAAAACGGACAAGCCAAGCAAAAGTTAGCATTTTGAAGTCCCTGCCTGAGGGGCGCACCCCGCCCAGACATGGGCGCACTGCGCCTGGGCGCACCCCGCCAGGGGCTTGGGCGCACCGCGCCTGGCGCCTGCACAGGTCTCCTGTCCAGCCGCGATTTGTGCACTGTAGCAAGCAGTTTTGGCTCATTAAGTCCTTAATCCAGTCCTTAATCGATTGGGGTTTGTTTCTAGGCTAAAACCTTATACTTTAACAAGGTTTTCAACCATCCAAAACAACCAAATCAATCAAAATGAAGAATTAGGGTTCTTAGTTCCAAAACCCCAAAACTTCAAATTCATCAACAATAACAACCTACTTCCATTATCTTCAGTTAAGTCCTTTCTAGCATGACTCAATGGAAGTAATAAACCATTTAAACTACATAATCATAACTGAAATGTACAAATTTCAGTTTCTATAAAACCAAACCAAGAACATTTCAAGAACTTGGTTAAAATCAAGTTTACTAACCTTGATTTACAAAGGAATCACCAATTCCAAGCCATGATTCCAATTCCATGCTTCAAGCTTCAAGAATTTCCAGAAATTTCTCTCAAAACTCTTCTCCCGTTGCTGCACAATGGCCAGTCAAAGAGAGGGTCAACTCTCTCTTATTTATACCACTAAAATTTACATTTTTGGTCCTAAAGTTCATTTTCTTGAACTTTGGCCACAATAAACAAGTTTTATTACAATAAAACTTTCATTCTTTATACATTTGCCACAAACAACAATATTTTTCATATTTGGTCCTTCACATGGTCAAAAGACCAAAATACCCTTTTGCGGTAAAATGACCCAAATTCAGTTTTTATAACATTTTAAGTCCAAAACTCAAAATATTATTTCAAACTAAATACTTTTCTGTCCAAAAGACCAATTTACCCTTGCAAGGTAAAATGACCATTTTACCCTTTTTATTTTATTACATAAAAAGAGTTTCTTGGCGTTACAAATTCTCCCCTCCTTCAAAAGATTTCGTCCCCGAAATCATACTATCAAGCGAGGGTATTTCTTTCTCGTTACAATTCCGGTTTCTCATATCATATGGAAACCTTTATGGTATTGCCTAAGCACTTAACCATACTAGTCTTCTTATCTCGTGGTTATATCACCACTTGCATATCACTCCTCCGGTTGTCCCGGGCACCTTAATCACTTATCTTCCTCATTTCAACATGAGGGATTCGTTAGAATTTATCAATCTATGTTCTTAGAACCATGAGACCCATAGAAAAACTTTACAATTATCTTGAAGTTCATCACAAAACTTCGTTCAGTACACCAAAATTCTTACTCTGTGGAACATATGGAAAGGTCCAATAAATGAGGACTTAACCTTTTTTTTGTCCCAAACAGATTTTTAGTCTTTCCAAGGGATCTTTTCATTACCCCGACATTCCTCATCTGGAAATGCAACGGTTTTACTCTATGGTTCATGTACTACCGTTACTACTTCTTAGCCATTTTTCAATTTTCTCGTATTGATCAAGTCTTCTTTTTAACTTGTATCATCGTCTAGAATCTAGTCAACGGCTGTTCCACATCTTCAATCCTATAAATCGAAGGATAATACGGTATTCTATACTATGCATTATACGAGTCATCTAAATGCTGGTACCAAAACTATTATCATCTACGTGTTCTACCAAAGATAGGCGATCATCTCATCTTCCACTAAGGTCTGCTGTGCAATTTTCAAGCACATCTTCTAGAGTCTACATCATTTTCTCGCCTCGTCTATCATTTCTGCAATTCCTATACAGTACTCACTAGTACTTTTGAACTATCAATTCTAGGAATTAATGCTAAATTCAGCAAATACTTCTAGTGTCTCAACCCGAAACAGTCGACACCTGCAGCGCATGTCGACATATTTATCTTTCTATGTAGTTTTTCACTACTTTTTGATCTTAATTTCTTCCTTAGTCATTATAAATCTACACTGATTTCATCAATCAACCTGCAATTACCCATATGGTGTCATACCCATGCGGTACTTGCAAAGACTTTATTACAAAGTCTATAATAATATCGTCCCATTTCTTCTTTGGGACCAACAACGGCTAAATTTTCCGTATGTTTCTAATGATTTGACTGTAGTTGCACACAAGTCAAACACTTTTCACATATCTTTCAATGTCTTTATTTAACCCCGGCCACCAATACATAGGTTATATCATCCTACACAGTTTGGTACTGTCCCGGGCATTCTGCATATCTACCCAAATATACATCTTTTAAGGGTAAATTTTCATATCTCGCTTTGCTTTGAAACTCACATACATAACCACCAAGGGTTTTCAATCGCTGTGAGTTTCTAACTAGCTTCTTTCAATAGCTAATCATTCATTCACTTTTCACATTTTCAGACTTGCACACTTCTTCTTGTGCTACCCGAATCAACTCAGGTAATCAATTCGTCACACTCATGCATGTGGTTGTATCTTTCAAAAGATACTCTTTCTAATTCAAGGCATCCATAGCCACATATGCCTTGTCGAGATGGTACAAGATTTTATAACCGAAATCTTTAAGTAACCCATCTATCTTTGCTATCTCATGTTTAGCTTCTTTTTGATCAACTAAGTACTTCAAACTTATATGATCCATATCAACAGTAAGCTTTACACTACATCAGTAGTGTCTCCAAAGCTTCAATGCCAAATTCATAATTGCCACTGCAATATCATGTATCCAAAGTCAACTCTGGATGCATTTCCATAATCCAGTTTATCTTCTCCGCTTAGCAATAATGCTAACACCGGAGCTTCACACAAGGTTTATTCCAAACCTTTGAAAAGATATTTGTGGTCTTTCTACCACCCAGACTTTACACTTTTACTAGTCAACCTTAGTCAACTGAACAACAGTCAAGGAGCAGTTTTCTACAACTCTCCCATAATAACCCGTCAATCCAAGGAAACTACTACTAATTCAGTCAGATTCCAAGGCGGTTTCTGTCTTATCATAGCATCAATCCCACTGGATTTATTTTATCATCTTTGGCACTATTATCATGCCCAAAGAATTAACACTTCTTTTAGCCAAATTTTTCATACTTGGAGAATTTTACAAATCACTTAACTCAGTGAAGTAACTCCAGTATCTGGTACAAATATACCTCATATTCGATCTGGTTTCGAGAATATCAGATTCTCATTAGTCAATGTACATATACATTAACTTATCTTTCTTCTTTTCAATCAAGATAGGGCTCCATATAATAACACATTCGGTCATATGAGACGCCAATTCAAAAACAATTTTTCCAATTGTTTTACCACTCTGCCATCTCTGCAGAGGCCAATCAACACAGAACCTAGATAACAGAAACGGCTCCCAAGACCAGCTTAATCATAAGCTCTTCTCGCCAATGTGGCAGAAATCCTGGAATTTCTTTTCAAAAGGAACATCCAAGAATTTATCTAAAGTAGTACACTACTATCACTGCTTTATTTAGCTTGGCCCATACCACGTATGCCAACTACAACATCACTCCTTTACTAACTCTTTTCTGAGTTTAAGCAAAGAAAATAACCGGTATTCTCAACAACGGTCATTTACCATGGATTTTCATCCGTTTCATTTCTGCTTTAAGAACCATAATGTTCTTATTTCTACAATTCATGTTAGCATAATTCATTGCTAACCAATTCATAAGCACAATTGCTTCAGATTCACTGGTAGTTATCGGCTTCAGATTTATAGGGAAAATGGTCCCGTAAATCCTAGGCAAACTACCTTCCAGGTGTTCCATATCTAGAACATATTTGCTATCTGCTATAGCTACTTCCAACTTTTCATCCATAATCATTGATGAAATATTTAAATAAGACATCAGTGTCACCGATCCAAAGCATAGCTTCCTGGATCAAATATAACATACACGAGTTATATTCAAAACCATTGTATCGGAGATCATATCAGTCTCCTCACGAGCTTCTTCCACAATTTGCTGGAATGCTCAAAGCACCACTGGTCCTTTTTAACCATTCATTTCTTCTTTCTTTCCTGGGTTCACCACCCGTTACTCCACATTTAGCATGTGAGTATTTCATAAGAAAGTGATCTGTAATTCCACGCTGGCACCACTTCCGTCCCATACAACAAACTCGAGCAATATGTTCCCAATTTCTGCAATTTCAGCATGTCAACGTTAGAGTCTCAACTCTAAAATGTTCTGAGTGCTTTTCCTGCACTTCTTACATCACATCATCTTTTCGTTTTGGTCTCTTCCCTTCAAGGCTAGACCTGCATCGTGTTAACTTCTTCTGAGAAGTCCACCAATTTTCTCTGCTTTTCTTGTAGTCTCAACTACTGTTCTTTCACCTTGAATATCAATCAGGGTGAGCAACCGATTTCTTTTTCTGACCACATCAGCCTATATTGCTCATCATGTGGATTTTCTACTATTCGTCCCCTTTTTGGCTCTCATACCACGGAGCCTTGCGAAAGGGCTGGTCTATTTCCTAGAGCTTCGCGCCCTAAATGTCTTCCAAGAAGATTCATAGTTCATACTTCTTATACGTCAGAAGTTAGCAATAATTAGGTTATATATGTATAATAACAACTATATACACCTAACTATGCATCATGTCTACTATCTCAGGGTTTAAGTCCAGGAATCTACTCTATAGACACCTAGTTCACTTAAACCACGGCTCTGATACCAACTTGTAACACCCGGCTTTTAAAACAAAAACACCCCTGAAAATTTTTTCATTTAAAACCAAGGTTTCAATACATAAAACCATAACAAAGGGGTACATTTTAATAAAAACGGGTACAAGTGTATCAAGGAGAGTATAAAATACCATGTCTCCTTAAAAGCCGGGCTGCTACTGACAGCATCTATGAGTCCCACTTCAAAGTCACGGACTCTATCTTGTCCCCTATCAGTATCATGCTAACCTGTAGGGACAGTAACAAATATCGTGAGCTATAAAGCTCAGTGAGTAATCAAATCTGCAAATAACATGTATCAAAATACAATCATATAACTGTCTGGATTTCGAATCCAAACTCCTAGCCTTACTGGCTGACCATATATACTCTAGGATTTCACATCCTATTCTGTAGCCCTACAGGCTGAATCATAGTGACCTGTAATTAACAAGCCACGTTAGTTATTTGCATCTATAATCATGTCTAACCATTTCTGTCCCATATTTCTTAGTCACAATGGACTGCATCATATATCATGGCTAAATAAGCCGCACCCTGTGTCATAGCTATATAAGCTGCATCAAAACATTATCAGTATATAATTCATAGCCAGCAGGCCGCACCAGCTGGGTTTAATAACCCGATATCATAGCCAAAAGGCCGCACCATGTACCTGTAACAAAATCATAGCCAAAAAGGCTACACCAAATATCATAGCCCGAAGGCCGCACCGGAGTCATAGCCCGAAGGCCGCATCGGAGACATAGCCCGAAGGCCGCACCGGACTCATAGCCCAAAGGCCGCATCGGAGACATAGCCCGAAGGCCGCACCCATTGGATATAAAATCCAGAAATCATAGCCCGAAGGCCGCACCCATTGGATATAAAATCCAGAAATCATTGCCCGAAGGCCGCACCCATTGGATATAAAATCCAGAATTAGTTATGGCTCACGGGTTAGCCCGCTGTTGCCTTGGCTCACGGGTTAGCCTGCTGTTGCGTAGACTCACGGCTCCGTTCTTGTCATCGCAATGACTCACGGCTTATCCGTCTTGCCTCTTCAAATGTATCTTTGAACCATCAATTTCGTCCCACAATCAGTTTCAACCTGTAACATCTCAATCATCATATATCACATATGGTATTAGTGAGATTACTCACCTGGATACTAGCTGCGTTTCAATTTCAGTTGTTTCTTGCCTTTGCGTGCACCACAACCATTTTGTCCCATACCTATTTATCCATTTATATACCAAATGATAATAGGTTAATAATCATCTACATTGACTCTAATACACTAGAGTTCAATACAATATCATTACAAACAATGCCTAGTTAATAAACTTTCCGTTTACTAACTTTTTATGAATTTTACTATTCACCGAGGCATTCGAATCAATCTACAGTGCCCCCGAGGGGTCGGAAACTCAATATAAAAATTTTCCCAAACTTTTCAGACCATAACGAGCCTATGGTCCAAATTTGAGCTAAAACGGACAATCCAAGCAAAAGTTAGCATTTTGAAGTCCCTGCCTGAGGGGCGCACCCCGCCCAGACATGGGCGCACTGCGCCTGGGCGCACCCCGCCAGGGGCTTGGGCGCACCGCGCCTGGCGCCTGCACAGGTCTCCTGTCCAGCCGCGATTTGTGCACTGTAGCAAGCAGTTTTGGCTCATTAAGTCCTTAATCCAGTCCTTAATCGATTGGGGTTTGTTTCTAGGCTAAAACCTTATACTTTAACAAGGTTTTCAACCATCCAAAACAACCAAATCAATCAAAATGAAGAATTAGGGTTCTTAGTTCCAAAACCCCAAAACTTCAAATTCATCAACAATAACAACCTACTTCCATTATCTTCAGTTAAGTCCTTTCTAGCATGACTCAATGGAAGTAATAAACCATTTAAACTACATAATCATAACTGAAATGTACAAATTTCAGTTTCTATAAAACCAAACCAAGAACATTTCAAGAACTTGGTTAAAATCAAGTTTACTAACCTTGATTTACAAAGGAATCACCAATTCCAAGCCATGATTCCAATTCCATGCTTCAAGCTTCAAGAATTTCCAGAAATTTCTCTCAAAACTCTTCTCCCGTTGCTGCACAATGGCCAGTCAAAGAGAAGGTCAACTCTCTCTTATTTATACCACTAAAATTTACATTTTTGGTCCTAAAGTTCATTTTCTTGAACTTTGGCCACAATAAACAAGTTTTATTACAATAAAACTTTCATTCTTTATACATTTGCCACAAACAACAATATTTTTCATATTTGGTCCTTCACATGGTCAAAAGACCAAAATACCCTTTTGCGGTAAAACGACCCAAATTCAGTTTTTATAACATTTTAAGTCCAAAACTCAAAATATTATTTCAAACTAAATACTTTTCTGTCCAAAAGACCAATTTACCCTTGCAAGGTAAAATGACCATTTTACCCTTTTTTTTTATTACATAAAAAGAGTTTCTTGGCGTTACAGTCTATTCATCTCCTTAGTGACAACCGCATGTGCCTGCTGGTCTCTCTGGTGGGTCTGCAGAGTCTGCTGGATTGCCTGCATCTTGTCAACCAGGTACCGGGACTCAATGGTAGCAGGGGAGAGGCTGCGAGGTAGACTGTCGGTCACTCGCTGACGCTTCCTGGATGCTGAGGAAGATGGCTCGGTCCGGAGGGCCGGAAACGGGGATCGCTCAGATGTCGTGACCCCATCGTCAATGTAGATCACATCCCTCGATAAGGTGGTGGGCGGGCTGAAAGGAACTGGCGGGATAACTGTCAGCCCCCGGGTGGCGTGCTCAGTCAGCAACCCATAGGACTGGGCCAGTCTCATAACATAGTGCCCTCCACCGAGAGCAGTCTGGTGCAGCGGGGCGTCGGTGATCCGCCTGAAGTAGTCTGCAATGAAGTATGGCATGTTGCATGTCTGCAACATCCGGGTCAGACACCACATGAGGTGCAACTCACGCGGTGTAACTCGCTCCTCATCAGCACGCGGCCAGACCATGGTCGTGATCAACCGATGTAGCATCCGGTGAGAAGGCAGATGCATCAATCCCTCACGCACGGTATTCTCATGATACCGTGTGGATGAAATGGTGCTCCAGTAGTCACCAGGGGAGAACGAGTCGTCGGCGGCGTAGTTAGCCCGCCGGTGGAATAAGTCAAACCCTGGCGCCTCAGACTCCTCCTCAGTGTAAAGCCCGATCCGATACCCGAACTCCCGTAAGCTGCAGCTGCGGTTGTGGTTGCCCAACCGGAATTGCACCATCTCTTCTGTATCCATCCCCACCGGTTGGTGGTCAAAGTGGTAACTTGCAAGAAACTGCAAGTATACCTCGCGGTAGATTGGTTCAGACATGTTGACCGCGCTTTCGATAGCCCGGCACGTATAAATAAGCTCATCCTTGTCATAACCCGTCTGTACCAGCCAGTACTGCAAATGTGCCATAATCCCTGACTCCGTGGTCAACTCCCAGTTGACCGATCGCGCGGGGAGAATCCGCTTCTGTTGTTGAATAGTTCGACGGTTGTAAAAGTGATAAGCTCGTGTTCTACCCACTCCCGTAGCCAGGGAGTTCCAATCGATTGATTCCGAACTGGCTGAAGAAGACATTGTTTCTGCAAAAATCAAAATTTAAAAGTTACTATTCTGTACAGACGCTCGGCGTGTCGTGCGTATATAGTCCCGCGGCGTGGTATAAGAGTATTCATGATACGCGTCGCGGACTGTAACAGGCGCGGCGCAGCGAATGAGTTCAGGGTGAAAAATTCGCAGATTACGTCCTTACTAAGCCATTTTTCCTAGTTCTAAATATTGGGTTTTGCATAGCATAGTAGTCTAATCTTAATTTCACTGTCAATTTCACCAGATTATCGCAACATTGCGGATTACAGAAGTATTTACTCTAAGTCAAGAAAGAGAGAAAAGAGATGAAGAGAGGATGCTTACTTGATTTGCTGTGAAGAAACAGGCAATGCAGATGGATTACTTGCACGAAGAGATTTTACCACGGTGAAAAGAAACAAGAATTATCAAGTTCCGATTATATACAAGTATGGGGGTTTTGGAATGGCATTCAAACTCTGTTTTTAGGATTATCTCTAATTTCAAATTAAGATAAGGTCGCGGCGCGGGAAGCTTCTATCCGCGTCGCGTAAAAAATCTGATTTCAAGCGTAATCGTAAAAATTGAACACGCGTGCCGCGGACTCAAAGATCCCGCGTCGCGGTGCTACAAAATTACCAAAATGACCCCACACTTGCCTTTTTCATACCGTGATAACATGAATGTAAAGAATTAAAAATGACATGCAAAATTATACAAATGATGATCGGGTTGCCTCCCGACAAGCGCTAAGTTTAACGTCTTCAGCCAGACGTACACTTACCTGCTTACGTAGTATACGTTGGAATTTCTGTTATGAACTCGATTGTCTCAACCTCTAAGTTCTGGAATGTACCTGTAGTAATGTATGGTTTGAGTCTATGGCCATTGACTTTAAATGGTTGCCCACCTTTTAAGTCCTGGATTTCGACTGCACCATAATCTGTGGTGCCGATTACTTTGTAAGGACCATTCCACTTACTTCTCAGTTTTCCGTGAAACATCTTCAGTCTTGAGTTATACAACCAAACTTTTTGCCCGACTTCAAAGACTTTCAGTCGCAGCTTTGCGTCGTGATATCGCTTCATCTTTGATTTATAAGTGGCTGCATTCTCATAGGCTTCATCCCGTAATTCTTCTAGCTCGGACAACTGAAATTTTCTTTCTTTTCCGGCAGCAGTGTAGTCCATGTTGACTTTCTTGACAGCCCATAAGGCACGATTGGCGATTTCCACTGGTAGATGACATCCCTTTCCATAAACCAACCGATATGGAGTGGTTCCGATCGGTGTTTTGTATGCTGTCCGGTATGCCCACAATGCGTCATCTAACCGTAATGACCAATCCTTTCTATCCGTCTTGACGGTCTTCTGAAGGATCTCTTTGATTTGCCTATTGGATACTTCGACTTGACCACTGGTCTGTGGGTGATAAGGCGTTGCAATGCGATGATTTACCCCATAATGTTTCAGCAATATTCCGAACTTGAAATTCTTGAAATGTGATCCTCCGTCGCTAATGATTACCCTTGGGACTCCATGCCTGGTGAAGATGTTTTTTTTTACAAATTTGCAAACCACGTGATGGTCGTTAGTGCGAGTTGCTTCAGCCTCAATCCATTTTGAGACATAATCTACTGCCACCAAAATGTAGACGTATCCATGTGATGTGGGGAATAGACCCATAAAATCGATTCCCCAGACATCAAAGATGTCTACCACCAAAATTGGATTCAAGGGCATTTGATCCCTTTTTGATATATTTCCCAATTGCTGGCAATTGATGCACTCTTTGGCAGTCCTATGCACGTCCCGAAAGATAGTCGACCAATACAATCCGGATTCGAGAACTTTATACCCGGTTTTCCTTCCACTGAAGTGTCCTCCACATGCTGACGCATGACAGAGATCCAACACTTTACCAATTTCATTGTCCGGCACACATCGACGAATTATCTGATCTTCACCTACCTTGAAAAGGTCTGGATCATCCCAGATGAATCTCTTTGCGTACGTGCGAAATTGCTTCTGCCGTTGTTTCGTCCAATGTTTTGGTATTGCTCCTGTGGCCATGAAATTTACATAATTTGCGTACGATGGAGCTCCATTAACTTCTAACAACTACTCGTCAGGAAATGAATCTTGAATTCCTGTTTCCAGTCTTTTAGCTGGTAGTCTTGAAAGATGATCTGCTACCACGTTCTCAGCTCCCTTCTTGTCTTTGATGTCTATATCGAATTCTTGCAGCAGAAGAATCCACCTAATTAATCGAGGTTTGGATTCCTTTTTTGTGAGCAATTGTCGAACTGCACTGTGGTCAGTGTAAACCACCACCTTGGATCCCCAGATATAAGATCTGAATTTATCTAAAGCAAAAACCACAGCTAATAACTCTTTTTAAGTGGTTGTGTAATTCAATTGAGCTTCAGAAAAAGTTTTACTAGCATAGCAGATGACAACAGGCTTCCTATATATTTTCTGTCCTAACACTGCACCGGCGGCATAATCGCTAGCGTCACACATTATCTCGAAAGGTTGTGTCCAGTCAGGTGGCTTCAGGATGGGGGCCTCGACCAATTTATTTTTAAGGATATTGAATGCCTTTGTACATTCATCATCAAAAATAAATGGTGCGTCCTTTAACAGAAGACACAGAGGGGCTTAGAGATAGCACTAAAATCTTTAATGAATCTGCGATAAAACCCTGCATGCCCCAAGAATGATCTAACTCCTTTCACCGATGTTGGAGGTGGCAATGTGGATATTACCTTAACTTTAGCGCGATCGACTTCGAATCCTCTTTCAGAAACCACATGTCCTAACACTATTCCTTCTCGTACCATAAAATGGCTTTTCTCCCAGGAAAGAACCAGGTTTGTTTCCACACATCTTTTCAGCACCTTTTCCAATTGATCTAAGCAAGTTTCAAATGTAGGTCCAAAAATTGAGAAATCATCCATGAAGATTTCTAGTGCCTCCCCAATCATGTCAGAAAAAATTGCCATCATACATCGTTGAAATGTTGCAGGTGCGTTACATAATCCAAATGGCATTCTGCGAAAAGCAAAGGTACCATAAGGACATGTGAACGTTGTCTTCGCCTGATCTTCTGGATGAATTGCAATTTGATTATACCCAGAGTATCCATCCAAAAAACAGTAGTACTTTTGTCCTGCTAACTTCTCCACGATTTGGTCGATGAAGAGTAATGGGAAATGATCTTTAGACGTGGCAGCATTAAGTTTTCGGTAGTCAATACAAACTCGCCATCCGGTCACAGGTCTCGTTGATATCTTTTCACCATCCTTAGTATCTACTACAGTGATTCCTGACTTTTTCGGCACAGTCTGCGTTGGGCTAACCCATTCACTGTCGGAAATAGGATAAATGATTCCTGCATCCAACCATTTAAGAACCTCCTTTTTGACAACTTCTTTTAAGTTGGGATTCAACCTTCTTTGCGTATCTCTGGCAGGTTTAGCTCCTTCTTCTGTGATAATGCGATGCATGCATGTAGTCGGACTAATCCCTTTTAGATCCGCGATCGTCCAGCCGATAGCCTCCTTGTGTTTGGACAATACCTTAAGCAATTCTAGTTCTTGCTTTTCCGTCAAGTTGGCTGCTACAATTACTAGTAAAGTATCCTTCTCCCCTAGAAAGGCATACTTCAGATGCTCTGGTAAGGGTTTCAGATCCAACTTTGGTGGTTCTTGTAAAGAGGGCTTTAATGTCTTTGGAATTTCTGTTGGTAACTTCTCTATATGCGCACATTCCTCGGACTTGAATCCTTTTTTCTCTTCCATATTTTGTGTTTCTGTTCTTCCAACAATTGCTTCTTCCTGAGTTTCTAATTCTTCTTCCTTAAGTACCTCTAGAGCGTATTGCTGCACCAGTTCATCTATGATGTCCACTTGATAACATTCCTCTTCTTCTATGTTGCTTCCTTTGGGATCTGCATTGAAAATGTTGATCTTAGCCTGTCGGTGTCCAAAAGATATTCCCATTTCTCCAGTACGACAAGCAATATTTGCATTAGCCGTGGCCAAAAACGGCCGCCCTAGAATAATTGTAGGCTGCTCTCCATTCATCGCTTGACGGGTATCCAAAACAAGAAAATCTGCTGGGTAGTAAAATTCTCCTACCCTGATGATAACATCGACTAACATGCCTCTGGGAACCTTGGTGGACTTGTCGGCCAATTGCAAAATCACATCAGTGGATTTCATAGTACCGAACTCATGCTTGTCGAATAACTGTCCAGGCAATATATTTACACTAGCACCTAAATCTAACAGAGCTCTTTTAATGTGCACATTGCCTAAATCTACGGAACTGAGAGGGACTCCCGGATCTTTCATCTTTGGCGGAAGTGCATCCATGAGGATAGAGCTTACGTTCTCGGGTAAGCTAATCATCTTAGGAAGGTGAGACAGAATATGCTTCTTGTGTATACACATGTCCTTGAGAAATTTAGCATATGCAGGAACCTCCTTGATGAGTTTGACTAAAGGAATGTTTACTTTGATCTGGCTAAACAATTCCCACATATCTT
Organism: Cichorium intybus; assembly: GCA_023525715.1. Taxonomy (NCBI): domain Eukaryota; kingdom Viridiplantae; phylum Streptophyta; class Magnoliopsida; order Asterales; family Asteraceae; genus Cichorium; species Cichorium intybus. The sequence continues at coordinate 112,964,223 of CM042014.1, read as the reverse complement.
CAGCTTGTGGTCCCTTCTTCCCAAATGGTCCTTTTTCCGGCTTTTCCAAGGCTGTAGGAAAAGGAACTGTTCCACTTGATTCTCCTTTTTCCCAGGTACTCGTCTTCTTCTTCTGTACCTGCTCCTCTTTATTCTTTCTCTTTTCTAATTCTTCTTTTTCATCAAAAACTATTTCCACATCACTGTCATCATCATTAACCGGGGCTGCAACCTTGTTGTCTACCTTCTTCCCACTCCTAAGTGTGATGACTTCATTGACTTGCATTTTGTGTGATTGCTCCTGCTCCCTTGCTTTTTGTTTTTCTATTTTGCCAAGAGATTCTCCTAATCTCATGATTGCTTCTGAATTAGATTTCTCTACCTCCTGAAGTTGTACTAATAGCCCGAAAATTTCTTGCAAACCAATGTTCGTACTTCCTGATGAAGGTGGAGTTTGCACCTGTTGTTGCCTTATAGGTGGTTGTCTCGATTCTCGTTGCTGATTGCTTCGGAATGGCCTTGGTGCGTTGTGAAATCGACCATATCCATGCACTTGACTTATTTCCTCATGAGTCATTGAGCACTCATTATGATTGTGTCCTACTTTTCCACATGTATTGCAGATGCTCTGCCCATGCAACACGTATGCTCCTTTTTCCTGTTGAAATTTCTTGAGCATCTGGTTGAACCTTTTTGTAACAGCAGTGAGCTCCTTTTGAATTTCAGCTTTCCATTTGTTCTCTGCTTCGACATTTGCTACATATACAGTCTTATCCTTCATTGACCCACTGACTTTTGATCCTAAACTAAGCTGCTCCAAAAATCTCCAGGCATCATCTGGCTCTTGCCACATAAATGTCCCGCTTGATGAGGCATTTATCATGACCTAGTGTGTTTCATTAACTCCTTCGAAGAATAATTTGACCAGCTGCCACTTAGGAACTTCATGATGTGGGCAGGATCTCAACAACTCTTTTAGTCTGTCAAATGCTTCATGAAAAGCCTCTCCAGGCTTTTGCTGAAAATCTTGTATCGCTCGTCTAATTTTTAGTCTTTTGGACTAAAAATGTAAGAAATAAAACCTTATGTGATAAAAGTTAGATTTTTGGTGTCAAAAGTTCAAGGAAGGGACCTGAGGGGTTAAACTGGAAAATTGGAAGTATAAATAGAGAGAAACTTCTGGTTCTTGACGTGCACGCAGAGGTCGTCATGCGGTCAAAAATAAGAAATAACCTAACATTCACTAGTATAGTGGAGTTAGGGTCGATCCACAGGAGCTACGTGGTTAGCCTAGATGAGAGATTACCAACTAATAGTGTCACAGCTATAGTCGGAGGAACTAATTTCTATCTTTCTACCTTGAAACAATATTCAAACACCCAAGCCAAGCTTAGCTATGTCCAAATGACCTAGTTACTTTCTGAACTCAGAAGTACATCTCTGAATCAGAAGCAATTGAAGGCATCCAAACTAGCAAAACCAATCGTAGCATAAACTAGCTAATAACCAAAAGTTCTATGAGACAGTTAATAGCCAAGGTTTAATGCCTAACCTAACCAAGTTAGCTACTGTTTTCAGCAAAGGGAAACAGTCCCAACCAAGTCACAAACAAAATCCACACACAAACAAACAACCAAAACACAAACTAACATCCGAAATACCGAAAAAGCAATATTTAATGTAACCGAATGATTTCATTCAATCAAACCAATATCCAAACATTAAATCAGTAACCAAACACTACTAAAAACAGAACCCTAAGCTGAAGATCAGTGGTTGTCACACCCAAAGATTCAACTCAAAGCTTACAAACGTTTAACTAAAATGAAATAAAATCTAAAACATGAAAATACCAAATGATGGCTTCTGAAATGGAATCCTCGAGTCAAAGAGCTTCTAGGTCGATGTTTACCCCCGGTCTTTGCTAGGGTTTTCGGCTGGAAATGCCTCTATTTATAGTTGCAAATTTCCCGTGACCGCGCCGCGCATAAGTGAAATCCGCGGCGCGCGTACTTATCCGTTCCCCGTTTTTTCGTCATTCAAATGTGTTCCACCGCCTTACGCCTGCGTCGCGCAGAAGATAAATCCGCGGCGCGCGTACGTCTTCTCTTGATTTTTCATTCTTTCCATACTTTTTCCTTTTGTACACTTTTAGTCCCTGTTTCTGTTCTTTTTCTCCAGACAAGTCCTGACACGAAAAGTGAGAATACCCATGCATATTTGATATAATTTTACCAAGAACAGGGCTCAACAACGCCTAAAATACTTGATATCACTAGGCGTTGTCAGTTCTCTCCATTTGATTCAGGAAATATCTTCAGCAAGACAAGGAGAGAGCGAGACTTGGAAATTCTGGAGAATTGGAGCAGGAATTGAAGAATCAAGCTTGAAGATTGTGACTTCCAATTCATCTAAGGTGAGAATTTCACCCTTGTAAGCTAGTTAAACCATTTTGAGTTATTTTGAATGGGTGGAAACTAAATTCAGATGTTGTGTGAGGTTTGTTTTAAGTTTCTAACCTTTGAATCATGTTCTACATATCATTGGAACTCAATTCCACCTTTGGAAACAATTAGAAGCAAAGGAATTGAGAATTTTGCTCAAGAACCCTAGAATTTGGGTTTATGAAGATTGGTTTGATTCTATTGTTTAGGGGTAATAAGTGTTGTTTAGGAGGATTAGTAATACTCTAAATATCATGTTTTAACCTTTAATTAAATTGGATTTGAGTTGGAACCAAGCAGATCAAAGATTAAAAATGTGCAGGAAAATGGTAATTGGAATGGTGGAATGGAATTGGTGATTCCATGAATGAAACCTATAGAAATGGATAATGAGAGTCATGAATTGGTGATTAATGAAGTATGTTTTGGGTTGTAAAACCCCTAAATTATCTCCCCTTGATCATATAAAGATATATATAAAAGATAGAAAGAAATGGACCCTTATATTAGAATTTATGGCACATGAGCTTCCTTAGAGCTCTTGTGATATCCTATGGTCTTAACCATTAAGTCATGAACTAAATAAGACTTAATGGGATTAAAAATATGTTCTTAACATGTTAGAAGATTAATAGAACCTATTGGCAAAGTTTCGTTAAGTTTGGAAACAAACTGAATCCAGAAATGGACTAAAACTGCAAAAAACGAACAAAAATCCGGAGCTGAAAATGGGGTCTGTAGAGACTACACGACCCGTGTTGGTTAGCACGACCCGTGTGACCCTGGGACAGATGGTTTGGATATTCTGGAGACCCGTACACGACCCGTGTGACCCGTACACGACCCGTGTAACCCGTACACGACCCGTGTGACCCGAATTCATGCAATTCACTCCCGTTATGACCCATATTAGTATAATAAGGATTATAATGAGTTATAGAGTCATAGAATGGATGTTAATGTATGATGTATTAAATATAGGTGCAAGTCAAGTGATTAAACATCATCGAAGTGGTAAAGAACCAAGAAACGCCTAATCAACCTTTCAAGAACTACAAGGTGAGTACATGAGATATTTTTCCCATTTTGGGGTACATGGCAAGTAAGTATTTTCAGATTTCATATAATATGTTTATGTGTGAAAATATATGCAAGAATGATATTCTCTAGCTTATATGGAAATTAAACTGCTATATTTGAAAGTATGATTTTGGCAATAGCCTAGATTATGGTAAAAGCATGTTTAAGTCAAAAGCTTGGCATTTAGCCATTATGTGTACAAGTAATGATTCAGTATGCAGAAAGTATTTTATATATGACTAGTATTTGTAGCTAGCAACGTTAGTAAGGGAACTATGTTCCAACCTACCCGGGTTAGGTAAGGAGTCTACTGGGGGTAACCCCTTCGCGAAGTAGGCTGCCTCAGCACTTCTACTGTGAGGATTGATCCGTTCTTTCTAGCTGTAGAGACTTGGGGTATCACTTATGGTGATTAAAGCCCTAAGTATAAAAATCCAGCAAGTTTATAAAACCAGTCAAAGATAGTATGAAATAAGCTATGTTTTGAAAGATATAAAATGATTTTGAAAGATTAAAAGACATAGTATATTAATACTATAAGACTTCAACGAATGATTATTTTATAAAGTTTTTATTAAAAGAGATTAAATGTTTGAGTCCAAAACTCATGTAACTCACGAGACAATTTGTCTTACGTATTTTAATTTTATGCCATGTATTCCAGGTTCATGTACTAAGTTGTAAGATAGTTTGGAGTTGCAAAATAAATCCTAGGGTGCAAAGGAGTGGAGCTGAATACAGCCCTATGTATTGGTATTTGATTGCATCCACTTCCCTTAAACTTATGGTTGTATGATATGTAATTGTAACACCCCTTTTGTTGTATTTAAACAAGTACAATGGTTTTTGTTGAACCGTATTTTGTAAAACTTGTTTTTTATGTAATATAAATGGTTTGCAAAAGTTGGGGCGTTACACCCCGCCTCCAAAGCCTTGTCCTTTTCAGCAACATCACAAACCAGGCTCTCGTTTTGGATGGCCAGACCCTCATTCAGTTGCTGAACCTTCTCCAATTTGGCTTCGCAAACACTCAACCTCTCCTCAACAAGCATCTTCTCCGAAACTGCCACCCTAACCCTGTCGTCATGCTCTCCAACGATTTTATCCAACACCTCAACCTGCCTCCTCAGTTCTGTTCAGAAGTGCGAAGGGCCTCCAAGTCCCGATCAGAGGAAATAAACCTCTGCAGGCGTCTAGCCCCAGCAGCAAACATGTACGCACTCTGAACGGAAGCAAATTGCAAGGCCGAAACAAGGGCATCGTTTGGATACAACTCCATGTCATTCTCAGTGGCTGGAGGGAAGACGTGGGCAGCAAAGTCTAAAGCCATAGAGCAGACAGTCAACCGGGAACAGTTGACCAAACCCCGGGTCGGGGAGAAAGGAAGGGAAGAAAAGTCGGTCAAAACATGGCGGCCAAGCGCCGACTCGACATGGGCCCCCGACCCAGTAACAGACCCCCCGGCATTGCAGCCGCACCAACATCAACCGAACCACCACCGTCCCCACCAGGACCCTCAGAAATAGCCCCCCTAGTAACATCAATCGCCGACCCCCCGTCATCACCAGTAGCATCAACTCCACCAGCAGGCTCACCTCTAACTTGTGCTTCATCGTCCGGAATTTGAATCACCTCTTCTTTGTCACCAAAAACTCCTATACTTCTCAAACCAGATAATAACTTACGTCGGCTGAGACGTCGAACCGGTGCAAGATGGGCCGACGCATCAACCGGACCTATAGAACCTTCATCGGCTTTACGCTTACCCATCTTCATAATAGCCTCAACTATCCCCTCTTTACTATCTTTCACCGACTCATCAGAAATAACAGGACCCTGGAAAGAAGTCGTACATACACTCGCATCGACAAATGGGGACCCACCGGCAGTGCCACCCTCCTCATGTTCCCCAGCTCTTGGAGTCTCGTCAGCATGGACGTCAGAAAAGCCATGGAATGTAAACGGATCAGGTACTTTATCCACCAGGTCCACCTCCCGATACTCCAGCGTCCCAGGATACTTATTAGCCAACACGTCAGTAAAGGCAATTGGACGAGCGACACCTGAGAAAAATAGTTTCATCCCTTAGAATACGAAAGGGAAGGGGGAGAGAAACGAAACACAAAAAGGAGCACAGTTAAAGGCATACCTTTCACCATAGAAAAAAATTCAGGCATTTTCCCTCTAGCCCTCCACGACGGACTCAACCCCCCACCAGCAAGGATATACTCAGGGTAATCGTCAGCTATGCAGTTAAAGCGGTAAAATTTCAAATAGCGATGACTATCGCTATTTGAAATAGCGATTTTCGCGGTGGTATAGCGGTGATATAGCGGTTTTTTGATATTATATACAATTTATATTATGTAGAATTTTATAATAGACTATTAGTATTTTTAATACTAATATATGAAATAACGATATAAAACAATATTCTAGTTTCAGAAAACAAAGATTCAACAACATTTGATACATCAAAAATTTGGATTATAAGCTTTAATTACAAACATCATAACTTTCTTTCAAGCTAAATGATATAACTACAAAATCATTACAAATTAAACACCGAAACACTTATGGTTCAAACTACATGAGAAGCACATAACTGATTACATAACCCAATTGATTAAAAGAACTCAATAACATAATCCTAGTTCTTTGAGATTCTCTTAGGCAATTTAACAAACACTTCGTGTGTAAGAAGAAAAACCGGAATGTGAACATTTGCTTAACCAATGATGGTATCCCAAATTCCAAATTAGACCTGCAATGAGACACAAATCTGAATTGAAGAAACCTAGATTAAGTCTGCAATGAAAATCGAAAATGAAAATGAAATTGATATCAAACTTGATATCATCGGACCTGTTAATCAATGAAATTGATATCATCGGACATGTCGATCAAGTTCATAATCGAAAATCTAAAATGAAATTGATATCAAACTTGATATCATCGGACCTGTTAAACAATGAAATTGATATCAATCTTGATATCATCGATGGTTCCTGAAATCAAGTTCAATCGATTGTTCCTGCAATCGAGTTCAAGAGGAAGTAGTCGACTTCAATCGCAAGTCACGAATCACAATCGGAACGTACCTGCAATCAGAATCAAGTCGAACCGGAGACCTTACCTGCAACAATGAAGTTTGAAGTCGGGATCGATGGGTTTAAAATGATGAACCTGAGTCGGAATCAGTCGGTAATCCACGGGAGCATCGGACCTGTTAATCAATGAATCGTCGAGCAATTGAGAGAGGATCGTCGAGCCATACACGAATCGTCAAACCTGCAATCGGACCAAGTCGGTACACACGTCTTTTGATTGTCGAGCCATACACGAATCGTCGAGCAATTGGGAGAGGATCGTCGAGCCATTTGGAGATGATCGTCGAGCAAAGACGGAGAAGAAGAAGATGTCGCTTGGAGGAAATACGTGACTCTAGTTTAGCAAAAATACAAATAGCTTATAAAAGTTCCTCCCACATCGACTTAGCAAAGAAACAAAGGAGATACTTGTGGTTATAAATAGCTGTCATTGGTGCCAAAGCAATTCGCTCAAACCTTTTATAACCGGGTTAAAACTTGGATTTAATTGGTTAAGTCAAGAGTATTAAAATTTTTTAATAGCGCGCTATTACTGCTATATCGGTTGGTCAAATAGCGCAAAATAGCGGTGTTTAGCGTCGCTAATAGCGAAATCGCTAAACTGAAACGCTAAGTGAGTTTTTATTGCGGTCGAGGGCGCTATACGCTATAGCAACGCTATAGCGTCGCTAAAGCGCGCTATTGACTGCATAGATCGTCAGGCACAACGTGAAAAGCGTTCAGGATGGCAACGGTATCGCGGTTGTGGGCGTACAGCACCGGCGTCGGGTCCTTAACTCCCCCACGATGAACAAACATCTTCCCGACCCGACTCTCTTTAATCCAAAACCATTTTTCTGTCCAATTTTTGGGAGAAGTCTTCTCCCCGACCAACACATGGGTCGATCGTCCCCGAGAATAAAAGGTGTATCCCTCACTCGCTTGAGAAAAACGGAAATAATGCTTAAAGATGAAGTAGTCAGGGGCAATCCCTAAAGCCCGGCATAGCAACTCAAAAGAAACCACATTGTTGACGGCGTTGGGAGCGAGTTGAGTAATACCTACTCGGTCCCTTTGCAGGACCTCATCCATAAAGTTGCTAGTTGGAAGACGATACCCAGCATCGAAGGTTTTTACGAATATACCCACTTTCCCTGGAGGGGGATGATAAAGTCTGGCACCTTCAGTAGGGTATAACACGCCATCGTCAGGGCAAAACCCATAACGATCGACAAGTTGCGACCACTGTTCACTGGTCGGCGGAATGACAACGTCGAAAGCCATGAAACCAAAAGAACAAATATGGAGAAAAGAAAAAAGGGGGGAGAGAAGTAAGGGAAATCACGAAAGAAATCTAGCAACCGAAAAAAAAACCGTAGAAGAAGTTATATAACCAGGAAAGGAAGGGTTTCTTTGAAACAAGGAAACCAAATAAATAACCAGATAATTTGAAAAGACGGGCGCAGATACCAAAAACTGTCGTAATGATGAAAGACTGTACGGGTCTTGTCACAACAGGCGGGAACTCAGACCAGTTAAACCCTAGCCCTACACGTGTCCTTCCCATAAGTCTAGAACGTTACGGCTCTGCTGGGCCTACGCGATAACTACTAGACTGGGGGGACTTGATAACATATCATGGAATACGGACTGGCAGAGCTCCATCGGCCAAGAACCTCGAGCATCGCCCCACAGCGCTGGACTTACCCGGATACGCCCCACAGCGCCAGCAACCGCTTCTCTGGGCCGCCCTCTCCATGACAACTTTCCCTAGGAGCCGAAGGCGACAACCTGCAAGAAAGGCTGACACGCACAGGCGACAAAAGGTGTACACGGCGCACTACCTGTTCTCCTCCCGTACACCTCCTGCACCACGATCGCGCACCAGGCGATCGCCCAATCATTTCCCGAGCCCACTGGAGGACTGACACCGATGTCCCCAAAAGCAAGCCCAACCTCAGGTATAAAAGGCCAAGGGGCCTTCAGGTAACTCTCAAGCTCTCAATACTACTACATCTCGCTTTCTAGAGATAATCACACAAAAATACCCAACTGACTTGACCGTCGGAGCGCCCTCCCGGGATCGCCTCCCGGAGTGCGTCTAATGGTCGTTGCTCTCTTTGCTGTGATCTCAGGCATCCGAGACCACCGGAGCTACTACCCAGCATCATCCCGGAGTCTGAAGTCATAACACTAAGTATTTAACATTTGTATTAGAAAAACATATTAAACACTTACAAATCGATAAAGAGAACATATAGAATTCAACATAAACTTCATATATAGAAATACTATGTATTGCAATAATCATTGATGCCACAAACTAACTTTTTCAACTCTTCATATTTGAAGTACAAATCTCTTCAAACACATGTATCTTTTTTGTGAGCAAAGCTTATTTATATACTACTAATATAAGTTACAATGTGTATAAATGAGGAAAACAAAAAGTCATTATCAATTAATAATCATAAGTTAAAAACTCTTGAGTTGTAGTATTAAGTATCCATAAATTAGAAAACTCTTGAGTTGTAGTGGGAGTTTCAAATGAATGTGGTGCTAGTATATGAGCTATCTTGAATCACATTCATTTGAATGGCCTCAATTATAAGATTTATATAGATATAGATTTAATTTCATTAATCTGTCATTAGAGATGATATTAGGTTAGAGATTCCCGCACTTTCAACTAAAGTTGTTGATAATCAATACATTGAGTTTTAGTTGATTTTGCCCGGAGAAGTTGTAGGCCCCAATAAAAAATATCAAGGGTGATTCCTCATCTATCCTGTCAGGGGCCTTATGGATGCCTTCTCTGTTTCTAGTGCATGGGAATCAGGTTAATCTTAAAATTTTGAGATAATAAAATGTTTAAATATGAACCTGAATGATGTTCTAGTTAACTTTAACTTAAGGATACTTAACGTTATGTTTTGGATAACTTTAGTCAACAAAAAAGGTTATATATTTCGGTTTTATTCTAACATCATTTTCTGGTGCTTAAATGCCTAAAACTTGTCAAAGTTTTTTCACTTTGACATTTATTACGTAAACTCACTGCTTAGTTGGTTATCATGTCATGTAATAGGTCATGTGAGGGGCTGGATAGACTGGTTGAGTGGCTGTAATACCCCAAACTTTAATTGACTAAATTTTATTTGATAATAAAATTCGAGGGGTAGCTCATGCTACCCCATACTCTATAATAGGCCCGTCCCTACTTGAAACTATAGTTTGAAAGGTTCCTTTTAATGTAACTCCTGATACTGCTAGGCTACAACCATTAGCTTTGTAAAGGATTTTTGATCACCATGCTCTATCATCCATACATCGCAAACTTGTTTCTCCATGTTTCTACTATATTTGTGCATGGCAGTACCCCTTAGCTTGGAGATGGGCAAACCCCTAAACTATACTATCAAGTATTTTCAAATCATTATGGAATCAAATTCTCGAATTATTCCTCTTTTTATATCGGATAGAATCAACTTTTATTTTAGAGCAAACAATTATCTTATAAATCATTTACTTTGAATTTAACTTATTAAAGTCTGTAATCATACTAATTTGGGAAAATTTCATATATATCCTTAAAAACCGATCTAATTACGCCTATATCCTTATGAAACTGCAAATTACGTATATATCCTTAAAAACCTTAAAAACTCTCATATATATATCCAATACTTTTATTTAATAGTAAAAATCTTTTTATAAACAAAAACAAATTATATATATATTAATTACGAAAACGAGTTTGTGAGAGCTTTATCCTATTCAATTGGTACCTGCTATTTTCAGATACATAACTACTAAATTCAGATCATAGTATTATTCTTATAACATTTAATACAAGTTTCAAATAAGCTTTTATTTTGAAATAGCAATTTTCATTCTTTTTATAGCAAACTTTTATATTTACGATTTTTCCCCTCAACTATTTTCGAATTAATTCTTTTCATCCCTATTTATTATAAAATATATTATTGATATTTCAGAAGTTACGATACCGTTCCTTATTATATTTTAAAATTATATTTTTCGCCCCTTATATAATTTGTTTTTTGTCGAGCTACGTTTTTCAATATACCGGGCTTCCGCAGCATCGCGCGGCCAGTCCAAAACTAGTTATACTTAAATCAGAAAATACCAAATTTCCTAAAATGCCCCTATCCAAAATCCAACCTATGCTTCTAAAACCCATCCTTATTCACGAATCAAGATTACTATTCCCCACAAGTTGAAAGCAACTTGTCCGGATAGTTGCCGGATGTTCAACCCACCCTCTTGATCTAATCAAAGTCCGGATGCAGCTACAAGGTGAAAGCAACGTACGTGCCGCCCCGGCACAGTTGGGAGCCAACATCCACGTCGCCGGGCCTCTGCACGTGGGACCTGTAGTGGTTGGGCTGCGAATCATCTAGCAAGACGGAGCAGCAGCGCTTTTTTCCGGCGTATCCGCCACCGTTCTCCGTCTAACACTATATTCCACCACCCGTATGGGTCTCTACGACATGATGAAGAAGAAATGGATCGATCCCCAAACCGGAAACATGCTACTATGGAAGAAGATCGGTGCCGGATTAATCGCCGGTGGGATCGGTGCGGCCGTCAGTAACCCCGCGGACGTGGCGATGGTCTGCATGCAGGCCGACGGGAGACTCCCGGCTGCACAGCGTCGTAACTACAAGAGCACTCTGGACGCTATTTCTCAAATGACCAAAAACGAAGGGATCGGAAGCCTTTGGCGGGGATCGTCGCTCACTGTGAATCAAGCCATGTTAGTGACGGCGTCGCAGTTTACAAAGGATTTATTCCAAGTTTCCAACGATATCGAGGGGAGGGACCATTTACTATCGTGTTATTTGTCACACTGGAAGAAGTCGGGGAATTGCTCAAGGATTTCTGAATCGATTGATGATGACAAAAAAAGGATTTCTGAATTGCTCAAGATTACCGATCCTTTTATTTAATAAGTAAAAATCTTGATTCGTGAATAAGGATTGGTTTTAGAAGTATGGATTTGATTTTGGACAGGGGTATTTTAGGAAATTTGGTATTCTTTGATTTAAGTATAATTTGTTTTTATTTATAAAAATATTTTTACTTATTAAATAAAAATATTGGATATATACGAGAGGTTTTAAGGTTTTTAGGATATATACGTAATTCGCAGTTTCGTAAGGATACACGCATAATTAGATCAGTTTTTTAAGGATATATATGAAAATTTCCCTTATAATTTCAAGACCCCGCCATATATAGCTATCAAGTAGTGGCTGGCAACAAGGATTTGCGTCATTTGTAATCCTTATTGATTCAATTAAAATTCCACAGTAATTTTCATGTTCTCTAAAACATAAACCTTTCTTGATAAGATTTATCATCCTTTCTTGATAAGATGTATCATCATTAATCTGAAATCTGGTATTCGTTTGAGGCATACGCAAGACGAACTTCAGTTTCCGGTTAAGTGGGAAGGGTCAATCTAGGCGAATAGACAAAAAAGAAAAAAATATATTTCAATTAGAAATCACAAATAGACAAAAAAAAAAAAAAAAAAGATTTATTTCAACTTTGACGGTATAAGCTTACAGCACTTAAGTATCTAACGTCAACAAAAGCAGAAAGTCGTATCATATGTTGAAGCAACCATTAATCATGAAAAATTTTGTGGTATAAACAAAAAATAGAGCTGGATATGTTGCTCCATATAGATGTATAAGGATTCAAAGAACTATAAAACACGCTTTAATTCTATAAATTGTAATATTCAAAAGAAGAGTGTACTAATCCAACGATAAATAGTTTCCCTTAGCAGTTTAAGTAACATCGGAAACAAGAAACTTGGGGAATACATACATGAAAAAAGCACTCATCGCAAAATAGAGTAACAAAATAGTTCCAAAATCAACATAATTTAAAACACATCCCCGACATGTCCGGACCAAACGTCATAATTTGTTCTTGGCCATCATCTTCAACCACAAAATTATTACAATCAGAGTGACCGAGCAAAAGCAGTGTTTCCATGTAGGAATTCATAAAGAATGTTGCATTTGTTCCATAGATCTCAAGATAATCAATGCGTTTTGTGTTAGGCTCATAGGCCACAAGTTCATCTCGTGCACACATAAACTCATGGTCTTTTTCTATTTCTAATATAGGTTGGCCACTGTTCCTAAATCCCAGTGGTGTTAATGTCCTTAACCCATATGGCGCCTCAACGGTGTATAACTTTGTAAACGATTTTTGAACACCATTCTCCATTATCCATACAGACCACATCTCTATTACGATGTTATTGTATTCAAGCATCACAAGAGATTCCCTTACCTTAGATATAGACAAATCTGCGAAAGAGTGGTGTTTCAATTTATCCGGGAGGTCTATCTCTCCAAAATTCTCATTAGTCATATCAAATGACATTATCAGATTATGATTTGTTAACCCATTTTCTTCAGTCGTCGGGTCAAAAGCACACCAATAAATAAACTTATCAACAACCTGAGACTGTAACTGAGTCCATAATTGTTTACGTGGAAGATTGCTTGATAGACTTCTCCATTTGCCTGAACTAACAGTATAAACTTTAGCTTCACAATGGTAGCTAGAATTGTTAAATTGTGTGATCCGAACAATTTTAGGGTCACGAGTGACAGGGCAAACCCCAAAACCAAGATGATAGTTATGGTCCGGGTTAATTTTGTTAGGCACAGCAACAGAAATCGACTTTCGAATTGAAGGATTCCAAAGAGCAATCATTTCGATGTTGGGGCAAAATTCATCTGGCATTCTAAGATACCCTCTAAAGCACAACAACCCATGAGAGCTACCAACTATGGTTGGGCTTAGAAGTCGTTTAACAGACTGGGGAGGGGTATAAACAAACCTCTGTTTAGGGAAGGTGTCATCATCGAGAAAAGAAACAAATTCAGACCTGATTTCTACCGGATTTTCCGGATCTTCCTTGATTTCTACCTGATCTTCGTACCAGAAATCATACCTGATTTCTACCGGATTTTCCGGATCTTCCTTGATTTCTACCTGATCTTCGTACCAGAAAAGCAGATGCTGCGGCTGAGTAACGCTGTGAGCAGCGATAAAATTAGAGCTGTCGATCAAAGACTTCCATGCTTTCGAGACCGATCTGAACTGAAGCAATGATACGACAGGAAGTCTTTTGATGATTTCGGCTTGGACATGGAAAGGAATATCGTCGGCCATTTTGATTTTGGATGAATTTCTAGGGTCTTGTTTTGTGAGGAGTGAGCGACAGGGAGATGATATGAGTTTCTAGGGTTTATATTAAGGGAGAAGCGTGAATGATACATTATAAGTGCGTGTTTGGTACGCTTGAATGGGGAAAGGAAAGGTGGATTCTTTACTGTTAACAAAAGTTGTTTGGTTGTACTAAAGGAAAGGAATAATTCGTTGCTTAAGAGGAATGGTATTCCCTCAAATCACGAGTACTTTTCATTCCACCTTTTTTGATCCCTTTCCTAAGATTTGAACAATATTACCCATCGCTATATCTCTATCAGATCTGTTATTGACGTATTCCATGGAACTCTAAACAGCTTTTACGGTGTGGGTACCAGCATGAGACCAGGAAGATAAAAGCTCACAGGTCTGTGAGTTTTGTGGGATAGCGGTACTTGTTGATTGTGTAGATTTTGTACAGATCTTATCGATCGTTCCTAAAAACACATGAGAGCGGACCTAGTTTCATAAGAGATGATGTTGCCATGTAAATTACACCTCTGTTGCTAATCTTTTATGTAAAAAATATTATTTAATGATTGTTATTTTTGTAATTAACTTTGAGAGACGATGATATATTGGTATATTTTCAGTGAATATATATTTTTAATATTTTCATAAAAAGTAATTTCCGAGAAGGACAAAAAATCGATTTGACACTATTTTATTATTATTTTTTCAATTAAGTCACGATGTTTCAATTTTTTCCAATTAAGTTGTTATGTTTTCAATTTTGACAATTTGACCGGTCAACCCGATAGTCAGCTGACGTAATATGATAACGTGTCAGTATTTGATACTGACATGACATGTTGATGTGACACTCAAGTGTCAAAATTGAAACATAATTGAAAACATAGCCACTTAATTGGAAAAAATTGGAAATTTTGTGACTTAATTGAATATAATAACAGAGTGTCAAAATCGAAACTTTTTCAAAAACTTTGTGTCTCTTTTGAAATTTGTCCTATATTTTTTAAAAGTATAGATATATTTTTTACAAGTATAAATATATATTTTTATATTTTTAGAAGTATAGATACATAGTGACTTATATACGTTTTTTTTTTCTTCATATAAACATGTATATATCAATAAAAGACGTATTATAAAACGAGTTTAAACCTATTTCTCAATATTTTTCCCTTATAAACATGTTTTTGATTGATACGATACGTGATTACATGCAAAACAAAATGTATTTATATTTCTAAAAACATAAAAATAAGTATTTGTACTTCTAAAAAATATATCCATATATTAAAAAACGTAAAATATGTGGTTATATTTCAAAAAATAATAAACATTTATACTCTTGAAAGATGTATGTATACTTCTAAAAACATAAAAATTTGTATTTATATTTCTAAAAAAACGTATAACATAGAAAAGAATATATTAATACTTCTAAAAATCATAAAAATATATTTATACTTCTAAAAACATAAAAATATGTATCTATACTTCTAACGAACTTAAACCAACATAAAAATATGTATTTATACTTCTAAATGAACAAATATACACGAACGAACTTAAACCAATATAACCGAACGAACATAAACAGACAAACATACATTAACGAACAAATAATTATTTTTATGTTTTTAGAAATATAAAATACGTTTTGTTTTGTATATAATCACGTATCATATTAATCAAAAGCATATTTATAATAGAAAAATGGGAAGGAGACTTGAACTCGTTTTATAATACATCTTTTATTCATATATACATGTTTATATACAAAAAAAACATATTTATATTTTTAAAAGCATAGAAATACGTATATATACTTCTGAAAATGTATCCATACTTCTAAAAATATAAAAATACGTATTTATACTTGTATAAAATATATCTATACTACTAAAAACGTAAAAAGACGTGTTAAGTTTGTTCAAAAAACGTCTATACTACTAAAATATATCTATACTACTAACAAATAATTAAGTTTGTTCAAAAAACGTAAAAATGTATCCATACTTCTAAAAATATAAAAATACGTATTTATACTTGTATAAAATATATCTATACTACTAAAAACGTACAATTAGTATCTTGAAGACAACTCACTAAGTAACTCACCAAATTTGTTGGCGTCATCATTGTGTGAATCATCTTCTGAATTCAGGTGTAATATATCAATCCTCCAATGTAGATGAATGAGATCCAATGAAAGTGTCATTCCTTGCAAATGTTTTATCTTGTGAGCACAAGGAAGCCCATGGTTGCTATAAAATGAGTCAAATGACCAGTGCAATGAGTCATTACACCTGAAAAACCAAATAGTTATCAAAGGTTAGTAAAAAAATTATGTTTTACAACAATTTAAAACTATAATTTTACACCATACAAAAGCTCCTTAAAAACTGAAAAATAATTACTTATGAAAAGAAACTTTTGTTGGGACATTCGAGCAAAATTTTACATATGAAAAGAAAAATCATAATAACACTTATTCTAACACTATTGGCCATTTCTAGCTGAAATATGCCTACATTACTTATTGTTTACCACTTATTTGCAAATGATATATTTTCATGCATCAAGGCAATATATGCCTGTATCTACCTACTCTTTACCATTTCTTTGCAATTAATATATTTTCGTGCATGAGAGGCTTTGCATGGGCAAACATAAGTTTCACGAAAGTTTGCACAATAAATGTAAACTACAATGATAATAAATCAAGTTAGGAAAAATGATTAGCATTTGGAATTTATATGCATATTAAAAGTTGAAAACGCATCACAAGAATCACAGCATGCATAATAGGCATATTAAAAGTTGAAAAGGTTTAACAAGAATTTGAACAAAAAAACTTATTTATCCTTGAAGCAGCAGCGACTACGAGTAGCTTGGAAGAAACAGTGGCGACCAATGACTTAAAAGAAACAACGACGACGGGTGACCGGCAAAGAAACAATGGTGACAGCGAACGTCAAAAAAGCAGCGGCGACAGCGAACGAAAACGAAGCATCGACGGCGACAAACGGCGACAAACGGCAAAGAAGCAACGACAACGATGAACAACGAAGACGCAGCATCAATTCTTGACCGGTTAATGATTTGAGAGGGTAACATACATTTCACGGTGTTCACATTTAGGCAACTAAGTTTTTTTCGTTTACATTTGACCATTTAACTTGTTAAGTTTGTTCAAAAAACGTCATTATGACCGGTTGTAGTAGGTTGTTGCTGACGTGGCATCATACGTGGTTGGGTTAATGACTTGATAGGGTAACATACTTTTTTTCGTGTGGGGCAAATTCCAAAAGGGTTAATAATTTGAGAGGGTAACATACATTTCATAGTGTTCACATTTAGGCAACTAAGTTTTTTCCGTTCACATTTGACCATTTAACTTGTTAAGTTTGTTCAAAAAATGTCATTATGACCGGTTGTAGTAGGTTGTTGCTAACGTGGCATCATACGTGGTTGGGTTAATGACTTGATAGGGTAACGTACTTTTGTTCGTGTTTGCATTTAGGCAACTATGTTTTTCGTTCATATTTGACCATTTAACTTGTTAAATCTGGGGATCTATTCAAGAAAGTCCTCACATTTTGACTGAATATTCAATTAAGCCCTTTTTGTTTTTTATTCAATTTAACCCAACTTTTTGAAAATCATTTGCAAATTCGGGACAAGTGTCGGTTTACCCGTTCCTAGTCGTTTACATATGCTGAGTTGTTGCCAATGTGTCTAAATGAAGCTAAAATGTCGTTTCAAGGTGCACTAAATTAAAACGAGTTCACGTTCACGAAAAAGTCCATTCCCCAAAAAAGGTAGGGCAAACTTTGGAGTCTTCTTCCTCTAGTAGCCGCAGCAGACGTAATTTCATAAGTCAAGCTGCAAGGGCAACATGCAATTGTGGACACAAAACTGGATTGTGGATATCATGGACTCCAAAGAATCCAAGTCGTAACAATTTTCATTGCTAATACTAGTTGCAACTCTATACATTGAAGGATGGAGAAAAGGACTGAGACTATTTTTGGTGGATTGATCTACCATTGCCAAACAAGTGGTATAGAGACCAGATGTTGGAAATGCGAGTTCTTGCCAATGGTGGTGTTGTTGATAATGTTGTTGTACCTGATGGAGTGTCTATGAATGTTGTTCATAATGCCCTATACGTGCAAATGAACCTGCAAATGGAGTGGAATTCTGGAAGTGGATATTTGTTTTTTGGTGATTTTCGTTGTTGGAATTATGTATGGTTAGGTCGGTTTTGGCTGTAGGGAAATGTGGTTTTCTTTTGGTATTACCGGTATAGATGTAATCTTTTGGTCTTCTGTAAAGTAAGTTTTTGGGACCTAATGAAAGTAGATTGCCATAACTACGTGAGTTTGGTAAGTTTATGTAATGTATTATTATGTAATATTAGTTTGGTAAGTTTATGTAAGGGATCCATTTATGTGGTCGGAGAAACTTCTAGAAGCGGAATACTAGTAGAACAAGAGATAGTACAAAACTAAAATGTTGCAAATAAAAGTAAATCTAACCAACTAGAAGCATGAAACCGAAAAGCTACGAAAATTGAGTCAAGGATGCCAGAGATTTACTCGATGGATCAGTCTTCGCTCTCGAATTGCAACTTAGAAGTCTCTGTTTATGGTTGAGAAATTTGACGGCCCACGCCGCTAACCATCGGTGTTCGCGTCGCGAGTCTTTCCTTATCCCCGTTTATTCTCATTTTGAAATTCAACTCGTGTCGGATTACTATTCTATCCCAAATCTAGCACCGTGAAACGGACTTCCCTACATCGCGAACTCCTTTTTGTTCTTATCCTAGTTTCTTATCTCCAACTTCACCAATT
Organism: Cichorium intybus; assembly: GCA_023525715.1. NCBI lineage: Eukaryota > Viridiplantae > Streptophyta > Magnoliopsida > Asterales > Asteraceae > Cichorium > Cichorium intybus. The sequence continues at coordinate 112,945,542 of CM042014.1, read as the reverse complement.
TTGCACTTAAAACCCTACATTGTAGCTAAAAGTACACACACAAAACCCTTTGCACTAAAAATGAGTGATATTAGTCTTTTTATAACAATAAAGTAACCAAAACCTTATCCAATGACATGTAAAATATGCAATATTAAAGCGCGTTATCACACACACATCTGTTTTCGGCTATACACAAGACATACCTACAGACACACACACACACATACCACTAAAGACACAAACACACATAGACAAACACACCTCAACCCTGTGGATCAAATAAGGGCCAAATTTTCCACAAAAAATTGGGGCCGAATTTGCAAAAAGAATGTTATTTACTCTAATTTCTTTTTCTTTCTGGGTTTGGGACTAATTTTCCAAAAACAAACATAAATTACGTGTGTTATTTTGTATGTCTGTGTATTTATGTATATTTGTAACTATATGTGTCTATATATGTATGTGATAGTGTATGTATGTGTATGTGATTGTGTGTATTTATGTGACTGTGTATGCCTATTTATGCAATTGTATGCCTGTTCAAATGCAATAAATTGTAATGTGTACTTTGTTATTGTTTGTAGGTAAATGTTGCTGTTATTGCAAGTAGAAGGGATCCGTTCATAGAATGGCTTGGTCTTGAGAGTATTTGAGATCGAAGAAAATAAAAAAGAGATCGGGAAGGAGAAAGTTCGAGCATAACACACACACACACAGGCACCTATGCGATTTTAGAAAAGAAAAAGGCGATCGGGAAGGGAGAAATGGCCACTTAGGGCTCGGTTTCAGCCTTCGTGGGTAGCGATTTTCATCAAGTCGAGGAGGGTGAAGCAACAACTGCGTTTTCCGAGCTCTTGAAGGTTATCGACGATAGCAAGCCGCCAGAACTGTTGCAGCGGCGGCAACGGTGGCCGGGGACGGACCCCTTTGGTCCGATTTCATGTGGTGCAACTTCAAATCTCATATTTCTTTTGAACATGGACAGAAACATTAAGGTAATCACTTAACTTTTCAAACCCTAAGTGTTAAAGCATTAATTTGATTTAGGAATTGAAGCAATATGTGAAATTAGAACTTGTTCTAGTTAGCTATTATTGAGTGCGTTCAATGGCCTGAAGAATCAAGTGATTTTATGGAAAAGTTAACATATTCAACGCTGAAAATTTTGAGCAAATGTTATTGTCAAGGATTGAAACTAAGAACATGGAATGAGAAGAGCAATGTTGTGTTGATTATCAATACGAGTTATGTTAAAAATGATAGAAATTATTCAAATACAAGTGTTTTGGTTGTTAGATAGGGATTATTTTCAACATGTTAAGTTCAAATACTTCAAGTGTGGAGTTGTAGGTTTGAAAATGTTAGTTATTTCATATGTGAAAGAATGTTGAATAATTGGTTATTTCAACATGTTGTGTAGGAATGAGTCAATGTTTTAGACTTATAATGTTGGTTTGAATTAGATTGGTACAACTGGAATTTTAATACATCTGGAACACACGTTAAAGTTAGTAAATGGTTTGAATGATATGAAGGTTGTGAAAACACAAGCAAAGAAAATGGTAAAGTAATAAACTGGAATGGAATTGGGCATTCCAACCCTTTTGGGACAATTTTCGGTATTTTAAAAAAATTATATGAATAGATTATGGAATTTAAATGAAATGATTTTTATGAAATATTGGTAATATAGTGGAGTCAAGCAAATGAGAATTAACGTGTTTTGCAAGAATTTCTATTCATGGAAACTTTAATGGTCGGGGTTTATTAAAAATGGTATAAAATAGGAAAATGACGGATGTTTTGACATTTAAGCAATTAGTAGTGTTTTATAAGTATGTTAGCCTTATAAAGTTATTTAAATTACATGTTAAACTCAAGAAATACATAATTAGTCAAATTTGGGACAAAAATGGGTAAAAATACCCAAAAATGATTATTATGCTCTAAGGAGCATACTTAACCTTTGGAATGGAATTAGATGATGTATAGAAAGAGTGCATGTATGATTTAATAAAGATTATGTGTTTAGGTGTAGTATGTACTAACCTCTTAATAATTTAATAGAGGTTAAAAGATGTTGGAAGCAAGTGGAGTCAAGAGCTAGTGGATCTTTGTAGCTAGACATACCTAGCTATCGAGGTGAGTACATGCGGGTTTTTACTGGTTACATAGCAACAAGTTTTAAATATTGAATGTTTTACGTTATGCTAAATATTTTATGAGTAATAGTTTTCCAAATGGTTTTTAAAGCTTGAATTAGCAAGTATTTATAAAGTTTTATGTGGCTTTTAAATGTAAATCCATATGCAAGTTTTACCATCCATGTCATGTTTATCAAAGTGTACCGTTATGTTTTGAAAGTATGATTTGACATTAAACTGAATATGTTTTGAAAAGAATGTTTTGGCATCAAACTTAATATGTTATGAAAGTAAGTTTTGGTATTAGCCATACAATGATTATGAAAATATGTTTGGGTAAAGAGCCTTAATGTGTTTATGTTTATAAATGACTGGTATTTGAGATAAGAAATGTACAGCAATGTGAAGCAATGAAAATGTTCTTGCCCGAGCCATGAGATTCCCGCAAGGAAATGTAGAGGAGTCTACTGGGGTGATACTTTCCCCTTCGCGAAGTAGATGTCCTAAAACATAAGAGGCTAGGGTGGACTAATTTTGTTCTTTACTAACTAGTGTAAACTTGGGGTACAACCTAAGGTGATTAATGCTCTAAGTATGAAAATCCAATTGTGATTGAATACCAATTAAGTTTAAGTAATGAATGTCTTATGTTGGTAAGATTTTTATTTAATTTGTTATGGAAAGGCTTTACAAGCAAAATGACAATATATTTCAATTATAAAGGTTTTGACAACAAGTATTATGACATGATTCAATTATGAACTATTTGACAGAAAGTGACAATATATGATTTGATTACAAAGGTTTTGTAAATGATGTTTGTTATGTTTTCAAATGCTTTGAGTCTAAAACTCATGTAACTCACGAGGCTTATTGTCTCACGTATGTTTGTTTTAAATACTATGTACTCAGGAACATGATGACTGAAATCAGAGGATAGAAAGAAAGGACTTAGAAGCTCTCATGTGGACATAGATAGAAAAGAGTATAAGAAGATAAAATTACTTTTAATGCGGTATAGTTATGATGTGTTATTGAGAGATGTTATGATTATGGTTAGAATAACCATTGTAGTTGTATTGTAAAGTCTTGCTATGTTCCGTAATGCTTTGGGTTATTTTGATTTTGAGTCGAGTGAGTACGGATTTTATCTGTTTAGACCAAAGGTCATGCTGAATTTACGGTAGAATTGTTGTGTAGTTACGGGACATTAGCTTAAGATGTCATGTTGTTTTACTATGGTTAGATTGATATGAGTTTTGTAACCGCCACTATTGTTTAAATATTTTTAAACTTATTTGTTTTGTTGGGACCAAAGATTTAAAGGTCATGACTTAATGTCCTGAGAAAATTTTTTAAAAGAACAAAATTTTTACTTCGTAATGTTTTATAAATGATTACACCATTTAAGGTGTATGAAAGATGGGGTGTTACAGGTAGGGTGACCAGAGTGGGCAGTGGGGTTGCCGGAGGTGGAGGCGGCATCCACGGTGGGATGCCCAGAGATAGACGCGACAACGACAATGGGGTGGTCGGAGGTGGATGCATCGACATTGATGGAGGTGGCCGAAGGTAGACGTAGTGTGGGCACTGAAGTGGAGGCGGTGTCGACGATAGGGTGGCCAGAGGTAAGGTAGAAGCATTGACGGCGGGGTGGTCGGAGGTGGAGGCGACCTTAACAGTGGGGTGGCAAGAGGTGGAGGCGCCATCAGTGGTGTGGTGGTCGGAGGTTAAACAAATATTCCTCATTCATGGAATTTTAAATCCTAAGGGGAGGCGATGTATTTAAAAATCCCCCATTCATAGGATTGTTCGGTCATTTTAAAATCTTATATTTACAAATGTCATGCTTATTTTCCAACCAAACATAGGATTTTCCGGGATTTAAAATACAAATCCCTAGGAAATCCGCAAACCAAACATGCCTGAATTTTTAGGGTTATTTATACAATATATATCTAATTTCTCTCACTTTTTTTTTTTTTGCTTTAAATTTATTTTATGTATTTATTAATGTTTTATGAATTTAACATAGAGTTTCTAAAATGATTCTATTTATTAAGAAATAAATCCGAAACATAAAAGATGAAATTCAATATATATGAATTTCTAAAATCAAATTAATATATAACATTATATTATAAAGAACAAATAGTATCATTAAAATTAGACAATACAATTAAATTACTAAAATTATAAGTTTTCAAATTCTAAAAACAAGAACAGACATATGAAAACCAACAGCTCTTTACTTATGACACTATTACATCTGATTCGTTCATACACATACATGTCATTGCTTATAGGTTCCGTATAAAGATTTGCCAATAAAGAACAACCCAAAATAGACCAAATATCTTTTAGTACAGAAATACAACAAAAACTGCACCACGTTACCAGTTTGGAGTCTCCCTCATAAGATAGCATATCATCTTGTATTGCAAATTAGTGCAAACAAATTGTTTCAAAACAAAGTTAACCAAACATATATAATTTGACTGTCAACAAGATATTAGTGCATAATGTTCAAAACTACGTGAGATTTACCATCATTAATATTACAAACATTGAACAAACTACTAACACGGCATCAAATTATATGCGATGCAATCAACTTTTTATCAACTTCAACTAATTTGGAGAATATTTTCCTCAAAAGTGGTATGCCAATAACCACTACACATCAGACTGACCAAGCAAAAGTAGTGTTTCCGTGTAGGAATTAACGTTGAACGAATATCCCCTAAACAGGCCATTGCAGTGTTCCGAGTTGGGCTCATAAACAACAAGTTCAGTCGACTCATAGAAATCATCATTCACTTCAATTATAGGTCCACCACGCTTCCTAAAACCGACTGCCTTTATTGACTCATCTGGTGGCTTGATGGTGTATAGCTTTGTAAACGATCTTTGAACACCATCGTCCATTATCCATACAGAACAACAAACTTGTTCCTCAATGTTTCTATTGTATTCAAGCATGACAAAAGACTCCCTTAGCTTAGAAATAGACAACCGTGCGGATGGGTGGCTGGCTAAATTATCCGGGAGGTCTACTACTTTAAAAGTCTCATTTGTTATATCAAATAACATAATCACATTACGATTTTGGAACGCGGTATCAATACCACACCAATAGATAAACCGATCAATAACTACCTGGGGTTGTCTAATTCGTATTGAATTACTCGGGAGATTACTAGATAGACTTCTCCATTTCCTTGAACTAAAAGAATAAACCTTAACTTTCCAAAAGTTGCTAATTTCGCTTTTTTTATCAATCCACGCAGGAAGTTGTGTGATCTGGACGATCTTAGGATCGATAGTGACTGGACAAACCCCAAAACCAAGAATGATTTCATGGCGTGTATCTAACATATCTGGCACAACAAAAGCAATTGATTTTCTAATAGAAGGATTACAAAGAACAGCCAACCTCTTTTTAAAGTTGATTTGAGAAGTCTCTGGATTCCAATGAAAACCTTCTAAACACAACAAGCCATGGGAGGTTCCGACTATTCTTGGAAGTTTAACGTACACGGGAAGAGTCGGAACAAACCGCTGTTTGGGGAAAGAGTCATCGTCGAGAAATGAAACGTATTTTACTTCTCCTCGCGAATCTTTATACCATACAAACAGATGTTGTGGTTGAGTATGGCGGACGCTGTGACCAGCAATAAACCCAGAGCTGTCGATCAAAGACTTCCATGTTTTTGAGACAGATCTGAACTGGATCAATGATTTGACAGGAAGCCTCTTCATGATTTCTTCTTGCATATGGAAAGGTAGTTCGTCTGACATCTTGATTTTGGGTGGGTGTTGTTAAAATTGATGTTTGGAGGTTTATGCAACGGGAGAGCTAGTAGACATGGGAGATTTGGGGACTTTGGGCATTTCAAAGAGGGGACTTACTTGATAATTTCGAGTAGAAAATATCAGTTTTGACTTTTGTACGGGTGCTTTTCAACTTTCTTTATTTTATCCATCCATTTGAAATAAAAATATTTTGATTTTTTTTTTGTCTTTATTTTTTATTTACAAAAATATAAAAATAAATAAATATATTTGAAAATATCTAGTAACTTTCAATTGACATATATAACGATTATTCATTAAAGTTGCAAATCCCCTAACGATTATTCATTAAAGTTGCAAATCGCCTACACTTCAATTTGGTACTTCATATACTTTTTTTTTGCGTGTATAAAATTTGTAAAGGGTCATCTTAAAAAAAACCCCTCATAATTATCTAGAATGTCTCATCAATTGGGGTTTTCTTTTTAATATATATATATATATATATATATATATATATATATATATATATATATATATATATATATATATATATATATATATATATATAATTTTTATTTAATTTATTTATTTATTTTGGTATTTATAATTTAAATAATTTTATAACTTTTTGACGTTTAGTTCAAATATATTTTCTAAAATGTTTTTTTAACGTTTTGTTCGTTTGTATTATTTAACGTTGTACTTTACTATTTTTTTTAATTTTTGACGTACTAATTTTCTAATTTTTAACGTTTTGTTTGAATACACTTTTATATGTTTTGTTCGTTTGCATAAATGAAAAATAATAAAATAAAATATTAAATTACTTAAATAATCATCAATCATCTAATACAGTTCTTTCAGTGCTACGATTAAAGCGGAAATGATTCATGTATGATTGCCAAAATTTTGAAACCGATTAATCAAATCGAATAAACAGAAACCGATTAACCAAATCGAATAAACCGAAACCGATTAACCAAACCGAATAAACCGAAACCGATTAACCAAACCGAATAAACCAAAACCGATTTAACCAAACATTATTTGGTTTAGTTAAATTAAACCGAAACCGCTTAACCAAACCGAATAAATCGAAACAAATTAAACAGAAATCGATTTAACCTAACATTTTTAGTTTTGGTTAAATTAAACCGAAATCGATTTAACCAAACCAAATAAACCGAAACCGATTTAACCGAACCTTATTTGGTTTGGTTACGATTAATTTAGAAAAATTAAAAAAACCGACTTAAACCGAAACCCGATTTAATCGACCAAATAACACGCCTATATATATATATATATATATATATATATATATATATATATATATATATATATATATATATATATATATATATATATATATATATATATATATATATATATATATATATATATATATATATATATATTATTTTTATTTAATTTATTTATTTATTTTGGTATTTATAATTTAAATAATTTTCTAACTTTTTGACGTTTAGTTCAAATATATTTTCTAAAATGTTTTTTTTACGTTTTGTTCGTTTGTATTATTTAACGTTGTACTTTACTATTTTTTTTTAATTTTTGACGTACTAATTTTCTAATTTTTAACGTTTTGTTTGAATACACTTTTATATGTTTTGTTCGTTTGCATAAATGAAAATAATAAAATAAAATATTAAATTACTTAAATAATCGTCAATCATCTAATACAGTTCTTTCAGTGCTGCGATTAAAGTGGAAATGATTCATGTATGATTGCCAAAATTTTGAAACCGATTAATCAAATCGAATAAACCGAAACCGATTAACCAAACCGAATAAACCGAAACCGATTAACCAAACCGAATAAACCTAAACCGATTTAACCAAACATTATTTGGTTTAGTTAAATTAAACTGAAACCGCTTAACCAAACCGAATAAATCGAAACAAATTAAACAGAAATCGATTTAACCGAACATTTTTTGTTTTGGTTAAATTAAACCGAAATCGATTTAACCAAGCCAAATAAACCGAAACCGATTTAACCGAACCTTATTTGGTTTGGTTACGATTAATTTAGAAAAATTAAAAAAACAGACTTAAACCGAAACCCGATTTAATCGACCAAATAACACGCCTATATATATATATATATATATATATATATATATATATATATATATATATATATATATATATATATATATATATATATATATATATATATATATATATATATATATATATTAAAAGAAAACCCCAATTGATGGGACATCCTAGGATAATTATGAGGATTTTTTTTACCAATACCCGTAACTTTGTAAATGATGAATCTATACATAACCCATATAGTCTATTGTTTTTATCATGATTTGATTTTTTGTTTTTTTGTTGTTTTTTTTCTTTTTTTTTATGAGAAATTGTATTTATTCCTACTTTTTGTTCCTACCCATCTTCCTACCCATATAAACTTATGACAAGTGTCACATTTAATAAAATTAATAATATTTTAAGCCACATGTCACAATTTAACATGAGTAGGAATATAAGTAGGAACAAAAGGTAGGAATAAATACAATTTCTCTTTTTCTATTTTGTTTTTTTGTTGTCTTTTTTTTATTAATTGTATTTTGATTTATTATTATTATTATTATAAAACAATAATAATAAATTTAAATTTTATAATTTTTACGTTTTAATAACAATAAACAATAGTTTTTTTAAGTAATTACGACACAACGAACGACGTTTATAATTTTATAAAATTATGTCAAATTATATCAAAACATTTATGTCAAATTTGACCAAATGTCGAATTAATGTATTTAACTTTTATAAGTTTTATGTTTTAGTAAAAAAAATAAAACAATAGTTTTATTTAAAGTAATTACGACACAACGAATGACGTTTATAATTTTATAAAATTATGTCAACTTATATCAAAATGGTTGAACAAATGTATAAAAAAATAACAATATAAATAATAATAGCAATGCAAAGTTTGGTCCAATATTACAATTGCACGGTGCGTTATTGACGTGCACGCAGAGGTCGTCATGCGGTCAAAAATAAGAAATAACCTAACATACACTAGTATAGTGGAGTCAGGGTCGATCCACAGGAGCTACGTGGTCAGCCTAGATGAGAGATTACCAACTGATAGTGTCACGGCTATAGTCGGAGGAACTAATTTCTATCTGTCTACCTTAAGGCAATATTCAAACACCCAAGCCAAGCTTAGCTATGTCCAAATGACCTAGTTACTTTCTGAACTCAGAAGTACATCTCTGAATCAGGAGCAATTGAAGGCATCCAAACTAGCAAAACCAAGCATAGCATAAACTAGCTAATAACTAACAGTTCTATGAGACAGTTAATAGCCGAGGTTTAATGCCTAACCTAACCAAGTTAGCTACTTTTTTCAGCAAGGGAAAACAGTCCCAACCAAGTCACAAACAAGTGCAATCACAATCAACAACCAAATAACAAACTAACATCCAAAACACCGAAAAACCAATATTAACATTAACCGAATGATTGCATTTACTCAAACCAATATCCAAACGTTAAAATCAGTAGCTAAACACTACTAAAAACAGAACCCTAAGCTGGAGATCAATGGTTGTCACACCCAAAGATTCAACTCAAGCTTACAAACATTTAACTAAAGTGAAATAAAATCTAAAAACATGAAAATACCAATTTATAGCTTCTGAGATGGATTCCTCGAGTCAAAGAGCTTCTAGGTCGATGTTTACACCAAGTCTTTGCTCGGGTTTTCGGCCGGAAATGCCTCTATTTATAGTTGCAAATTTCCCGTGACCGCGCCGCGCAAATGTGAAATCCGCGGCGCGCGTACTTATCCGTTCCCCGTTTTTTCGTCATTTAAATGTGTTCCACCGCCTTACATCCGCGTCGCGCAGGAGATAAACCCGCGGCGCGCGTACATCTTCTCTTGCGCCGCGCAAATGTGAAATCCGCGGCGCGCGTACTTATCCGTTCCCCGTTTTTTCGTCATTTAAATGTGTTCCACCGCCTTACATCCGCGTCGCGCAGGAGATAAACCCGCGGCGCGCGTACGTCTTCTCTTGATTTTGCATTCTTTCCATACTTTTTCCTTTTTGTGCACTTTTAGTCCCTGTTTCCGTTCTTTTTCTCCAGACAAGTCCTGACACGAAAAGTGAGAATACCCATGCATATATGATATAATTTTACCAAGGACAGGGCTCAACAACGCCTAAAATACTTGATATAACTAGGCATTGTCAGTTATATGGATAACGAACATAAATATTTAGTCGAGCACTATGCAATGTTTCCTATTCAGCAGAATGTTTTGAACACACACAAGCTTGGACAAATGGATATGGTGTACAACTGGGTCGACGGATCAAGAATGACTATTTTCGACTAATAATAACGTGAATTTCGATTACCTACAAATGGTATAAACCCGAAAGATATTATAAATAATAATTTATACGTACAACCAGTTAGTTTATAAACAACTGAATAAATTCGAACGACAAAAAAGAAAACATTAGATTATCAATAAATTCGAATGGTTATAATTTTATAAATAATAAATAATAATAATAATAAATATAATAAAGGAAAAGACAACAAAAGACAAAATTGTGATAAAACAAAATTGTTAGTCAAATCAGAAGGGTGTATGGATTAAAAAACCAATTTAATTAAAATCTTTTTTGATTTGATGGTTTTAGAGGGGGTGAGGGGTACAAAATAAAATGAGAGGGTATTTATAGTACACCCCGTTTCAGATCGTAGGCTTTATGTTATTCGCACTAAAATTAATTATATTTAATTCTTAAAATGAAAAAGGAAAATTAATTTATTTCAAATTAATGCATATCACAAAGGTTGACGCCAAGACATTATTTGTATCTTTGCTCCGACGAGCATTTAGTATATATCCAAGTAAATGTAATGAAAACTAATTATGCTAAAAAGGTTTGACGATAAAATATTATTCAAAACACAATTTTGCATTGTTCAAAACACAATTTTGCTAAAAAGGTTAGACAATAAAAAGTTGGATATACATTTAAATCAAATGCATTGTTCACATTTTATTGTGTATTTTGGAAGACACATGTAGAACTTCAAGGATTGTGTGTTTGTGATGATTCCACAATTTTATATTTTGAAGGGTCTTGTGTGGTAGAATTTATTCAATTTTTTCTTTTTTGATTTCGAATGTCTACTTTTTGGGGAACGAATCACGGGCTCAAAGAATTTATCAGACACTCAAAAGTTTAGTAATCATAGAAGTAACAAATTCTTTCTTACTTTGAGACCACAGTTAGTATCTCGAAGATAACTGACTAAGCAACTCATCAAATTTGTTGGCGTCATTATTGTGTGAATCATCTTCTGAATTCAGGCGTAATGTATCAATCCTCCAATGTAGATGAATGAGATCCAATGGAACTGTCATTCCTTGCAAATGTTTTATCTTGTGAGCACAAGGAAACCCCATAGTTGCCATAAAATGACTGGTGAAAAGAGTCATTGTACCTAAAAAACCAAATAGTTATCAAAGGTTAATGTAAAAAAATTATGTTTTACAACAATTCAAAACTATAATTTTACACAGTACAAAAGCTTTTTAAAAACAGAAAAACCATTACTTATGAAAAGAAAGAAACTTTTGTTTGGACATTTCAGCAAAAATTTACATATGAAAAGAAAATTTCTTAATAACACTTATTTTAACACTTTTGGCCATTTCAAGCTGAAATATGCCTACATTACTTACTCTTTACCACTTTTTTGCAAAGATATCTTCTCATGGCATCAAGGCATGTATCAACTTACTCTTTACCACTTCTTTGCAATTCATATATTTTTCATGCATGAGAGGCTTTGCATGGGCAAACATAAGTTTCAACGTAAGTTTGCACAAGAATTATAAATTACAGTGATAATAAATCAAGTTAGGAAAAATTATTAGCATGTGGAATTTATATGTATTAAAAGTTGAAAACGCATCACAAGAACCACAACATGCATAGTAGGCATATTAAAAGTTGAAAAGGCTTAACAAAAATTTAAAAACTTATTTATCCTTGAATATATACCCAATGACCTTACTGTAAAAGATAAGAACCGTTGGTATAACAGTCGAGGTCTGCATATTTAGGCTGTATTTAATTAGGTGTACGTCACATTATCAAAGTCATACTCCTCGCACTAAATGTTTGCTATTTCAGCATATAAAAGTATAAAACAACCCCACAAAATACTTTGTTTTAATTATGTTCATGCCGTTCCTTATTACAAGAAAACTTTCTCAAGATCATACATTCAAAGTCACTTAAGTTTAATAAACACTCCTTTTATTGAAGTTGAACATATGTAGATTAAACATGGATTATGTTTTTCTTTTTGGTAAAAATCCCACCAATCAATGGGATCAACGCCTTCTTTTTCTTCTTTCTCAAAGAAGGGTTCCTTTCCAACACGGCTGTATCACACGATTGTATCATAACTTGTGCAACCGAAGGTGGATTTGCAAATGTCACGTATCTTTTCTTCTGAAATTCTAGTTCGGATGTTGCATTGTGACTTGTACTCTCCGGTTTCACTTCAAATTTGGTGATGTCTTCTATAAATTCAAAATCTTCCTCGACGACTGGATGATTTTTGGAGATTTGTTTAAGTTGTTGTAGCTCGTATTTAGTGCGTTCGAGTTCTTGTTGTAGAGAAGAAAGACAAGTTGCCATTAGCATTCGATCTTCTTGAGCCTCTTCCAGTCTTTGCTTGGTTTCCTCCAACTCTATGGTGATCGGTGTAGTAATCTTTCTATTTTCATTCACATCGTTTTGTATCTGTGTATATATTAAATGAAACCCAAATTGAATAAAAAATAGTTGTTACATCTAATGAAACATTTAACCACATAGTATCATTTGAAAATTAAACATTTTAAAAGAAGTTGATGTATGTTTTAATCTTGCATGTTATATTTTAAGATGAGTTCTATTAAAATTAAAATAAACTGGTAAACTAATAGAAAATTGTTTTAGAGGTAACCTTGAAAATATCATATTATTAAACATATTTAATGTGACAAGGCTTTTCCAGTGGGGCAAGTGCTTATGGATCGGTCAGAAGGGATGCTTTCATTCACTTTTAAGCAATCCCCTTCTTTCTCCATATAATATCGTATTTCTAGTGAAATAGTAAATTGGTTATCAACTTTAGTGGTTTTGTTGATAGTACTAGTAGAATTTAGCTACAAAAGGATTATTAGTTATATAATTATATTAGAATTAAATAAAAAAAATAGTGATGTATTTTTATTGAGGTATTTCTTATATTATTTCATGTTCGTTTGTTTTTATTCCAAAATTATATTTAAAAAAACGTGATAATCCAAATATTAAATAATTTATATTCTTTCTCAGATAGATGTTTTAATAAGAAAATTTTAAAAATAAAATCCTACAACTAAGTATATATTTCAAAAAAGAGCTCCATTAATTAAAAAGTTAAAAATCCAATATTGTAATTTAAAATTTAAAATATAATAAGATAACACATAAGATAAATAGTAACACTGTGCATTATCATAATTACGTTTAGTCAAAACAACTAACTTCAAACGTCAATTCGTGACAAAGCACGAACAAGATTTTAGTCGTACCAATTATCGATGAGGTATCCTGTCAAAATATAAATGATATGAATACAAGAATTCGGTTTATATATAGCTTATAGTTGTAGAATCATTAAATTTGAAAACAAAAGTTAACTCCAACAACATTAATTTATGTAAAAAACACTCAAAGTTTATATATTGAAATTTAAAAGAAATGACATGATTCGGAAAAAGAAGTAACCTCTTTGAGTTTGTTGGCATAAACTTCGCCGGCGAGAACTTTCTCGCCGAACAAGGCGACGGCCTCTTTGACGGACTTGAACGGAGCGCTAGTATCGATTTCTGCTCTTTTCATCATCATCAATATTTAGTGAGCGAGTGAGAAGAGAGATGGAATGTGGTGTAGATATGGTGAACAGAAGCTTCCTTTCTTCGCGGCCACTTCACTTGCGGGGGGAATTCTGTTACAGGTGGGATCACCATTTGTTTATTGCTTCTTATCAAGTTATTGATGGGCTTCGCTTTTTCATTTTCGGGTTAGTTGGGCCCATTTTGGATTCTCGGGTGTAGATGTAGAGTTGTAGACTACTAGACTAGTAATAAGTAATTAACTAAACTAAAATTGGATAAAGCCCGATTATGGTTGGTTTTTGTTTGATATAAAAAAACGATTTTGATTTATCTAAGGTAGTAAAAAGAAGTACAAAAAGGAAAAAACTATATCTGACATTCTCATGATGTTTATGGTACATGATCATCTGATGAGAGTTAAATTATGAAAATTTGAGGATGAAGAGAATGTACACATGTTTGATATGAGACCTTTATAGGATTTTTTTTTTTTTTTTTTTTTCCTAAAGAGCAATGTGTTATCATGCGGCAAAAAACGGTTTGTAACTAGTTCAAGATGTTAAATTTGATGTGAACATAAACCGACTTCTTCAATTGGTTCAATAGAACCATTAAATCAAAATATTTATAGAGATTTGTCAGGTATGTGAATAAAGATAAACTAAGAATATAAACAAATGGATAAGAATTTAAATATCCCGATATGTTTAGACGAGACAATCTTGAGACTCCCTCTCAAGTTGGACTATGAAAATCACGAACATCCACAAGTTGCTATGTAAGCGTTGAAAATGATCAACTACAAGTGCTTTACTAAAACCACATGCGGGTTGTGACTCAGACTGAATTGCATCAGTTTTCATTTTTCTGTTGTTTACACGTTCGTGAACAAAGTAGCAATCCATTTCAACATGCTTTGTATGTTGATGATATACTTGGTTGGCAGCAATATGTCAAGCTGCTTCGTTATCACACATCAAAGAGGTAGTTTCAACTTGAGCTACCCTTTAGATCACAGATTAACCATTGTAGCCATAACACTTCACAAATGTTATTTTCAATTGCTCAGTATTCTGCCTCTACCATGGAACAAGATACAACACTATATTTTCTTTATCCTCCATAAGATCAGTGCACCACCGACACTGACAAAATTATGTGTGAGCATCGGAAGGTTTTTTGGTTTGGTGGGTTAAACGGTTCGGGTTAGTCGGTTTTGGGTTGGTTGCCAAACCGACCTAAACCGAACCGTATAAAAGTTGGCATAGGGGCAACTAAGCCAATTGGTGTCATAGTAGGCCATAACCTCTAAGGAAAGTATAACCCTTGACCTAGGATTGATTTTAAATAACGAAGCACACTAAATGTTGCTATCATGTGCATCTGTCGATGATTGCTTAGAAATTGACTAAGTTGGTTCAAACTAACGACAATATTTGATTAAGTGAATGTGAGATAAATAAGTTGTTCCACCAAACGCCTATATTGTGATTCGCCTACTTCTGGACTATTTTCTTCCTTTTTTAAGTTTAAGGTTCTGTTCCATTGGAAATGCACTCGGTTTATAAGCTCCAGCACCATAATCTTTGAGTATGTCGAGGGTGTGTTTCCTTTGACTGTTTACAAAACCTTCTGATCGAGTCACTTGTATCTTTAAGACGTATTGAAGTGGTTGAACATCTTTAATACTAAATTGTGTTTGTAGGTGATCCTGCCTTCTTTGATTTTTTATGACATTTCCCAATAATAGGATTTCATCCACATAAATTAAAGCAATGACATGCATCATGCCAACCTTAAAAAGTAACATCAAATGGCCGACCTTAGTCTGATAAAAATCATTTTTATAGCCCATAAATGGATTTTTGCAAATTACAAACATGATTTCTTTAATGTTGGTTAACCCTTGATGTATTTTCATATATACTTGTTTCTTGAGCTCACCATGCAAGAACGTGTTATTTACATCCCATCGGTGTACTTCCCATTGTCTTTTTGACACTATAACTAATGCACATCTAACTATCACTAGCTTACAAGTAGTGCAAAAGACGAATGGAAGTCAATACCTTCAATCTGGGTATAGCCTTTTGTCACGAGACTCATTTTATATTTTTATATCACTCTATCTCCTATTTGGCTTATACTTCACTTTATAGACCCACTTTGACTCAATTTCTTTCTCTTCGAGTGACAAAAATTGTCCACATTCCATTTTCTTTAAGCGCCTACATGTATTTTATCATGGCTTTTTAATATTTTGGGTTTTTAATTACATGTGCAAAGTTCTTTCGCTCATCATGTGATGGGATGGCTGCTAAGAATGCCCGATGAGAATTATAGATATATAATATGCAAAAAATTGAGAAAGAATATATCGTATGAGTGCCTGATGTAGAAGCAGGTGTAGAGCCTGACATGTGATCTAGTCTAGAGCTATCAAGGAATGTTGCTAAATTAGTAACAAACTCATTTGGTTGTTTATGCCTTGATCTGACATGTGTACTTTGGCGAGTAGGTTCATTTTGCTGATGTTGGATATTGTCACCGGTGGGTTGTCGTCTGCTTTCACATCGAAGGACTCAGATGGGCTCGAGTATCATTGCCTATTTTTGGAGTCCATGTAAGTATTTGTTTTGGGCTGCTTCATTTTAAGAGCTCTTTCTTTCTCTTTATTTCTCTCTTTCTCTATCTCTATCTCTATCTCTATCTCTATCTCTATCTCTATCTCTATCTATCTCTCAATCACTTTGTATCATTAATAACTTTAGCCAAAATGGAATTTGTTTCCACTAAAGTCACATCTCGAGTTGCATATATTCTTTGATTCTTCAAGTCATACAACTTGTACCCTCTCTAACATATTGGGTATTTCATAAACCTACAAGGCCTCTCTTTTTCACTAAACTTGTAATATTTTCCCATATTGTCATGAACATAAGTGAGGCATCCGAAGAAAGGAAAATTCCCATACAATGGCAAGTTCCAAAGTAACATCTCAAGAGGAATTTTTTCCCCAAGACTTTTATTGGAAACTGTTTGTGATTTTAGTATCACCGGTTCATTATAGTATACCGAATTTACAAAAGTACAAATACAGTTCAAATGTTGATTTTAGACCAAGTTAGGATGCACGAAGTGCATACTTGTATCAAATGAGTTTGATCTCAGTAAGACCAAAATGGCAGGGGTCAAAGGGGTTGTGCCCCTTATAGGGTCCTATAGGTAACACCCCTGGCAGGATCCAACGGGTAGCACCCTTTAGGGGTCCCTTTATTTTTATTAATGAAGTTATTATGTAAAATATCATTTTTCATATTATATTTCATGATAATTACCATTGAAACTGTCATACTATGTTTACGGGATAGAATTAACATGTAAAGTTGATCAATCTTTATTTTGGTAATCTGTTGCTTGAAAGATTATCCCCATAATCTGGATTTTGTGATACCCAAGAATACGGTCGAAATTGTTGGGTTTTGTTCACTTTCAATTTTCAAAATTCTAGAGTTTTACAAAAAAAAGGCTTAGAAAGTATGAACAACATGACAAGGCATACCTACCAATGATCAATATATACAAGCATGCAAAGAATAAAACAACTAAGAAGGAGTTTAGTCTACAACATTTGGATATTAGATGAAGAACTTGGAATTTGGAAGGTAGAAATCGACAACTCTTAGAGCTATAGTAGCCTCCCTCAATAGGTAATCCACCACAAGAAGATAGTACCTTCAGAATGCTAGTTCCACCTTATGAAACAAATCTCTTAAGCTTAAGAACAAAAGCTAGTTTTGAACTTCAAGGGATGTGCAAACTTCAATTCTCAAGAACACTCAAGACTATGATCTTAAAGAGAAAAATGAATGTGAGAGTATGTATGAGTAAAGTTATTAACAACTTAGTAAATATAAAAGTTGTTTTTGTAAATATTTTAGAAAAGTTAGATAAAACGTAATATGTAAAATGGTTTGTTTTAAAAATTAACTAATTTATTTTTATATTTTTAATAAGTTATATAAAATAGTCTAATGATTTTTCAAATAGTGTATTTCATGTTTTAAAAAAAATAAAATTACCTAATATTAATATTTTAATAAATACAAAACGATTAAATACCATACTATTATAATCTTTTTTAGTCTTTGTTATTTATATCATTTTAAACTTTTTGACAATTACATAGTTTTTATATAAAATATATTCAAAATTATTTTGTATGTTTAATGAAATAAAAATAAAAAATATTATCTAAATATAATTGTGATTTAATAAACTGTTATACAGCATAAATGTCAAAATTGACAAAAACAATAAAAATACTAAAAAGATACTTTTATCGTATTGAGATTATATCGATTACCATTTATTAAAAAAAATATTTAAATTATTAAATAATCCAATAACCAACACAGTGTCATCAAAAGAGCCGCAGAAAGAAATAAAAGAAACCAACTGAACTCTTGATTCAAAACATGTACCTTTGCGGAGTTTCCACCCAACCAAAGATCCACCTTGATCTTACCGTCAATCCACAATGTCCTTCACCGTTAACTCGCCGCCGACAGTCCGACACTTTCCCCTCTCCCGGACATCCATTGGCCGCACGCCACGCGTCACCATGGTCGCCCGATCCAACTCCGGTGTCTCAGTCTCCACCGCCACTGCACTCCCTATATTGACCAAATTACAACACGATTGCGCCACTCCTCTCCCCGTCCTCCGCCACGTTGCTGACGCCATGGCAACTGATATGAGAGCTGGCCTCGCCGTTGACGGCGGCAGTGATCTCAAGATGATCCTTAGTTATGTCGATTCTTTGCCAACAGGGTATGATCTGTTCTTTCATCTAGATCATTTTAACTTTGCTAGTTAATTACCACTTTGAAATCCGAAGACTTTCAATGTTTGATTCTTAGACAAGTATATAAATCATAGTGGGTTGTTTATGCATTTGAATTCGAATGTGTATTATCTGTATTTGTGTATGTAAGTCAAAATCGTCTCTTTCTTTCCTGTATTTATCTAAATTTGTGTTTTGAAACTAAAATAAAGAGGATTTTGGACGATTATAGGAACGAGAGAGGGTTGTTCTATGCATTGGATCTTGGTGGTACGAATTTTCGAGTTCTTAGAACTCAATTAGGAGGAAAGGACGAACGAGTGATCGACACAGAAGTTGAGCAAGTTTCAATACCACAAGATATCATGTTTGGCACCTCAGAGGTATGTTCTTCCATCATAGTAATTTGCAATCAATTTTTGTTTCTTTAGTTCGAATTTGTTGTTGATCAATACATGGTTTAATGGAGTTATAGGAGCTCTTTGACTTTATTGCCTCAGCTTTGGCGAAATTTGTCAAGAAAGAGGGCGGAAAATTCGTGTTGCCAAATGATAGAAGTCGAGAAACGGGGTTTACGTTCTCTTTTCCGGTGAAACAAACCTCCATTGACTCCGGGATACTAATCAAGTGGACAAAGGGCTTTGCAGTGTCGGGAACGGTTGGTATTTTTTTCCTTAGCTCAAGACGAGCAATGAAATTAAAGAAATTGTACCTATATATGAACGACTGCGTTTGTTACACGGTTTTTTGAGTCTATTTTTAATAATATTGACGAGGAGGGCATTTACGTCTTTTGATGGAGATTGAGTCCCTGTTCCACCAAGTTTTACCTTTTTGGGTAAAAAAAATCGCATTTTTTTTCCTATTCACATCGGTCCGTGGCTTAGTCCCAGTCCAATGCACGCCAAACACAGTACAATGCCGTACTATTCTTTCTAGTCATGTCCTATCTCGCGTAACAAATGAAGCTTATATGACGTTTTTATTTTCTCGAGATGAAAAACAAGTTTGAATTGTGTTTCAGCCTGGAAAGGATATTGTGGCTTGTTTAAATGAAGCTATGGGAAGGCAAGGGCTGAATATGCGGGTGTCTGCATTGGTTAATGATACGGTGGCAACACTAGCCGGAGCAAGATACTGGGACAATGATGTCATGGTTGCGGTAATTCTCGGGACGGGAACTAATGCTTGCTATGTGGAATCCGTGGACGCGATTCCTAAACTACAAGGCCATAAATCTATCTCGGGGAGAACGGTTTGTACATTATTTTTACTTATAATTCTTTATTAATAAGTAGGCCTAGAAGCAACCAGTAAAGTTACTCATCTCATTTAGACAATCTTTTTGAGTCATTTTGCAATAGGGTTGCCGTTTGTGAGGTCTAGTAAGGCCATGTTTCTATTTCTTATTCCCATTAAGCGTAATCTGGATAAATGATCTTTAATAATTAATTGAGAAAATCACAGCAAACTTGGGGAAATGGAAGGAAAACTACACAAGACAAATTTGTAAAGGTTACGACTTTGGCCGTGTTTGGTAGCCTCTTAACTGAAAATCACCCACACCCACACCCACAGCACCCCACCGCACCCACCACGCCCTACGCCACCCGGCACCACCCAACCAACCCCCACCCCCACCCCCATAGTCATAGACTCTTTATGTGAACTTTCAGCTAAATTTCGCACCTCTTAAGTTATGCCATTTGGGATTGTTTTCAGATCATCAATACGGAGTGGGGAGCATTCTCAAACGGTCTTCCTTTGACCGAGTTCGATAGAGAGATGGATGCAGCGAGTATAAACCCTGGTGAGCAAGTAAGTCTCGACCATTATAACTCTTTCTGTCTCATAAAAATTGTAATAAGTTTCGCTCTGGTTTGTCTGGAATTCGTTGCAACCAATTTCATTCTCGAAAGAAACTACTAATTTGCCCCTTCTGCAATATACTTATAAAGTTATAATTATTAATTTTTTGGAGACAGTTATTTGAAAAGACAATCTCGGGTATGTATCTTGGTGAAATTGTGAGGCGCGTACTTGTGAGGATGGCCGATGGAAGTTCGTTATTTGGAAAGCATATTCCCGAAAGACTGCGAACTCCTTTCACGCTCGGGTAACCGCGACATCTAATCTGAAATTAGTAGATTGGAAACATAATTTTGTTTCTTGAAAATTAATATTATATTAAAATTGTAGGACCCCAAATATAAGTTCTATGCAGCAGGATACTTCTGACGATCTTGAAGCTGTGGGATCAATCCTCTATGAAGTAACTGGGGTAAATTTTTATTTCAATATCCTTCTAAAATATCAATATTTAAAACAGAAACATCGTGTTAGTTGCATAAATTGGTAAAAAGGTAAAACATCGTTGTATAAAATTGTTGAAAAAATAAAACATAGTTGAATATATTAGTAAAAGAATGAAACATTGTCATAAAAATTGGTACCAAGCTGAAACATTAACGAATAATAATCAATTATACAATGAAATATGGTTGCATGTTTTGGTCTCTGTTATAGTGTTGGAAATTTCGGCCATAGAATGAAACGTGATTTGATATTTCTTCTAAAAAACCACTTTATTGTATAAAATAAACAATATCATTGATGTTCATTTTAGCACGTTTTGTATTAAGACGTGTAATCTTAATAACAAACTCAACTCGGTATCAGATGGACTCAAATTTAGCTGCAAGGAAGATGGTGGTGGAGGTGTGTGACACGATTGCCAAGCGTGGCGGCCGTTTGGCGGGAGCTGGAATTGTTGGTATACTCCAAAAAATGGAGGAGGATTCAAAGGGTATCGTGTTTGGAAAACGTACGGTTGTTGCAATGGATGGAGGTCTATACGAACACTACCCTCAATACAAGAGGTACCTTAAAGATGCTGTAAAGGAGCTTCTAGGGCCAAAGATATCAAGCAATGTAGTTATCGAGCATTCTAAAGACGGATCGGGTATTGGAGCTGCACTCTTAGCGGCTACGAACTCGATTTATGAAC
Source organism: Cichorium intybus (assembly GCA_023525715.1). Classification (NCBI taxonomy): domain Eukaryota; kingdom Viridiplantae; phylum Streptophyta; class Magnoliopsida; order Asterales; family Asteraceae; genus Cichorium; species Cichorium intybus. The sequence goes on along the minus strand of CM042014.1, from coordinate 112,923,811 downwards.
ACTGATGTTGTGGGGTAATTATTGGCCCGAAAGTACTTATTCTGTGAATGTATCTTATGTTTGATTTTTTTTTGAAAGTCAATTTTTGGATAATAAAATAACATGATCAATTGATAACATTGAACATGAAAATTGTTGAAAGCAACAATGAGTATTACATTTTCTAACAATATAGGAATTATACTTTATTTTTTCTCGTGATAAAGCATTTACATTCATTCACTCATAATAACAATGTATTTATAATTTCTTTTAAGGATGATAACTATATGTAACTCATAATAGCAACATACTTATAATTTCGTACCTCTTATTGTTGGAACCCATTTTGACTGGTTAGGTGCAGAAAAAAAATAATAATAATATCTCGAAGATTAATCGATACATAAATTCACAACAAAGATGAGTTCTCTGGTAGTATTATAGATAGAAATAGTATAATCATAATACAATAAAGAACTCTTAGTAGAAGTTCCCTTGCACACCATCTCTAACTATAACCATATTTTGATGCACACATACAAATGACCAATTTCCCAAGAGAGGAAAGTATCTTACAAAACATAAAGGGAATATTCTAACCCAATAAATATCTTGATCTTTCAACCCGGAAAGTCATTATTTCTCGTCATGTAGTGTTTGATGAAACTCTCTTTCCACGTGGCGCGATCAATCCTAATGAATCACCATCATATGATTTCCTAGATGAAAACCATGGCCCTCACCACATTTTCGGTCTATCTTAGTCCACACAAACTCCAAACCCATCGTTTCCTTTCTAAATCAAGAATCTCCACACACCACATGGGTCCATCCATCCTTGGTTCCATCTAAATCGGACAACTTTCATTAACTGCCCAACCCTAGATAAATCTAACAATACATGTTTCCATCACCGAAACCATGCTCAACAACCCCATACCCTCACCCTCAACTCTTTTCAAACCGAACTCACATCCGTCCCTTCCTCAATCGCTAACTTGCTACCGTACTCTCAGTCAACTCGCCTCCTGACTACTCGAGAAAAAAGTGGTACTGTGAAACCCACTTATTGCCTAAATCTACTCGAGGAAAAAATGGTATTGTGAAACCCACTTATTGCCTAAATCTAAACAGATCCACTTTTCACCCATCTCTCGGTCCTATTTACAAGCATTGCTGGATCCACATAGTCATATAACCATGCTTGATGAATATAATGCGCTCATGTTATCTTGTCTATGTGGTTATTTAAATAAAAGCTTAATGCTGATGCTACTCTCTCGATATAAGGCTCATTTTGTGGCCATCGGGCGAAGCCTGGAGACATTAATTGGCCGATTCATCAGCTTGACAGAACGGACACCTCCAAGAGATGGTTTAATAGCACCAACCTCCTGAATCACATATGTCACCTTCAATGATGCTATCAGTATCAAACAAACCACTCACGCATGTCACCTTCAATGATTCTTATCTGTCTCAAACAAACCACTCACACATGGTATCATCGTTTTGCAAAGATGTTACTCAAATTGGTTTTTACCATAGTCATACTAACTCTTCATTGTTTGTTTGTCACTTGGCGACTGGCACTGTATATTTACTGTTATAGTAGACTATATCATCCTCACAACTTATTCTACAGGTTTACTTTAACATTTAGTCTCCCAGCTTGCAAGAGATTTTTCTATGATAGATCTCAGAAACCTCCACTATGTCCTTAGTATTTATGCGACTTGAGGCCCGAAAAGGCCTATTTTTATCCCAATTGAACTAGAATCCTTTCCCACCCCTACCAAAGCCATTTAGAAACTTGATATAGGAGGCATACCTATCTCAGATGCCATATTATATCGCAGCCTGGCTAGTGCACTAAAATATCTTACATTCACGAGACCCTATCTCATTTGTGGTTTAATAATATGTCTTTATATGTATGATCGACGAGAGCCACGCATGTAGGCTCTTAAATAGATTCTTCAGCATATCCGAGGGACATTAGATCTTGGTTTTCAACCTCATATTTCCTCGTCATACAACCTTGTTGCAGACTCTGACGTTGATTGGACTGGTTGTCTGTCTACATGTTGATCTACCTTTGGCTATTTCATTTTTGTGGGATGTAATCTTATTTATTGGTCATCAAAACTCCAAGGTGTGATATCCCGATCTAGTGTTGAAGTTGAATATCGAGAGTGGCTAACATAGTCGTCATGACTTCTTAGACCGGCATTACATGTTGATCCACCTTTGGCTATTTCATTTTTGTGGGAGGTAATCTTATTTCTTGGTCATCAAAACTCCTAGGTGTGATATCCCGATCTAGTGTTGAAGTTGAATATCTAGAGTGGCTAACATAGTCGTCATGACTTCTTAGACCGGCATTCTTCTTTAAGAACTTTGGTGTTCGCTCGGCAAGGAAATGGTAGTCTATTTTGATAATATTAATGCAATCTACATGTCATCAATCCCATGTAACACCCATAAAACCATCGCTTGTACATCGTATATATAAGTAATGAAAACAAATGTTTTTACCTAAAAGATGCACAAGTACGGCTTAGATACAAGTTAGATCATAACCAAGTAATAATAGTTACAAAAACATTAAGCAAGTACTTGATCTAACTAGTTTGAAGTTTATGAAAACATGTTCCCAAAAGTGACAACATAGCTAAGGACTGGACATCTCTCACTTTTCCATAACAACCTTCCCTTTATCTCTACTAGGTCCTGAAAACACCAAATGAAACAACAACTAGGTAAGCATAAGCTTAGTGAGTAACAAAAAGGAATCACCATATGATATTAAGGGTCAACATAATGTGAGTATTCACCAAATATGTCTTAATAGACATAAATATCACCAATAGCATTTTCGCCACGCTAGATATATTTATCACCAAGATTGGTTACCAATTAAGGTCGTCAATTGAGGCTTCACACCAGTCTATGGAGACTACACACCAGTCTCATGATTTCACCAAGGAAATGACTAGAAACTAGTCAAATACCGAATATATATATCCAAGGGATTTCACACCTATCCCATTGTACAACACCTTAGGTTTAGATAACGACATTTTAAGGAATTATTTCATAGAACCTTCAAAATACATAACAACAAGATATATGCAACACAATATCTATACCAGGAGTGAGGTTACAAGTCACTTACCTTATGTCCAATGTCAAAAGTAAGCTTTACTTGATGGTTAAAGCTTCCTTATGCCTTCTTGTCTACATAAAAACAATTTTAAACTTTCCTTAGTCCTTTCTTAACACTATTCCAACTCTACATAGCAAAATCTTGTGGTTTTCCTTCCACATAGTAGATAAAGCGTTTATCTATGTGTAATAACAAGTTTTAACTCAAAACCCCATTTCTTTTTATTCATAAACACCTAAGAACAACGAAGATACCACATGCAAACTGATTTCATGAACAAACCCTAACTTCTCAAACCGTCATTCACTCCAATACTCTGAAATCAAGCTAAAATCGACCATAGATTTCATATGTTTTAGTGTACTAACCTTGATTCTTGTACTTGATGTGAAAACCCCTTTGATTTCTACCTTCTATAGCAAGATATGGCCAAAAAGGGCTCAAAACCCCCTTTTTCACGTGTTTCCGACTTCTGCTGTATTTTTCCTTCAAAATAAGCGAGATAGGGTTTTTAAAGTGAAAAGTTATCAGGCCTACATTAGCATCGCTAATGGCTACCATTAGCGTCGCTAATGGTTACATTGATGAACTTCTTGCTTTTACTCATTTTGATCAAATATAGCATTCTACTTTGAGTTAACGCCTCTAATATTCATGGTTAGTGACTAATAATGGACAATTATCCTTTAATGCCACCAAGATAAAGCTTTAAACACTTACCCGTAAAATTGGGATGTTACAATTCAACACCAACACATAGAATACATAGAGATTGACGTTTACTTTGTTCGAGATGTTGTTGCATGACTTGGTCGGGTGTTTCACATCCCTTCATCATCATCATAGTATGCAAACATCTTCATAAAGAGGTTAGTTCCATCTATTTTTCATGACTTTTGGGCAAGTTTGAACAAGAAAAACATTATCTAGTCAAAGTTGAGAGGGGGGTGGGTGTTAACATGTACTTTCAATTGTATTAGCCAATGTATTTTGTTAGCCCATTTGTTGTATCTTTCCACCAAAAGGAGGTCTTACTGTGCAACGATATATATGGTGTTGACATGGTGCCCATGAACCGAAGTGGTTCAAGGTTCAAGTTCCGTCCAGAATAGAACAGTGGTATTTAGGTGTGAATTTTAGAGTATGTATCTTGACATTCTAATTTTTCTTTGTATTTTAATCCATAGCTCTCAAAACTAATTAACCACTGATTGTATATATGTCTTCGCATATGTTATGTTTTGAATTTAATGAGAATATCGATACTCAGACACTTTTGCCTTTACCATCAACACTAAAAATCAATAATTTTATCCAAATAATTAAATTTAGCCTCAAAATTAATAACCAAAAAATTAATTGAAGTACACTAACGGAGATTTAAATTTGAAATTAGTAACTCAACACAAAAACTAAGTGACTGTTGTAAAGAGGCTTGAGAGTTGCAGGTCGATGACTTGAATGGCTAATGAATGGTATTTATCGAGGAGATCGTGGGTATAGTCACTTTAGTACAATACCATAATTGAATTTAATATGATGATACACGGAAATCATTCTTCAATAGATGGTAAGATATCATAGTTGAATTAGGCGGTGTTTGGGATTGCTTATTTAAAGTGATTATTAGTTTATTCCGGTATAACACCGATAATAAGCATTTTAAAGTATTTGGGTTGAAAAAGAAAATTATACTTTCCGGAAATAAATACTTTTTGATATGAGGTTTTGTTTAAACTTATAAGAAGCTCCTTATTAAGAATGGAAACTAAATTATACTTTTACCCTTAACTTAAGAGAAAACAATAATATGTAGGATGTCCTTTCCGGTCATATTTTACATGTATAAGCAGAAATTGAAAGTACGTAAAAAAATTTAACAGCTTATTACGTATTGGTACTAGATAAGCTAATTCAAACCTTTTTTTATTTCCAAGCTCCGAATTTACAGCATATAAGCTAATAAGATCATCCACAACATGAGAGCTTTTTCACAAAGTTTTTTTTTGTGCCATGTTATTGTCAAATCATAAACCAAAATTTTTTATAAACTCTCACTATATACGAGCTTCTTCACATAGCTTATTTATGGTCACATAATATCAATCAATCATACATTTAACCTTTGTATTACAAAGACAATATATATATATATATATATATATATATATATATATATATATATATATATATATATATATATATATATATATATATAAATATATATATATATATATATATATATATATATATATATATATATATATATATATATATATATATATATATATATATATATATATATATATAGACTAAATATCAAATGGGAACCAATATTTTCCTAGGAACCGTAGAAACTTTTTTACTGAAATTTTTTTTTTAAAAAAATGACATAATACACCTAATCGCATATATTTAAGACCTTTTGTAAAAAAAAATTGAAAAAATAATATATATACACGAAATGTGCACATATGCACGAAACGTGATCATATACACATGTGCGAAAAAAATGCATATATGCACATTTCGTGTATACATATTATTTTTTAAAATTGTTTTTGATAAAAAGTCTTAAATATAAGCGACTAGATGTATTATGTCATTTTTTTTGAAAAAAAATTTTCAGTCAAAAAGTTCCTACGGTTCCTAGGAAAATATTGGTTCTTCCTTGAAACGGACTATATATATATATATATATATATATATATATATATATATATATATATATATATATATATATATATATATATATATATATATATATATATATATATATATATATATATATATATATATATATATCTATACCATACTATAAACCATATATAAATTACAACCCCTCTAAGCTTATTAGTCTTAATTTTTAAGACAGTACAAGCATCCAATGCATTCCTTCTATTCACGTATGCTTTTGCGTTTGACACGTTATTCCACAAAATGCAACCCACACGGATTGCCAGCATGTCATTGTTTATTTCTGTATAATCCAACGAATGAAAAGAAGTTGGTATGAATCCAACGGACATAAAAATTTGCGATAAAGAGACTTATCCGTCTTTCCCATCTAATCCCTTTAATTTGTTTTAAAATATCATAAAAGTAGAACCACTCTTTTAAAAAGCCATGTCTTCCGGCTTTTCTCATACCCACGCGGATAAAGTTTTTCTCATACCCAGGTCTTCCGGCTTTTCCGGCTTTTCTCCTAAATAACCCTAAAAATTAAATCCCTCCTTTGGAAAAGGTAGACCGCACATTCTGTACCCAAGACCAGATCTTTCCCCATGGTGGTCGGCAATTTGGCGAGCTGGGTGGAAGAGAGGCCATTTTCGGTGGCGGGTTTTACCGGTTCGTCGCGGTGGTAGTGGCGGGCGGCGTAACAGAGCAAGCAAATGTAGACGAGGAAGACGGCACTCATGCCGGCACAAGGTAAAAAGAGGGCGAGAAATACTGAGAGCAGCATTTCCTTCCTGGTTTTGTTGTGCGACGGCGGTTGAGTGTTGTTTTTGGCGTGTTGTTGTGAGTTCTTGGCGATTAAGAGACTACAAAGTTTTAACTTGTCGCAAGTTTTAACTTGATCGGAATTGCTATTAAACCCCTCCTTTGATCGGAATTCTTAACCCTAAAAACTCTTGATCGGAATCGCTATTAAACCCCTCCTTTGATCGGAATTCTTAACCCTAAAAACTTTTATGTCAATCGGTGGCCGGATTTGTTACCTGATGATAATCGAACGGATTTGGTATGGATCTCCAACGGTTCCCCTAATTCCGCCACCTGAATTGTTGCAGGTAAGACTACAAAGTTTTAACTTGTCATTGGTTCTGCATCTTTATCTATGTTAACTGTGCTTATTTATTTACTTAGTATTCATACCTCGTGAAAATGAGGACCAAATTTGAAAGAGAAATTATTGGGACCAAATAGGCAAATTTTAAATCTGATTAACGCAGGGACAAAAAACTAAGTTACTTTTATGTAAATTATGATGAATATGGTTATGTATTTTTATCTTTCAGGACCATTTTTTATCTTTTGCATAATTTCCTTTTTCGGTTATAGCATCTTACTTTCCAGGCAGGTACTTTGATTATGATAATATAAAATCATGTTAATTTTCTAAACCTGAACTCTGATTGAATTCTTAATGTCGGGTTTGCCATATCATGAGCGGGAGTGTCCTACTGTGTCTCAGGAAGTAGAAAAAATTCGTTAAATTTTGGAATTATTTATCAGGTATGTAGTTTCAAGATTTTAGATTTGGTTGTTTATGTTTCAGGTATGGAACGGATTTGGTATGTATTCCAACGGTTCTTCCGCCTTCAACCGTGATTCCTCAACAACCATTGCAGCCGGTGTCTGCTTCCAACACAATCAAGCTCAAATAGGACCCTAAATCCGCCACCATTTCTGGTTCGTTGTTGGTTTGGATCTCCACCGGATTGCATATCATATTTGGTATGGATCTCCAACGATTTTGGTATGAATTTTGGTTAGGGATTGTAAGAATTCTGTATGTCCGGTTAAGAATTTCAGTTTGATATACTGTAACCTTCCCAATTGATGTTCGGGTTTTGTATATAGAAGTAGACTGTCAATGTTTGTCAACATTTTTTTAAATATGCTGATATTGCGTGGTTCTTGATTAGCTTACCTTTGTAGATGGCTTTTTTCTTTGGTAATTAAACGATTTGTTACCTGATGATAATAGAACGGATTTGGTATGGATCTCCAACGGTTCTTCCGCCTTCAACCGTGATTCCTCATCAACCATTGCTGCCGGTGTCTGCTTCCAACACAATCAAGCTCAAATAGGACCCTACATCCGCCACCATTTCCGGTTCGTTGTTGGTTTGGATCTCCACCGGATTGTAGATCGTATTTGGTATGGATCTCCAACGATTTTGGTATGAATTTTGGTTAGGGATTGTAAGAATTCTGTATGTCCGGCTAAGAATTTCAGTTTGATATACTGTAACCTCCCCATTTGATGTTCGGGTTTTGTATATAGAAGTAGACTGTCGATGTTTGTCAACAATTTTTTTTAAATATGTTGATATTGCGTGGATCTTGATTAGCTTACCTTTGTAGATGGATTTTTTTATTGTAATCAAATTAAAATGCAGTGGGTTGCAGTGTCTATTGTCATGTGGCTGATTTTGGTTATGTTGATTTGTCAATTCAGGTCTTCTTTTCCTTCTGTTTCAATGTATGCATCTTCACAATTAATTTCAGTTTTATTATTATTTTTGGTCCTTTTTTCTTTGAATGTATTGAACTGCAAACAAACTTTTCTTTTGAATATAAATTTGACTTTTTATATGAAACAAGGACCAGTTTTATTGTCATATTATTATTATATTTCAGTTCAATGTCTGACTTAATGTGTTGGTGTTTATATGAAACCAGTGGTTTAATTTATTTTTCAATTCAGGTCCTTGCTACCGGATTCCATGCCTAACCCGCACCACCTCTCAACACCACCCTACAACACCTTCAGGTGTGTAAATTCTAACCTTTGGGTTATTTGATACCATATATTTATATCATTTAAACAAAAAAGGGAGACTTTTGTCATATAACCCGTTTTTTTTTTAAAAAAATTGGGGGACTTTTGAACTGAAAACAAACTTTTAGTTTGAATAAAAATTTGACTTTTTATATGAAACAAGGACCAGTTTAATTGTTATTTTTTAATTATTTTTAAATCTGATGTCTGATTTAATGTGTTAGTGTTTATATGAAACCTATGGTTTAATTTATTTTTCGTTTCAGGTCCTTGCAACCGGATTCCATGCCTAACCAGCACCACCTCTCAAAACCACCCTACGACACCTTCAGGTGTGTAAATTCTAACCTTTGGGTTATTTGATACCAATTATTTATATCATTTAAACAAAAAATGGGGGACTTTTGTCACATAACCCCTTTTTTTTTAATAAATGGGGGACTTTTGTCACATAACCACCCATTTTTTTAAAAAAAATGGGGGACTTTTGTCATATAACCACCAGTATTATTATTCAAGGATGGACCCCATTAATTTGTTTTTTATTAATAACATACAAAAATGCTTAAATTTTTTATTATATAACAAAATGTACAAGTAAGTACTGCATGAGTGACCAATACTATAACAAATTTAAGCAATTTGACAGCCCATTCAATCAAAATGACAGCTATTTTCTACCATTTGGACATCATTTTTAATCGTTTTACAACTTTTTTACCAATTAACAACTTTGCTTAAACAAATTTCACATCATTTTTCCAGCATATATAGCATTTAAACTGTCCATATATAGCATTTAGACTGTATTTGACAGCATTGAGCTGTATCCTTGACCAATTATTAAAGTAAAGTATGATTGATTGACATCATTTTTCCAGCATATATAGCATTTAGACTTTATTTGACATCATTATTCCAGCAAATATAGCACTTACACTTTACACTTTTTAGCCTAACGCTTGTTCTACTTTTTAGACTAATTGATTGACTGCTTTTTATCCATTACAATATTTGACATAATTGAGTGCCAGTATTTGACATAATTGAGTGCTAAATGTTTGACAGTATTATTCACGGATTGAACTGCATTTTTTTTTAATTTAAATTTTACTTTTTATATAAACAAGTACCAGTTTTCATAATTAAAAAAAGGGTGTTGGGACAAAAAGTTCATGCCAATAACATAATTTTTATTCAATGATGGACCCCAATAATTTGAGTTTAATTCAACCCATACGAAAATTGATAAATTTAAAATTATATAAAAAATGTACAAGTAAGTAAAGCATGAGTAAGCAATAGTACAACATATTTAAGAAATTTGACACCCCATTCTAGCAACTTGACAGCACTATTCTACCATTTGCACATCATTTTTAATTGTTTGACAGCTTTTTAAGCAATTTGACATCAATTTTAACAACTGGACAACAATTTTTAAACAAATTTCACATCATTTATCCAGCATATATATCATTTACACAATATATTACAGCATTGAGTGGTAAATACTTGTCTTTTTTGTTTCTATTATAGCATTATACTTTTTATAATAAGGTTATTTTGATCACGATCCTATAATAGCATCCTACTTAATTTTTTTATAGCCTCATATTTGTACTAATTTTCGGGTTATAGCATACTTCTCTTTTTTGTTTCTATTATAGCATTGTACTATTTTTGGTTTAATATTATCGTAAGTACTTTGTTAAATAAGGCATCATCCTTTTACATTTATCATTCTACCCACGTACTACTCTTTTTTGTTGCTATTTTATCATTGTACTTTTTATAATAAGGTTATTTTGATCAACATCCGATAATAGCATCCTACTTGATTTTTTTATTTATAGGCTCATATTTGTACTTTTTTTTTTTTACGATTTTAGCATCATACTTCTCATTTTTGTTTCTATTATAGCATTGTACTATTGTTGGATTAATATTATCGTACTTTGTTAAATAAGGCATCATAATTTTACTTTTAACATTACATTCTACCCGCGTACTACTTGTTTTAGTTGCTATTATAGCATTCTACTTTTTATAATAAGGTTATTTTGATTACCATCCGATAATAGCATCCTACTTAACTTTTTTATTTAATTGTTAGCAGTGATTAGCTCCACTACAAAGGCAGGGCCACGAAAAAGAGGTAAACTCGAATAAAAGGTTTGCTTATTTTCGGATTATAGCCTCATATTTGTACTTATTTTCGAATTATAGCATTATGCTTCTCTTTTTTGTTTCTATTATTAACCCAAAACTTTTTTTTGAGTTAATTTCATCGTACTTACTTTGTTACATAAGGCATCATCCTTTTACATTTAAAATTAGATTCTACCCGCGTACTACTCTTTTTTGTTGCTATTATAGCATTGTACTTTTTATAATAAGGTTATTTTGATCAACATCCAATAATAGCATCCTACTTTGGTGCCAAACCAAAACTGGAAAACACAGGGGAAACATCTTTTAGAAACTGAAAAATGGGAAAACATCGTTTAAAAACTGGAAAAAGTAAAAAGATCTGTTTTAAAAATCAAAACAACCGGAAACTAAATAATTTGGTAATAACTTGTATTCGTGCCTGTCTAATATCTAAGAAATTGAACTACAACCCAAATTTGTTTTCACGTTTTATTTTTGAATTTGTAGTAAATGGATCAATATTTTGAGGTTTCCTCCTTTCGTTACCTCAATAATTCCCACTGTTGGTACCATTTCACCTTTGCTCGAGTTGAATTCATTTTAAGCGATATCAAAAGAGATAGAATCATCGTGCTTTTGATTGATAAAAATGTAGGTTTTGTATATTCTTAACTACATGAATCTTTATTTTTTATTAGTAATTTTAATATTGTTTTTTGTTAGAGAGAAAAAATGATGGCGGTTATCCCAAGTCATCTAATGGAAATGTATCAAAACAGAATTTTGGTTGGGTTGCTATACTCGATAAAATGTTTTAAACTTTCCTGGAATCCCTTTGGCTGCCCAAAATATGGGGGGTATAAATTTCTTGACGATGAATACGTAATTGCCGTTAGCGATAATACACAATTTAATCTCGAACGACGCCCTGACCTTCATTTTCCATTGTATCCGCTGGTTACTTCTATCGAATCTCTTGTCAAAATGCAACGCCTACGACTAATGATCGGTAACTATTTATTAGTGGACGATTTCTTGGCCATTTAGATGTTGGCAAAGTAATTAGTGGACGATTTCTTGGCCGTAATTGCGCATATGAGATGACTCTTCAACTAGGCTTTAATAGGTATTGGAGACCCTAATTTTCATAACGAATACTATTTTTCGTTTCCTTTAAGCAAACTAACGACCAAAAATAAAATATTCATCGAAACAAATTATTTGTTGTCGGGTATTTACCATCCTCTATATTGTTGGAAACGTAATCAATCGCCCGAAAAGAAATTAATCACTATCATCTTCGCCAACTCCCCCTTCCATCTGCAACCTAAAACCTAAAAAGTAATTGCCGAAACGAAACTATTTGCCGCCGCCGCATTGCGCGGGTACGCAGCTAGTATATATATATATATATATATATATATATATATATATATATATATATATATATATATATATATATATATATATATATATATATATATATATATATATATATATATATATATAGAGTTAGGTTCTTGTGAGAACTCAAAAAATCCTGAGATCTTGAGAACCAAATCTGGACCCTTAGATTGAAATTTTAAAAATTTTCAAATTTCGACTCGTTGTCCTTACAAAACTTAAACACTCTGCTTTTGTGGTTAATGTTTGGTAAAGCCCGTTTTCTGAAAATTTAATTGACTTCATGAAAAGCATTACTCGGATTTCACGTCCTTTATATAAAACAATTTTTTTTGTTTTTTTTTTTTTTGCAAAAGATTTGAATACTCAACTTTGTGGTTAATGTTTTGAGGAAACCGTTCCTTATGAGAAAATATTAATCAACTTTGTGAAAAGGAAATACCCTTTCGAACTCATACAATTTATATAAAACAATAAAGTTTTAAGCTTATTTAGAACATATTTTCATCGAATTTATTAACAAAATCTCAAAGAGATCATCACTCCTGGGTATTCACTACCGATTCATGATGGCCCCTTTGTCAGTTATTTCTATAAAAGTCTTGCATTTTGTAAGATATACTCGTTCAAAATTGTCTACAAAAGTTTTCTCAAACTTTTAACAATACTTTTGAAAGAATTGGTCTTATGTCATTCTTAAGTTCTTATTATGGTAATTATTCACTACTTCACACATCTCAAGGCAGTTAATGGTTTGATCCTATGGCCTCTAATCTTATCATGCATCTATTTCTCTTCACCCTAACATGAATTAGAAAATCATTATTCCCATAAGGTTCCATTGGTCACTAAGCCGTTGCTAACTACCAAAGAACCTAATGATCTAAGTCATTCCTGGGTCTTACATTAAGGTTTCTCTAGTTCAGGCATTAAGGCGCAAACCATGCTACTCTTACATACACTTAGTCTTCTAGAGCTAAGGCAAGGTCACTAACTTGAACACCAAAAGATGTCGGATGGGTCTCAAAAGAAGGTAAAGGTAAGGAAGAAAGGTTTAAGGGTCACTACAAAAGAATTTCTCCAACGGCTCCAAATCATCACCTTTTCTTCACTTAACTACTACTCTGCTCCTCATGCTCCTTGCTTGCTTCAAGTTGTCACCACAATTCCCTTAGTTGGTTCCTCATAGTTAAGACCACCTTATCAACCTTGCTATGCTTCGAGCTTCATCTCATTTAAGTCATCCTTTCCTCATCCAAGATCCTCATTTATTCTTCAAAAGTGCTTGTGAGCATGAATCTCAATTCCTTAGCAGTTGCCATTCTTACAAAGTTCTTCCTCATGTTGCCATGTAGTCATGATCCTCCAAGGTTGCACTTCATTTCCACATAAGAATCTTCATGCATAAAATCCTCTTGCCAAGAACATTCCTCATACCCAACCAAATTCACTAATTAAATGATTAGAAGCTAAATAACAAGCTAGCATTTACCACTAAGTTCTAAAGGCCAACTACTTAAGAGGTCAAACATCCTTAAGAGCATCATAGTTTAAGTCTAAGCACTACTCCTAGTACCTAGTTCACTTAAACTCATTCTCTGATACCAAATTGAAACACCCTCGCTTAAGCCTTTTCATAAAACATCATTTTAACCCATGGTTTATCATCATTATTTCAAAAATCACCTTCCTTTAGTAAAATCATAGTTTCAACATCTCCAAATAAGTCATTTTCCTTCAAAATCATTTTAAAACACATGGGATTTAAATGAGAAAATAATTTGGGTTTAAGTAGCGGAAAACATCGTTTGGTCCCATTTTAGATAAAACATTTTAGTTTATAAAATAGCGAGGTTGTAACAATTCAAATACCATTACATAGCTCAAATGATACCACACAAACTGTGGTCTTCTAAACATCCAGCTCTTCTAAGTCATCTAAACTCCTCAACCTGAGTACACATCAAAATAAGTTAGGAAATTGATATGCCTAGTGAGCTTACCCGAGGTTGACCCATTTTGAGTGGGTAGTGAACTACCACACTCGGGACAAACCCCCAAAATTAGTTTTAACACACACTTCAAAAGTTATTTAGATCATCATAAAGGTTTACTCAAAATAGATAGTATTGATATGCAAATGTAATGCATGATGCAACTATCCCAAACCCACGTCCATCTCATAAAAGTCCAACTCACCTCAATGGCACCTACCTAAGTTCACGAATGACAAGCACGAAGCATATCACTCGATCCCCGTATAGGTTAAACTAGAACTAGTGGCCATCACACTAGCCCCATGAGGGTTAGCAACTCCCTCATGCGTCTCCTCACCCTCTTTATTTTAGAGAAGGGTCAAACTCATAATAACTCCTCACCCTCTTTGATTGAGAAGGGTCAAACTCGTATTAACTCCTCACCCTCTTTATTTTAGAGAAGGGTCAAACTCGTCCTCAAGGTACCACACGGTCAATCCCATCCTATATGAAATGCAATGCACAATAGGATGCTAAAAACGTCTTTCAAAAACAACATCATACTCTTATTTGAAAACATCTTTAGAAACTCATTTTCATGCGATGCACAAGTAGAAATCATATAACACATTGCACTTAATAACATGCATGAAAAGTAATTGATAACACACACAAAAGATAATAGTGGGGATGTGTACTCCCGGTAAACTCACACAAGGTCAACTGACGAGTCAACACTAACTCCGCACAAGGTTGAAGCATTTGAAGGCGCTCCTAGACATCATCTCATCCATCACATCCTCTTAATTGAGTCTTAGGTCAAGTCCTTAGTCTCACTTCCAAGTCACTACAACATATCCCCTTCCTACAATACAAAAACGGAAGGTATCATACTCGATTCATCTAAAAGTCACACTATAAATACTTCTTTAAAACCAAGAAGGAACAATCATCCATCATCTAAAATGAGGTCCTTGACCTTCTAATAAAAGGAAAATCTTAGTTAAAACATTCCCAAAGATTGGCATTAAAACAAGGACCCAAAACCCAAACCATAAAGCTTAAGGTCTAAAAACTAAGAAAACTGGCCAAACAGAGCTACACGGGGCGTGTAGCCCTACACGGGTCGTGTAGCAATACAGGAAACCCAACCTGTGGCCTCCAGACCCCCTACACGGGTCGTGTGGCCCTGCACGGGTCGTGTAGACCTGCTGCAACCCCGATTTTTTGGTCATTTTCACTCATTTTCGACCCGATTCAAGTTCTGATTCTTCCCAAAACTCATGTACATCAATAGGACATTATTCCTTCCCAAAATACACATCATTAGACTCAATTAAACTATTCAAAACCATTTCAAATGAATCAATTACATTCCATGATCATAACTTCACTCCATAAGCTTAAACCATGGAAGACTCCATTCCATTCTTACAATTGATGATTACAAGTGGAGATTCCTTCTTCCATTCCATGGAATCATTAGGAAATGATCCTTACCCCACTTATACATCCAAATTGATACCTTAACTCATTCATCCATCCATTAAACAAGAGATCAAATCATCATCTACATGAACAAAACCCATTTCAACACCCAATTCTCATTTTCTAGTGATTCATGGTTTAAGACTACAAATCAAAGGTTGGAATCCTTAGGGAATCATTAGAAATGAATCCCCTCATCCAAAACTACAAAATCCAACCATCAATTTCTAGATTCCTCAATTATCCAACAAATCCCCAAATTCTAGGGTTCATAACACCCAAATCAATCAAATAATTGGATCTATAGCATCCATGGATTGGATGATGATCAAAACAGCTTAGAAACATCAAATAAACATTAGGGAATCATAGGAAGAACCTCATCCCATCATGAAACTCGGATTGGGTCCAAACCCCAAACCTAAACTCGAAATCTAGGGCTAGAAAGGTGAGTTTATACCTTAGATTGCTTGGAATCTTCAAGTGTATGCATAATCCTTCAAAGCTAAGCACAAATCTCTATGGAAACCATGAAAATCGCCATCTTCTCCCTCTCTTTCTCTCAAAAACGTGAATATGAGCTGAAATGGGGGAAACCCCCATCAAAAGCTTGGCATCTTCCACAATTGGCAAGATTAGTCCTTATAGTTTGGTCTTTCTTCACCAAACACCCATAGTTAACTCTTTTGCATTAGAAGTCTCTAATTTCACATTTGTGCCCCAATTATGATTATTTAATTCACTTGAGTCATTCTCTAGGTCAACACTAACCCTTAGTTTCCCAATTTGGCACAATTGGTCCCTTACACTAAAATTCTTCACAATTTAGGTCCTTAATGACATTTAAAGAATTATTAGACCTAATTTAACACCACTTCAATTCCTTTAATATATCTTCTAAATTTCTAAATCCATGACTAGTCAAATCTACTTAGGGTAAGTTTGGCCAAAATGACACTTTTAGTCCTTATGACAAAATTTCTCACATTTGGTTATAATTTGATTTTAAAACTATATTTGACTCTTTTATTCGCAATATAAAATATAACAGAATATTAAATTTTTTTATTCATTTGTTTTCTTTATTTACAAAATAAGTTTTATTTGTCGGTTTAAGCCCAAAACTCCTAGGCCCAAAACACGGATGTTACAATATATGAGTTATGCATTCGTTGGGTTATGTTGACTTTTGGGCATCAAATAATCTTTTATCAGATCTGATTCCACAAAGATTAGGGTATGTTGCATGTGGTCACATTTAATCAATATTGTTTTGTTGATGATTTATCGAATTTACTGTTTCATTTTGTTGAATCGACAGGAATCTGAGTAATTATGGAAAATCTAAGCTTCATTGATTAAGTTGAGTGAGGAAAAGTCTTTGTTGTTGGGCACTGAACTAGAAAAAGGGCTGGATGCTTCTTAGGTATTCCATTCATTTGATTGTTTGAGAAAAATTTTGCATTTTTAATTTTTGTAACAAAAGGTCTGAATCCATTATGGTGATACTTCTTTGAATTATAATTTAAACCAAATTTGCTTTTTAGAATTATAATTTGTGTGTATAAATGCACATATATCCATGTTTGTGCATATGCTCGTTAAAAAGCAAATACATATGCATAAAAATATATGTTACATGTGTATATGTGCGTATGTGCATATGTGTATGTACATATATGTATTTGCGTATGTGGATATGTGCATATACGTATGTGCATACTAAATCAAGTTAAACGTACGTGCATATGTTCATAAATGCATACATGCATATATATGATAACTTGTGTATATCCATGCTTGTGCATATGTTCCTTTGAATGTGAATTCATGCAGGTGCATGTGTATATGTGCAAAAACGTGTGTGTGCATATGTGATTACATGTGCAAAAACGTGAGGGTACATATGTGTGCATATGTGCACATGTGCATATGTGCATACGTGTTTATATGCATATAAATGTGTATGTGCACATATGCATATATACCTATATATGATAAAATAGATGTGCATTTGTTCATATGCATATATGCATGTATGTATTTTTTTTAATGAATTTGAATATACATGTATATTAATTTTTATTAATGTTATTGCAGATTTTGGAGAAGTTATCGAGCAAATTGAAGAAATGAAAATTGAAAATTTGAGGAATGAAGACATCATGAATTTTCGTTGTATTTTTTATTTTTTTTGGTTGTAACGTTCATTATTTTTCGTTGTACTTTTTAAATTTTATGTATGTATCATTAAAAACAGTTGTATATTATTGTTTATAATAAAATGCGTTATTCATTTTTTACATTTGGATATAAAAGATACGAATACTTACATATGAATTGTGAAAATATGCATATATGCATCTACGAGTATGCATATATGCATCTACGAGTATGCATATATACACATGCAAATACACTAATATGTTTTTTTTTTAATTTTGAAAATTTGTTTTTTTTTTAAAAAAATTCAGAATTTTTATGTTTTTTTCAAATTTCAAAAATTCTCATATTAAAAAAACGAAAATCATAAAGTTTTTTAAATTTGAAATTTGAATTTGATTGTGCTTATTTTTAGGAATTGATATTCTGTTGCCAAAAATAAAAAAAAACAAAATTAAATTAGATTTATAAAATGACGATCAAGCCCTTTTTGATTTGGATAAGGATCTAATGGATGACATTGAGTTCTCAAGATCTCATGAATATTTGAGTTCTTAAAAGAACCTAACCCTATATATATATATATATATATATATATATATATATATATATATATATATATATATATATATATATACTCTATAACCTTTGTATTACAAAGACAATATAGATATATATATATATATATATATATATATATATATATATATATATATATATATATATATATATATATATATATATATAGTATATCAGTATAATAATATTATTTTGTGAAAAAAATTCTAACCATAAAGCTTGCTAATTAACAATCGCTTTGGAAAATCTTGATTTCGAAAAAGCTATCCCTATAACTTGTTAAAATTATGAGAACTTTTTATTTGAAAAAGCTCTAAAAAAACTAATATTATAGATGTTCCAACACTTTTACCAAAAAAAAAAACATAAGTTGAACACTCCTTAATAAGTTTATGAAGCCCCGACGATAAGAATATAGTTGGTTGATCTGTGAAATTCCACACATGAGGTTTAATTAATTTTCAAATACTAGCACGTTTAAAATATCGCTAATTTCCAGCAATTCGCCTTTTATGGAGACTTTGGAGTTCGGACGGATTAATGTGGCCCGATTAGATGATTCACGCCCCAAAGTAGGATTTTGTTTCAAAATGATAAGGGATCATTAATTGATTTTCTATAAAGTTAAAGTTAAGGATGAGTAGTTTTTGCATGAGGAAGCGGGTGGGCCAAATTTCATAATCTCATCTCTTGTAGCAGAACTGCGACGCTCGCATCAAAAAAATTCAAAAACCCTAAAATTCATATCTCCCAAGACCGCCTACCAGGATCAAAATGTCACGCTACGTTCCTTTCGAAATCCAAGTCGAAATCATCAAAAGAGTTCCTGTGAAATCATTGCTTCAACTCCGATCCGTCTCAAAACCATGGAAGTCTTTGATCGACGGAGCTAAGTTTATGGCTGGTTACAGCCACATTCACCCGCAGCGTCTATTTGTACGGTACCAAGATAAAGTCTCAACTGGGCAAAAATTTGTTTCGTTTGTGGATGACGATACCTTCTCCGTACAGGAGTTCACTTCGACTGTTCCAATGCTCGTTAAACAACGTATGTTTTTACCATTATTGGTCGGTATCTCACAGGGATTGTTCTGCTTCGTCGGTTATCTTCAAGATCCACGTCATCCCCGTTACATTACGGAACCGATCTCAGGGATGGTTGTTCTTTGGAATCCTTCCATTAGAAAGTCTGTTGGTATAGTTGTGCATGGTCTGTTAGAATGGGGGTATGGACAAACTGTTCTTGGTTTTGGGGTTTCTCCTACCAGTAATGAACCAACAATTGTGAAGTTTACACATGCTGGAGGTTGGGTAACGGGAAATTGCGATTACGTCCCCTGGGTAGTTGAGGTTTTTTCATTGAGTGCAGGAAGTTGGAGAATTCCATCTAGCAATCCGCCTAAAGGAACCATTACAGTTACATGGGATCAAGTAGTTATAGATAAGTTTACTAGTTGTAAGACCCGTGTATTACACGGGATGATATAAAAATATATAAATTATGAATATGTAAACATTTATATTTAAAAAAACAATACTATCGTGGTCATTTTGTATAATTATCAACAACTATGTAAACAGAGTGAAAGGAAGTTAGATACAACCCAATACAAAACCTAAAAATAAACTAAGCAAAAGAAAGAAAGAAATAAGGATCGAAGAACACAAGCATCGGTAATTTTATCAAAAAAATTGAACCTAAAACACAAAGATATTAAACCTAGTGAAGCAAATAATATGATTTAGGGCTAAAAGTCATCTAGCCAATACATCAACTAAAACAAAACAAACCTGGTTCAAGCAAAACAAAACGATTTAGGTCAAGAAATTGAAAAATAGAACAAAAAATCGATCAGGTTCAAGTGTTAATAACTAAAGTAGAGAGAAAATTACAAGCCAATACATCAAGCAAAACAAAGCAATTTAATGCTTAGAATTTTCTGATTTCTGTGAGTTCTCTTCTATATTTCCAAATTTCTCCTGGTTTCTTATATTTGCAATAAAAAAAGAATTGAATAATTGTGGCAGATAAGTTAGGCTAGGAAAAATATAAATAAGAAAGATATTTTCAACTAAGTATTAGAATATAATATATTGTTTGTTTATTAAAATTAATACATTTTTTCTAGTGATATGTAACCACCAAATTATTTAAGTTACCAGAAAATATAATTCTATTTCTTAAGAAAAAATATAATCCTAAATACAAAAAATTAGTTATTAAACAACGACAAATACTACAGATTTCTCTTTACCTAATGAATATATATGTAATGCTGCTATTACATTGGGACAATTTTTATAATATCGCTATTCTCAGGGACCAAAACTATAATTATGCGAATTGAAAACTATAGAGATCAAAATCGTAATTATCTTAAAATAAAAACTATAACGACCAAAACTGCAATTATTACAAACTATAAACTATAAGGACGGAAATTGTATTTATTAAACATAAAAAGCATAAGGACCAAAGTTGTAATTATGCAAATTAAAAACTATAGGGATCAAAATTGTAATTATCCTAAAATAAAAACTATAAGGACCAAAACTGTAACTATCACAAACTATACACTATAAGGACTGAAATTGTATTTATTAAGCATATATAATGACTAAAGTTGTAATTACGCAAATTAAAACTATAGGGATCAAAATTGTAATTACCTTAAATTAAAAACTATGAGGACTAAAAATGTAACTAATCTAAACGATAAACTCTAAGGACTAAAAGTGTAGTTTTTGAAAATAAAAAGTATAATGACCAAATATGTAATTAACTCATTTTAATTCAATAATGGCAATTATGTAACTATTGAGAACTTTAAGGCCATTTTGTTGTTTTTCCTCGTTTTTAGTAGGATATATAATTTGTCATCGTAATCGAAATAACCAAAAAATAAAATTAACAATCTTAAAGAGATTATTAAGATTATCAAAATTAGTAATCGCATTATGGCAACATAATTACGCTACAAATGTTAGTACATATAATAAAATATCTTCATAAAAGAATATTAATGACTTTTAGGAAAGGATTTTGGAAATACCTTCATAAAAGCACATTAATGAACTTTTATTTTTTAGAAGAAACATTAATGAACTTTTTAATTTTTAGGGAAATTCAAAATCATGAGAAAATGACATGTGGCCAAATGAATATGGTGGTGACATGTGGCTTTGAGTTACTTATTTATTAGGATAGGATTTATTGGCATACTATTGATAAGATTAATCAAGGTGGTGAACTTTTGCAAAAAAATCAGATTATGTCACATGATATGACTACCGAAGAAATTAGAGCGATAGAGCTACCAGACAGTTTAGCACACCAACAATGCTTCAGTTTAACAATTTCTAAGGTAGGAGAGTCTCTAGTTATGCTTGAATACAGCCGAAATACCAACAAACAAGTTTGTGTTGTATGGATGATGGATCATGGTGTCCCTAATTTGTTTACAAAGAAATTCACCATTAACACACCAAATTGGACTAAACGCATCCATACTTGCGGATTTACGAAGAGTGGTAAACCTATATTGTCTACGCAAGCTGATGATGAAAAAAGAGCTGCACTTGTTGTCTATGAACCCTGCTCAGAACAGATTAAAGGTATTGGGATTTATGGAAGGTCTGGTTCATTCTTTGTTGGCTCCTACATGGAAACCCTACTGTTGCATGATCAGTCGAATTGTAGAGTTTATTCTGACATTAGCTAAGAATAACATCTTGCTTTTTATGTTCAATTCTTCATGAATTACTGGATTACTTCGAATGAACAATATGCGGGACAGCGGATTAGGGTAATAATATTTAGTATTGTATTATTTATCATAACTAGTAGTACAACTAATTTAGTTCTTTTATCTTTCCCTATAGTTTAGGCTTTCTTTTAAATTCAGTCTCTTTTTTCGTTCATTGTATGCACACTTTTCTTTGATCAATAAAATCATGTTGCTGATTTTAGTGTCACACTTATATTTAAGTATAATGGACAATAAGTGTATCAATGTGTTCACATTTTAATTCTAATACAAGTTAGGAGGTACAAGAATGCACATTTGTATCAGACTAAATTGATACCGGCAAGACAAAATAGCAAGGGTCACGGGGGTTGCGCCCCCTTGCGGGGTCCTAGGGGCAGAGCCCCTGGCAAGGGTTCCGCCGCCCGGTTAGTAGACAGGGTCTAGGGACAATGCCCTCTAAACAAAAACGGATGTTATACAACAACACCAACATCAACACGTGCTGACATTGATGGGCTTCGGCTGACATCGACACTGATGGTCAGCCTTTAACCACTCCCCAACCCCCACCATTAGCTGCTCCGAATTTCTTGGATTCGATTTTTTTGTTTCAAAAAAGACACAGTTACAACACTAATTCTCTCCATCCATTCAAAACATGAACTTGTTATTGTGTCTGGTTTCAAGTTTGTTCTTCAGGAATTATAACCATAATTTAATTCCATGTAACTCAGGCATTAGGGTCGAAATATCAAATTCATATAGTGTCTATACGATCGTTGATTCAATCTGTGATTTCAGAAACGTGCGTTAGTTCTATATATATAACCCTAACAAATATGACCCGTTCTTGGATGCTAGTATTCAATGTATTCTTGAATGAGGTAACTTCTCGCTAATCACAATAATTCCCAATATCAAAGATTATATCGAGATTATTGTAAAATCAACACAACATCAGGAATGAAAATGCTTAATAAAGTGTGGTCCTATATTTTTAGTGATATGGAATGGTTATTAAGGTAAAAACTGGGAATGGATGAGGTTGACTCATCTTTGTGCCGACATCTTTAACTAAACATGTTGAAAATTTCATTTTGTTCTAATATGTTTAAGTCAACGGGTTGAAATTTCTCAAACCGAACTCAACATATTTGTTAAATGGGTTGAAATTGATGCGGATCATATAGACGATCTGGCAGAAGCCTGGCAATGGATGAGGTTGAGTCATCTTATTGCTGACATCTTTTACTAAACATCTTGAAATTTCATTTCATTCTAATATGTTTAAGTCAACGGGTTCAAATTTCTCAAACCAAACTCAACACATTTGTTAAATGGGTTGAAATTGATGCGAATCATATAGACGATCTGACAGAGAAGCCTTATGGACAACCGGTGAAAAACAAATGGGGCTAAAATAAGTCCAACTTAAAAGAACATAAGTTTTGATATGTAAGGAATTAATTTGGGGATGTGTGATACATCGTCAGAAAGGTATCACCGCGACGGAGCTCCAACAGGCAGCCAACTTAAAATGAGTGTCACACATCGTCAGAAAGCTATTAGCGGGACGAAGCTCCGACAGGCAGCCAACTTAAATTGAGTGACCAGAGCCTCGGTCGATTTATGAATTCCACTGTTTAGGTCTCCAAATCCCAATTTCTCCTTATTAAGGTCCATTTTGCAATTTTCTCGACTTAGTTTTAATGATAGAATATGTCATATTTGAAATTTATCAAGTTTTCTTATTAAGTTAGTTTAATTTCATGAATTTAATGTTAATTTCCATATCCAAAAATGGTTGTACATGCCAAATTCAGCACATACTGTATATAGGGCCCGATGTAAGGGTAGGTGGAGTCACCACCAAATCGACACAGTTTGGCTCGGGTTGGAGGGCGGGCCTGCCGGCACCGACTAGAAAACTTGGGGAACCATGTGTGTGTGTCTGTATGTATGTATGTATGTATATATATATATATATATATATATATATATATATATATATATATATAGCATGGCGTGTTTGACACATTAGCTCTCTTCTACAATAGTCGTAGCTCTAATATCGAGTCTAGATCCATAAAGTTAACTTTTAGTCATGATTTTAGTTGACTTAAGTCCATAAAAACCATAAAAGAGTATAAGGAAATAAGTGATATACATATAACATGATGTCGTATCAGGGTTTAAATGAACAAGCATAAACGAACATAAATGAACAACATAAGCGAACGTTTACCAACATAATTGAAAGAACGTGACCATTATTCATGTTCGTTCGTTTTAACTAAATGAACGAGAATTTGTGTCATGTTCGTTCATTTAGTAAATATTCGAACATAAACAAACTTCTTGCCGAAAAGTTGACGAACGGTTCGCCGAACGTTTGGTTCGTTTACGGCCCTACATATGGTGTATTAGATACAAAATACAGTGACAAGATCATATCAAAAGGTAAACACAAATACAACATAAGTTCTCGAGCCGGGTATTATTACAACATAGTTTCTACAAATCGAAAAAGATAATATCCACAGCTACATCCTAGGGGTCTACCACCTGCTTTCCCTTGTCGGGATCCTTGTTCCCTGCAAGGTTAGTAACACCACGGGTGAGCAACAGAAGCTCAGTGAATAACTAAATTCAACACAGTACATTAGGGAAAATAATAATCACAATATCACATGAAGTCCATACGAATAAGCAATCACAACATACATCTACATCTACAATCCACCACATCGACGTATACCACAGCCACCGTTCCCGTCCCATCCTCGACCCTTGTGGTCTCGAGCATACAACTCACCACACCCCTCGCAATATAATATCGCCAGCTAAGATGGCTAAAATCTCCACAAGCCACGAAGGTTATAAAGAAAGCCAAAAAGGGCATACACCACACATATATCACTAGAAGAGATTTAACAATGAGAATATTAGTTACTCACCTTTTATGAGGACAGAGGAAGGTTATGGAAACGTCTGGATGATGCCCTGTATGAATAATCGGCCTAAAAGCCACACAAACCACGTTAAAATGCTAATTGCGGGCATATAAGCGTTCCATTCATGATAAACTTACCCTAGGCAATGTTATATATCCCTTAGGATCGTACGCAAATAATTTCATTGAGGTTTATTAAGTAAATAAAAAGTTAGACCTTCTGTTTAAAGTTAGCACCACTACACCCTTGATATAGCATCGCTATCAGCTTACTTGCGACCCTGGTCGGTCCATAGCGATGCTTACCGTCGCTTCTATAGAACATAGCGCCGCTAATGAAGAATATGTGTTCTTCCACATGTAAGGCCTGTAACTTCAGTCCAGGTCTTCAACTCACCAATTTCACATAAAATTAAACTCTTTACACTATAGGGACAAGTTTCTACCCTTGATAATATTAGGGTTTTGAGCTTAAACCCTTGATTTCTCACTCTCTCAAGGATTAACCCTCATACTTAGTGATTTAGGGAACCAACTTCTACCACTACTACCTAATAGCACCTCAGATGCAGACTTTCGAGATTCTAAGTCTACAAAAGGTATAAATCCATACCTTTAAGCTTTTAATCCTTCAAATCTTCAATCTCCTCTCGGAATCACCTTCAACAAGCTCTCAAGTGATGCAAATTCGTAGCCCCTGTCCAGAGAGTGTTTTCATAATACTTTTCCCCACCAAAATGACTCTCAATAAGCACTTAATCGTTTTAGGTCGGTTTGATGTTAGCGTCTCTATGAATGGCCATAGCATCGCTAAGGCCAATTTACGTCACTAATGTTAACTAATGGTGTCACTAACTACATAGTAACACACTTTCCATTTTAAGTCAATTACAACAATCTACTTACACATAGTGCCGCTGCGTAAGCATGCATAGCGTCGCCAACTCGCCTGGCTTCTAGAATTTCCTATTTAACAAACTCAATCCATATCCATCTTTTCCACTTAATATTTTCTACATTCTAATGACTTATTTATGTTCAAAATGAGGGGAAAATCACCAACTTATATCGAGAATTACTACTTTCACCAAAATTACCATTTCGGTCCTCCTTATGTAAGAATCTTTAGCATCCTAGTATGTAAGCATTAATAAAAGTGGAATAGGGACTTACACATAGTTAAGATAGTGGCATTACAGAAGCGAAGTGGAGCAGATTATTTTGTCTTTTATAGACTCTCTGGATCACAGTGTATCTATTTTATAGTATATGCCGACGATATAGTGATCACTGGGAATGAGCTAACTGCATACAAAAACTAAAAAGACCACTTATGCAAACACTTTCAAACTAAGATATAGGAAAACTGAGTTATTTCCTAGGTATTGAAGTTGCAAAATCAAAATATAGGATTTCAATATCTCAAAGGAAGTATGCCCTAGATATCCTTAAAAGAAGCTTATCTATCAGATTGCAAACTCGTCGATTCTCCAATAGATCCTAATGTTTAAGCTTTTACTAGATCATGGGAACCTCTAAAAGATCAAGGGAAATATTGAAGACTGGTCGGTGACTCAACTAACTCACAATCACCCAGCCAAACATTTCATTCGTTGTTAATATAGTTAGCCAATTCCTGAATTCTCCATACGATACACATTGTGAAGCTGCATTACATATTCTAAAATACATTAAAGGATCTCCAGGAAGAGGTATGTTGTATGAGAACAAAGGAAATACATATGTCCAATTTTACTCTAATGCAAACTATGATGGGTGTCTTTTCGGTTGAAGATCAACATCAGGCTTTTGTGTACTTCTTTAAGGAAATATGGTTTATTGGAAAATCAAGAAACAAAGTGCAGTCTCAAGATCAAGCATTGAAGCTAAGTATCGGGCAACACAACTACAATGTGTGAGCTCGTATGGATCAACAAACTCCTTGAAGAACTGCCATGCATATAGCGTCTAATCCAGTTTTTCATGAACGGACAAAACACATCAATATTAATTGTCATTTTGTTAGAGAAAAGCTTCTTGAAGGCACCATTGTGACCAAATTCATTTTCTCTAACGATTAACTTGTTGACGTGTTCACAAAAAGTCTTAGAGGTCGTCAGGTTAAATACGTATGTAACAAGCTTGGAACTTATGATATATACGACAACCGCCATTAGGGTTATTTTCTCCTGTCTATATATACATATGTCTATATATACATATGTACATGTATTAACTCATAAAGAAATATGTAATATTTCAGTCATATTTACTTATAGGGTCCATGTCTCCGTATGTAGATTGGGTTATTGTTGATTTGGTAAGTACATTTTCTTTTTAATAAACTAAAATTTATTTATAATTTGGAATCTTTTAATATAATGCCCACATCATGGAATATGTTTTGCTTCCCATTAATTATAATAATAGTCATTAGGTGACTAGTTCACTGGACTTGAAGATATGGACTTTGAATATTTATCATAAAATGTTTTCGATAGGTCTCAACGAGAAAATATTAGAAGACTTGCAACATTTCAAAGAAGATTTCAGCAAGTACTTAAATTCTATAGATTACTGGGTAGGAAATGGATGGTGGCCCATAATCGTGCAATTGAAGGTTAATTTTCTCAATCATCTAAAACAACAAGGTAACAGTTAGGATTGTAGTATCTTTTTTGTATATGGTTAGAGGCATTAAGTAGTGGTACAAGTGTGTCGATGTCATTAAATAAAGACGAGTATGTAAATGGGAACATTGCGATTGTCGTATGTGAATGGCTAAGATTCAGGACACGTCATTTTCAGATGTTGTTACAATTTGTTTAGATGAACTTATAGTTATATGAATGTGTAGGGTCAGTCTTTTCTTGATGACTACTCACAAGGGTTTATTGTTTTCGAGAGTACACAGTTGTGATGATACTGAAAGTAATGGTCCTCGAATGACTTGCGAAACATAATGCTCATGTGCTGTGTACACTTATTATTAATAGTTAAATATTACGACAATGTACACCGCGAATCAAATTATAGCCACAAACATTTTTTGGTAGGGTGTTACAAAAAATACATTCTATATACACCTTTTAATAAAAGTTAAAGATTTTTAGTCATTCATATTTATTTTTTCAAAAAAAAAAAATACAGTTTTAACAAATAAAAATAAGTTTGACTTTGAATAAAAATATACATATATATGATGTTTATTTAGTTATTCCCTCTTAGTATAAAACGAATATCTCGCTAGTTGACGATTAGTATGGTTTGTGATCTTTTTCTATATTGATTGCAAAAGAAAAAGTATTTGATGGACAGATGGTCTTCCACTATGATTATTTAAGTAACCTTTTTTGAACATTTATTAAATCATAGACCCCTCTCCTGATTATTAAATATAAACCATATGGTAAAACCATATTATAGACCCGAAGTAATGGCATGTGAAGGAAATAAATATCAATTCTCCCTTTTCTCTCTCTCTCTCTCTCTCTCTTTATAAGCCCTAAAACTTCAGATCCCAAACCCTCTTCCAAAACCAACATGTCAGACGACATACCTTTGGAAATCCAAGCAGAAATCTTCAAAAGACTTCCTGTCAGTTCATTGCTTCGGTTCCGATCCGTCTCCAAACGATGGAAGTCTTTGATTGACAGCCGTGAGTTTGTTGCCGGTTATAACGTCTACCCAACTCAGCCTCAACGTCTACTTATATGGTATGAATATCCAGTTGACTCCGAGGAAAAGCGTGTTTCGTTTCTTGATGATGTGACTTTCACCCAACAAGATTTCGGTATTACTGTTCCAGTCCATGTTAAACGTCTTAAGGGATCACGAGTGGTTGGTAGTTCTCAGGGATTGTTGTGCTTGTACGGTTATCATCACGTCCCTGGTTATTCTCGTTACAGATCAGCTGTAAGGGAGATGATTGTTCTTTGGAATCCTTCAATTAGAAAATCAGTTGGTATACCTGTGCCTGGTGTGGTACTTCCAGGGCTTCAAATCGTTCTTGGTTTTGGGGTGTGTCCTATAACTAGTGACCCTACCATTGTTAAGATTAAACAGGTTGAAATTTGGTTTGAAAAGAGAAGCAGGGATAATGTTCCTTCGGTTGTTGAGGTTTTTACGTTGAGTTCAGGTAGTTGGAAAAACTTTTCTAGCAATCTGCCTAATAATTCGATTAAAATTCGATGGTCTCAGGTAGCTATAGACAGGTTTATTTATTGGTTCGCTTCTGATAAGATGATTGCTGCTGATGGTGGGATTTCCAGGAAAAATCTGATTATGTCATTTGATATGACTAACCAAGAATTTGGAGTAGTAGACTTTCCAGAGAGTTTATCATACCATTCTCACTTGAATTTGTCCATCTCTAAGGTACGGGAGTCTCTAGCTGTGCTTGAATACGGTGCAAACATTATGAAACGAGATTGTACTGTATGGGTGATAGATCATGATGTTCCGAATTTATTTACAAAGCTGTTCACAATTAATGCACCATATTCGTCGATAAATACATTGGCATTTACGAAAAGTGGTGAAGCTATAGTGGAGGCGAAAGATTATTACAAAGAAGCAGCTGCACTTGTGGTTTATAAGCCCTGCTCTGGACACGTCAATGATATTGGCCTTAATGCAAATTATGGTTCATTCTTTGTTGGCTCCTACATGGAAACCCTACTTCTGCTCGATTAGTCAGATTGTGGTGTTTCTTTTCTCTAAGATTAATGCCATATTGCACGCTGTGTAGCGAACAAGATATGCAATTACATAGCTGCTGGCAATGGTGTTCTAACGTACGCATATGGATGGAAGATGACATTTAATGGTGTGTTTTCATGAATCCGTTGGCCCCTAACCATTAAACACAATTTTGATAGTCAATGCGTGTTTCGTATAACTCATAAAGTGCACCGAAGTCTTGGAAGTTCTGCCCAAGGATCGTCTGTTTCCCTGCTGTAAAGGTTTCTCTTTAGTACACATATGGATTGGCCTACCGGCTAATGCTTGGTGACTCTAAATAGTTAGAAAGAATAGATTAATTTTCTACATGCTGAAAAGTTCTATGAATAGTGTTGTTTGAAGGGGGAGTACTGTCAGTTGGATAGTGTAGTGTAGCTTGGCTCTTAAGCTTGTCACACTTGTCTGTATCCTTGTAAATGTGTTCTAGCTATTTGCTGGCCTTTTTCAATATAATCGGTTGTTCCAAAAAAAAAATTAAATAATAATAATCTGAGAAAGTAGATACATAAGTGTTAGATGAGTACCGAGGAAAATTACCTTTTCAAATCTCGTCATTAGCAAGAAGCACATGTATCTCTATAATAAACCGCACAAAATAGCAATGTACTTTCAATCAACAACAAGAAATAGCAACTTACTTTCATTAATGACTTATTATGTGATGAAATAACATGAAACATAGAGTTTCTTACATTTCTATTTCTTGCAATCACCAATAACATCAGCTCACCTACATCTATTTGCTAGTATATAGTACCAATATACTTTACCTTTTTAACTATAATAGCAACGTACTCACGTCACAAACACCCACACATACGTACAAACGAGTGGTGGACAGGAGCTTCAGATTGTTGTATTCATTGTTCTAGAAACAAAATTGGTGAAACAAGCAGACAGCAGGCCTCGATGTTTTTCTTATATTGTATAACTGTATATACTGTATACATTATAGGCTCAACACCTTTTTTTTTATACCAAATTAATGTAAGCAATTTGCAGTCACTTTTTACATAAAAAATAGGTATTGTTGTTATAGTTCCTTTTTGTAACTTCTACAAATTTTCCAAAACCTTCATTCTATGATTAGTTTTTCACACATGTATTACATCGTTGTTATAACAATAACCTTAAAAATTATAGAGTAAATTACGTCTCTATGGTTGTACGGTTTTTGCACCGGCATCCAACTTTCTTTTTCAAACTAGGTGAGCCCTAGATGGTCTCTAACCATAGAAAATGACTAAATTGTTCTTATTTAAGTTCTCTTAACATTTTTTACAGAATTTAATTTAAGAATTATTAATTATGGTCCCCACTACCTAACCCCACCCCATCGGAGTCTTCTCTAGTCTCTCCCCTGGCCAATCACCACACTCTAATATTGAATTTAGAAAGTGTTTGGATAAGTTTTTTAAAATGACTTATAATTAACTTATTAGCTTTTTAAAAAGTCAATAAGTTAAAAAATAGTGTTTGGTTAAGTCAAAAACACTCTTCAGAATAGCTTTAAAAAATTATTTTCAAAAAATAGGTATTTTCTGACTCTTGGAATGGTATTAGAGCAGTAATTGAAATTCTAGCGATTATTTCAAAGGAACCATCTCGATTTGACAACTTTTTAAAGATTTATTCATGTTTTAAGAATTTTTGGGTGAGACTCTCAAACCTAACATGAAATCATTTATCATTTTTTTATTGTTCATCATATTTGTTCATTTGCTGTTAATCACTCAAAATCAAGTTGGATCCGTTTCTTATTTTTCACTGATCGTTACCTATTATTCAGATCTGTCCAAGTTGATAATTTGTTCTTCACGATTTCTTAACTGTTAGTGTATTGGGTTTGGGCTTGGCCCAATGTCTATTAGGGTTTAGGTGTGTGTATTTATATTGTTGTGTGTTGGTGTTATGAACATGGTATCAGAGCCACCTCTCTTCCTCTCTAAACCCTAGCCACCTCTCTTCCGCCGCTTCACCTCCGGCGACCATTTCCGGTCGTCTTCTCCGACCTTCTCTCCGGTCGCATGCTCCTCTCCTCACCCCCGCTGATCTGCTTCCACTTCTTCCCCTTCCGGATCGAACCACCGGACCACCGTTAACCACTCGCCGGTAACCACCTGCTTGAAAGCGTGAACCGTGCCTTCTCCCTCTCCCTCTCCCTCTCTCTCTGACCTGCTTGTGAGCCACACCCTCACAGCCGAGCACCCTCCCAATCTCTCCTGCAACTACCACCGGTTCAAAAGTCCGGTGACCATTTTGTCACCACCGCTACACTCTTGCTCCTTCATCCTCTTCGATCCAATGTTGCAGCCAGTCACCCTCCCTCTTCTCCGGTGATCTGCTACCCGCCTGCGCTCACCACTACTCCTCTGCATCTCCATTCTAACCGCTGCTCTACTTCTCCTCTCCTCACTGCTCTCTCTCCCTTCCCACACCGCCGATCTGCTGCTCTGCAACCGCCGATCTGCTCCTCTGCAACCTCCATTTTTGGAGGTACCTTCCTTTTGGTTCTTCATTATTTCCAGCTTCTCTCGCTTGCTCTACAACATATGGGTCCCGGTCAGATCTTACCTCACCCGAAAACAACCCAGCTCAAGCACCCCCGCTGCCTTACCTCACCAACGACCGCCACCTCTTCTTCATCCCTCTCGGTCGGATCTTTCTTCCTTGAAGCTTAAGAACCAACACCTATGTCGGTTCTCTATCTCTCTTCACAATGCAGTCTTCGTTTTCTCTTTCCCTCTCTTCGGCTTCTCCGATCAGTGTCTACCGCCACCGCTTCCGCCGACGGCGAGTATCTATCGTTCCCTTCTTCCTTTCGCACCCTCTGTTTGCGACTCGACCCATCGGGTGCCACTTGCATCTCTCGATTTCACCTCCTAGCAAAGGTTCTCACTGCACCACCTCCGGTCCCGACAACCGGTGACCCTCCGCTGCAAACCCCGCCGTCTATTTCCCAGATCTTCAACCGGGTGTGTCCACTCGGCCAACTCATTGAGTCGGCTCAGTGAGCTACAGCCGAATATGGCTTTGGCTCTCCTATGCAGAGTTAAAAGAAGCTTGTCTCACTGCCTCTCCAAGTTGTTTTTTTTTCTTTTTCCATTTGAGATGTCTTATTTTTATTTGTTTCCATTTTGTTTTATTTTTGTTGTTTTTCAGTTTCATCGTCCCTCCCGATAAAACTGGGGGATGTTAGTGTATTGGGTTTGGGCTTGGCCCAATGTCTATTAGGGTTTAGGTGTGTGTATTTATATTGTTGTGTGTTGGTGTTATGAGGGCAACGATTATCAAAATGTAACATTAACTATGAACATTGTTCGCATAATCAGATATTGTTTATTCTTTTATTAATACTTCGCAATTAACATTCATTGAGTTTCCAGTTTGATTCGATAGAATCGGTTTTCACGTATTGTTTAGCCAAAATTAATTTTCTCACTGCACAATCGAAATATGTTCTTCAATATATTACTCGCCTTTCCGATTCTAATCGTCATTTGACGAGATCTGGTATATACTGAAATGGATAAACTATGAACAACGATTTGAACTCGATTGGTTCAATTCTGTATTACGTGGATCCATTGGTTTTTTTGAATAAACTTGATAATGACGATTGTAAATGTTGGTATCGATTGATGATTGGGCTTTAGCTAAGGAATTTTGGGTAATCGATATCAAAGTTTTTGGGAATGTTCTTGACCAACAGTGATTTTGGTGTCGGGATCCTTCACGATTGATGGAATTTTATTGATGTTTTTGAATCATACCGAAATTGACGATGGTGGAACGATTAAGGAAAAGGGGTGAAAACTTGATGAGATTGGGAAGTAAACTATATGAGATGAAGGATTATCGGAATTGATTTGGAAGTGAGATCTATTGCCTTCGGTGATTAGATGGCATTCGCTGAAGATGTTGGTATCCAAGAATAAAGAAGAAGGATGAGACTGCCTTCGATGAGTCTAGTTGTGAATCAGTGAAGACTAGTGATGCACAAAAACTTGTCGAAATGTGATTGACGATGAAAAATGGATTCAATGGTCTGTTTTGCCTTCGATGGTACAGTGATTCCGATTGGGCCTGAAACGACGAAGTAATACGTGACTCTGACTTTGCTGTGAAATCGGATTGATCTATGCTGAATTTGGAGCTAGAGTCACGTATTACTTCGTCACTTGATCCAGTTCGTTATCACGCCACTATCCTAAGGCTCGTTTTGGAGACTGCCAACGTTTGGAGATTCGAGGATTCGCTTGTACATCCCATGTTATCATCGTCTTCGGTTCCGCCAGTTGCTCATTCGCGGTATTGTGTTATATCATCCATTCCGACCTTTGAGGGGGAGATTGTTAGGGTACAAAGCCCTACATGTGATGATGTTTGGCGAGCTTGAAAGACCCACTATGATTTGTGTGTATTGGACTTTGCCCTAATTATGTAGCTTAGGTATATATAGTCATGTTTAGGTCATTTGTTAGGTAGAGCACACAATGTGAGGTGTATGTTCTTTTTTGCATTGCTCATTTATTTGATCTGGAGCACTATTTTTTGTACACACTCACATATATTAATCATTCGACGCCTTGAATACTTGTTTCGATCTCACGTTATTATTATTCCGCACACGTCAAATCCGACTTATCAATACCCATCAAAGTTTTCTTTCAGCTTTGCAGAGGGGACATCTACACATCCAATAGGTGTCCAACTCTTTTCTGAGTCCCTTTAGTTGTCTTCTTCGTCTTTCGTCATTGCTTGAAATATAATTAGTTTTCTAAGCTGGTAGTGGTCTACCACGTTCAAATTTGAGCCAACATCGATTATTGGTTAAGATCTAAACAAGTAGAAAATTTTTATTTATTCACAATGCCAGATATCATTTTAGGATATTGTTACAATTTGTTTACATGACTCACAGTCATATGAATGTATAGGGTCAGTCTTTTATTTTATTGATGACCACTCACAAGAGTTTATTGTTCTTGAGAGTTTGCGGTTGTTATTATTTAGAAAGTAATAATGACTTGTGAAACATAATGCTCATTTGCTGTGTACACTTATTGTTACTCATTGTTAATAGTTAAACATTAGGACAATATAAACCGTGAATAAAATTATAGCCTCGAGCATTTTTTGGTATAAAATGAATATCTCGCTAGTTGACGATATGATTAGTATGGTTTGTGGTCTTTTTCTTTATTGATTGGAAAAAAAAGTCTTTGATAGACATATGGTCTTCTACTAAGTAACATTTTTTTTGAACTTTTATTAAATAATAGACAACTCTCCTTATTATTAAGGGATATATACAAAAAAACCAACCTTTTATAAGGTCTTATGGAGAAAAACCCTTTATTAATTATTTTGTCCAAAAAACACAACCATTAACTTTTTACCTTTCAAATTAGACCAAAATTTTCTTTTCAACCTTCAATAACCGGTTGTAAATTACGTGGCATTAACAATTAAGTTTTATCATACGTGTCTCAAAAAAACTGACATGGTCGAGATGTGGAAAATAGCTTACAGAAATTTTAATATGTTAGTAAAGTTAATTACAGAGTCAAGATGCAATAACATCACGAACGGAAGCACGGAAGCAAACCAACGACAAGGCCATCGAATTGCAACACAAATCCATCCCATCCAACATTCCAGCAATTGTCGGACAAATAATTCTAGTTGGACAATCCAAGGAATTGATCGATTGAGCAAACATATTGATTGATTCCAAACCGATTGAAGAAACGTATTGCTTGAACATCGATTTGCTGAGTGAGGTAGTATAGATACAGTCGTCTCTGTTTTCAAGCTCTTTGACAGTCGTCTTCAACCTCGTTCAAGAGTGGACCGATTTCGAGCTGAGCATTCAGTCATCTTCACTGCTCAATCGTCTTCAAGCTCCTTCCCTATAAGCTTGGTTCTTCGATTTTTGCCACGTCCCGTCAAAGCCCACATGTATGTCGATTTCTTTGATTTCTTGCCCAATTCCTATTTATCTTTTTGTTTATTTGGTGGAATGTTGAAACTTGGAGACATAGAGCAATTATTTTGGTGCTTCTTTTTTACTTCCATTTCACACACCCCAACTGTTTGATATAATGTCTGTGTGAAGGTTTAACTTCTTTATGAAAAAATAACAATGCTCTCTTTGGTTGAATACAAACTTGAAGTGAATCATAGTAATTAATTAATCATTGAATCAACAAAAAATATTAATTTATCATTGTTATTCATGTTGATCAGAACCAATTATTTATGGTAACCTCCTTGCTTCCCTTTGACAGGGCTCCCAATCTTCATCAGCAAGCAGTCCTTAAAACTTGGTTCAACTCTACGATTCTTGCATGTCTACAGAATGTCTCACTAAAGCCTTCTCGAACTCTCTCCCTCTGATGGGATCCTTGTCGATCTCGTAGATGTTGGTTGTTAATAATTTTTTTTGTCAATCATTTAAGGACGTACCTATAATGCTCTTTATTTTAGGTCCCTTTCCTGTCAGGTAGTTTAGTTTAGCAAAATTGGTTGCTAAAAAAACCAAACATTTTGATAGTTGGTTGCTAAAAGGACCAAATGTGTGCAATCTGTTTTATTTGTGCAAATATCAGACAAACGGTGGAATTTCATATTTTCTGCAACATTTTATAAGAAATGATTATGTTTTTGCAAATATCAGACAAACGGTGGAAGTCCATTTAAACCATATAATCCGGAAAAATTAGAAAGTACAATGCTAATACCAAATCTGGACTTCCATTTAAACGATTATAATCTGGAAAAATTACAAAGTAGCCTGCTTTGTAAAGCACTATTTAGAAAGTAGAATGCTAAATCAAACCTTAAAACTAAATTCTATTACACGTACTTAACTATAAACCACTCACACAACTCCTAAAACAAACCTTCAAATACATATACCCAACTATAATATAACTCAATAAACAATACCAACCAACATACTACAACTAAAATAAACAATATTGCTAATAAACTATATATAACTTTATACAAAAACTTCATCCTGGACATCTCATCATTGTTTGCTGATTTAGCCTTGGGTTCATCAATTAGATCATTCATTAAACATTTATAATGCCTTTTTAAATCTTCTTCCTGGGTTCTTAAGGGTTGTCGATTTCCAAATTCTGACTTTCAATTCACAATGACATAATTCGTTGATTTCGGTATAATGCCTTTGTTTTAACCTGGGCGTTGCTCCATTTTGAAGAAGATGAACATAACGAGGCCATTATCGTGATGTTACTGCAGCTGCTAACGATCTAGCCCAAATTCCTCTACCTGTTGGAGAAAACGAATGAAACAAATGTTAAATACCACCTTCTAGCATTCAGATTCCAACTATATGCAAGCTTTCAACACCGGGGATTGGCAGATGCAAGCTTTGATCGACAGATACAAGATTTCAGTACCGGGGATTGGCAACTTCGATTTCTCTCCTCCAATATCGGCTCAAAGTAATCGCGATTTAACAGGATTGTGTAACTGAGATGTATTTAACCCTAATAACAAGTCCACGTATGCTATTTAATTCCACGTTTGAAAAGAAAATAAAACAAAAGTCCACCTATTGCAACCAACCGGCTACTAGAGTAAAAATATTTGATTTGGGTTAAAGTGACAGGTAAAAAAAATTGAATGAGTTTTTTAAAGTAAAATAAAACTGAAGGCTTTTTCTAAATATACTCATATAAATGAAAGGGCTTTTCTATATTTAGCCCTATTATTAAATATAAACCATATGGTAAAACCATATTATAGACCCGAAGTAATGGCATGTGAAGGAAATAAATATCAATTCTCCCTTTTCTCTCTGTTTATATAAGCCCAAAAACTTCAGATCCCAAACCCTCTTCCAAAACCAAAATGTCAAACGACATACCTTTGGAAATCCAAGCAGAAATCTTCAGAAGACTTCCTGTCAGGTCATTGCTTCGGATCAGATCCGTCTCCAAAGGATGCAAGTCTTTGATCGACAGCCAACAGTTTGTTGCCGGTTATAACGTCAGCCCAACTCAGCCTCATCGTCTACTTATATTGCACGATTCTCCGGTAGGCACCCGTGAAACGCATGTTTCGTTTCTTGATGATGAGACTTTCGCTCAACAAGATTTCACTATGACTGTTCCGGTCGCTGTTAAACGTCTTAAGGAATCACGAGTGGTTGGTAGCTCTAAGGGATTGTTGTGCTTGTACGGTTACTCTCGATTCAAATCTGTAGGAAATATTATTGTTCTTTGGAATCTTTCAATTAGAAAATCAGTTGGTATTCCTGTGCCTGGTGTGTTATCTCCGGGGCTTGAAGTCGTTCTTGGTTTTGGGGTGTGTCCTATAACTAGTGACCCTACAATTGTGAAGATTACACAAGGTACACTTTTATTTGAAAAGACAAGTAGGGCTAGCGTTCCTTCGGTTATTGAGGTTTTTACATCGAGTTCAGGTAGTTGGAAAAACTTTTCTAGCAATCTGCCTAATAATTCGATTAAAATTAGATGGCCGCAGGTAGTTATAGACAGGTTTATTTAGTGTCCGTTTGGTTGTGCTTATTAAAACTCCTTATTTCCTTATCAGCTTTTTGTAAAAGCCAATAAGCTGATAAGGTGTTTGGCTAGAGCATAAGGACTTTTGAAATTGACTTTTCCATATCACTTAATAAGTCGTTTTTTCATAAGTAAGGGAGACCTTACTTATGAAACCTCCTTATTGCTTATGACTGAAAAAAGACCACGCTTACCCTCATCCTTTTCTCATCTGTTCGCCCTTCTCTCCTCCATTCACGCTCATCCTTCAGCTCTCATCGATCTCTCCTCCTTCACGCATCGATCTCTCCTCCTTCACGCATCTGCTGATCGGAAACCGGTCCTCCACGCCTCCGATCGGGAACCTCCACTCCTCCACAGGTACGATTTCTATCCTTCCTCCTTGGTTTCTCTCGGTCACGCATCTGTTCATCATTGTTCCTCATTGTTTCCTGAGAATCTGAAATCTGTTCCTTATGTGTTCCTCATTGTTCCTCATTGTTCCATAGGTACGATTTGAAGGCTCGATTTTTCGCATCTACTTCACGCACCTGTAAAGGATCCACAAGAAACCGATTTCCTCATTGTTCCACAGGTACGATCTGAAAAGGATCCACAAGAAATCGATTTCTGCATCTGTGTTTGAATTTTTCTGCAACTGTAGAACTCGATTTGAATTTTCCTCACACATCTGTATTTGATTTTTTCTGCATCTGTAATTTCCTCATGCATCTGTATTTGAATTTTTCTGCATCTGTATTTCCCTTTTCCTGCTAAATCTGATTTTATTTTTCCTGTTGAATTTGAAATCGAGGTGTGAACCTTTGCTGGTGTGAACCTTTGCTGGTTCTGCTCAGTTTATGTTTCAAAATGTTCTAGTGATGTTTTCTGGTTAAAACCTTTGCTGAGTTTTGTTTTATGTGTCAATTGTTTGTCATATTGCTTGAAGTTGTTGACTTTGTTGAAGTTTCTGTTGCTTGAAGTTGTTTTATGTGTCAATTGTTTGTGAAATTGCTTGAAGTTGTTGGGTTTGCTCAGTTTATGTTTCAATATTTTGCGGATGTGTTACACCTTGTTGGAAATTAATTTTCAGATTATGGATTCCAACAACATGAATGTTGTTGATTGTGAAACATCCACGAAAAAAATTAAACCAAAAATCGTATGGGATAAAAGTACCTTCATGGAGTTTATCGAATTATGTTTGATTGAGGTAAAAAAGGGAAATAAACCCGGTAGTCACTTCAATAAGCTTGGGTGGGAGAATTTGCAGAAAGGCATGTCGGAAAAAACCGGTAAGGTCTTTGAGAAAAAACAGCTTAAAAACAAATGGGACGTAATGAAAAAAGAATGGAAGCTCTATGACAGCTTAATGAGACATGAAACTGGAATCGGTGGGAATAGAACGATGTTGGATGCTTCACTTTCCACATCCCACGGGTGGTTAGTATAATCATTTGGCAATTCAAGTTTTAAGTTTTTC
The DNA here is from genome assembly GCA_023525715.1 of Cichorium intybus. NCBI lineage: Eukaryota > Viridiplantae > Streptophyta > Magnoliopsida > Asterales > Asteraceae > Cichorium > Cichorium intybus. The sequence goes on along the minus strand of CM042014.1, from coordinate 112,883,916 downwards.
ATATTGTTCGAAGCAAATAACTGTTTGTTTTATTTGCAGATAAATATTACGTTGTCGATGCCGGATACCCAAATACTAGAGGGTATCTTGCTCCGTACAAGGGTACGAACATTCGTTATCACCTTCCGGATTTCCAACGTGGAGAGACAGTTGCATTGCGTGCTCCCCGTGGACCAAAAGAGAAATTTAATTATTACCACTCTTCATTGAGAAATATCATCGAACGAACATTTGGAGTGTGGAAAGCTAGATGGGCGTTATTGGGAGACATGCACGTTAGTTACACGTACGACCACCAAGTGAGTATTGTGATAGCATCGATGGCGATCCACAACTATATTAGAAAGGCTGGTATTTTTGATGAAGCGTTTGAGAGAGCTGAACAAGAATCTTACACTCCCAATGTCGGTGGTACGGATAATGAAACCAATGAGGAAGGTTCAAGTGTGCGTCGTAGGAACGGTGATGATATGTATATGGCAGCGATACGAGATATTATCGCACAAGACATAATGACATTACGGAGATAAATGTAAAATATGACTTTATGTGTGACCCTTTTAGGAGTTTGTTTACAAGTTATGTTCTAGTTTTTTGTGTCGAGATTCTCCCTTTTTTGTATTAGATGGAACAAGAAAGTTAATTAATATTATTATGGCGTAAAAAAGTATATTTTGCAAATATTTTGTAAAAAAAATGTAACCTAAATATAAATTTTGTAAAAAAAAAAAAAGGTTCGGCATAAATAATATTTATGAAAATGGTAAATAGTTGTGAATATGTAAATATGCCCTTATTGGTCATTTTACATCTATAACAGCTAAGCCAAACAGTTTTTAAACCTCCTTATCAACTTATTACCTTTTCTCATTTATAAGCTTATCCAAACAGTTTTTTAAAAACTCCTTTTTGAAAAGTTACAAGCCAATAAGGACTTTTGCCTAAAAGTGCTTATGGTGTCAAATAAGCACAACCAAACGGACCCTTATTGGTGCGCTTCTGGTAATATAGCTGCTGATGGTGGGGTTTCCAGGAAAAATCGGATTCTGTCATTTGATATGACTAACCAAGAAATTGGAGTAGTAGACTTACCAGAGAGTTTATTATACCAATCTGACTTGAATATGTTCATCTCTAAGGTACGGGAGTCTCTAGCTGTGCTTGAATACGGTCCAAAAATTATGAAACGAAATTGTACTGTATGGGTGTTGGATCATGATGTTCCGAATTTGTTTACAAAGCTGTTCACAATTAATACACCATATTCGTCAATAAATACATTGGCTTTTACGAAAAGTGGTGAATCTATAGTGGAGGCGAAAGATTATTACAAAGAAGCAGCTGCACTTGTGGTTTATAAGCCCTGCTCTGGACGCGTCAATCATATTGGCCATAATGCAAATTATGGTTTATTCTTTGTTGGCTCCTACATGGAAACCCTACTTCTGCTTGATTAGTCAGATTGTGGTGTTTCTTTTCTCTAAGATTAATGCCATATTGCACGATGTGTAGCGAACAAGATATGCAATTGCATAGCTGCTGGCAATGGTGTTCTAACGTACGCATATGGATGGAAGATGACATTTAATGGTGTTTTTTGAAGACTCAGTTGGCCCCGAACCAATAAATACATTTTTGATAGTCAATGCCTGTTTCATATAACTCATAAAGTGCACCGAAGTCTTGGAAGTTCTGCCCAAGGATCGTTTGTTTCTCAGCTGTAAAGGTTTCTCTTTAGTACCAAATAAGGATTCGCATACCGGCTGTTGCTTGGTGAATCTAAATAGTTACAAAGAATGGACCAATTTTCTACATACTGAACATGTTTCATTCAATCAAGCAGGAGGCGGGCAGGCGGCAAGACCGGTGCTTAAAACAAAGGGGAGCTAAGGTAGACAGGAGCTTCAGTTTGTTGTGTTCATTGTTCTAGAAAAAAATTTGGTGAAACAAGGAGGCAGTAGGCCTCGATGTTTTTCTTATATTGTATAACTGTATAAGTATGCATTGTAAGCTCAACACCCTTTTTTTATACTAAATTAATGTAAAAAATTTGCAGTCACTTTTTAAATAAAAAAAATTAGGTGCTGTCGTTATAGTTCCTATTTGTAACTTATACAAATTTTCCAAAACATTCATTCTATGATTAGTTCTTCACACATGTATTACATCGTTGTTATAACAATAACCTTAAAAATTATACAGTAAACGTCTATGGTTGTATGGGTTTTGCACAGGCAGTCCAACTTCTTTTTCAAACTAGGGGAGCCCTAAAATTTCATTTTGTGACGAATATGGTCTCTAACCATATAAAATGACTAAATCAGTAAATTGTTCTTATTTAATTTCTCTTAACATTTTCTACATATTTTAATTTAAGAATTATTAATTATGGTCCCCACTACCCAACCACACGCTATTGGAACCCTGTTATTCAATTCAACATATATATCTGGTTCAATTTGGGTTATTGTTTTGAAACCGCAAAAAAGTTTAAACTTGGGTATTCGGTCACCAAACGAATGATGGTTAGGTTACCAGTAAGTCAACTCTAATAATATTGAGAAATCATTATATAAAAATTTTTATGTCTTGGACAAAAATCGATACGTCACACTCACACCTCATGTTTAAATGGTCAAAGCTTAACAACCCAACAAGATGCCGCCTATTGTAACATGCTGGATGTATCATAGACCACTCTCCTGATTGTTAAATATAAACCATAGACCACTATGCTGATTGTTAAATATAAACCATGGACCACTCTCCTATTTAATAAATATAAACCATATGGTAAAACCATCTTATAGATCCGAAGTAATGGCATGGGAAGGAAATAAATATCAATTCTCGCTTGTCTCTCTGTTTATATAAGCCTTAAAAATTCATATCCCGAACCGTCTTCCAAAACCAAAATGTCAGACGACATACCTTTGGAAATCCAAGCAGAAATCTTCAAAAGACTTCCTGTCAGGTCATTGCTTCGGTTCAGATCCGTCTCCAAAGGATGGAAGTCTTTGATTGACAGCCGAGAGTTTGTTGCCGGTAATAACGTCTGCCCAACTCAGCCTCATCGTCTACTTATATGGTACGATTCTCCAGTAGACACCGATGAAACGCATGTTTGGTTTGTTGATGATGAGACTTTCGCCCAACAAGATTTCACCATGACTGTTCCGATCCTTGTTAAATGTCTTAAGGATTCACGTATCGTTGGTAGCTCTCGGGGATTGTTCTGCTTTTACGGTTATTCTGGATTCAACACTGTACGAAAGATTATTGTTCTTTGGAAACCTTCAATTAGAAAATCAGTGGTTATCGCTGTGTGTCCTGCGTTGATTGCGGGACATGAAATTGTTCTTGGTTTTGGAGTGTGTCCTATAACTTGTGACCCTACCATTGTGAAGATTACACAGGTTACAATTTTTTTTGAAAAGAGAAAGAGGGCTTGCGTTCCTTCCCGTAGTTGAGGTTTTTACATTGAGTTCAGGTACTTGGAAAAACTTTTCTAGCGATCTGCCTAATAATTCGATTAAAATCAGATGGTTGCAGGTAGTTGTAGACAGGTTTATTTATTGGTTTGCTTCTGATAAGATGGTTGCTGCTAATGGCAGGGTTTCCAGCAAAAATCTGATTATGTCATTTGATATGACTAACCAAGAATTTGGAGTAGTAGACCTACCACAGAGTTTAGCACACCATTCTCACTTGAATTTGTCCATCTCTAAGGTACGGGAGTCTCTAGTTTTGCTTGATTATGGTACAAACATTAGAAAACGAGATTGTAATGTATGGGTGATGGATCATGATGTTCCGAATTTGTTTACAAAGCTATTCACCATTAATGCACCATATTTGTCAATAAATGTTAGGTGAAGATTTTTCAAAGGTAGGTTTGGTAGCCTTCTTTGGAATGCAAATTCTTCTTTGATTCACATTGATTTTTTCCACATTCATAAGCCTATAAATACTAGGCTTTGGTTGAGAAGCAAGATGCACCACTTGAGCTCAAAACAAGAGTTATAAATTGTAATCTTGTGAGTATTAATAAGATTTCTCTAGTTGCGGCCCGTGGACGTAGGATTTACACCGAATCCGAACCACGTAAAATCCTTGTGTTCTTCTTGCTTTATTTTCTCGTTTCGTTTGTGTGTGTGATAGTGTTTCCGCTGCGTGTACCCTGTCCGATTCCTAACAACTGGTATCAGAGCTTTGGGTTTCGGAGGAGGTCTCGGTTTTAGAAATTAGAGTATGCTATGTGGTTGCAGTTTTGTCTGATCTTCCACATCAGAAACTAATTTCTATTAATCGTATTAAAGGTATCTCGGTACTTTGAAGGGTACTGTTCTGTCACACAAAAGTACTATAAAATATTTGTCTCTTGTTTGTCGTAATGGCTGAAGACAAGGTTGTAATCGAGAAGTTCAACGGTTCTGACTTTAGCTGGTGGAAAATGCAATTAGAAGCATTGCTATGTCAGAAAGATTTGGACGTGGTACTTGGAGACAAACCGGAGAAAATGGAAAAAGCTGCTGAAGATGCGTGGAACTCAAAGGACAAGAAAGCCAAGGCGGTTATTACATTGTCGTTGACGAAGAGCGTTGCTTTTAACATCATTAGTGAAACTACGGCGCGTAGTATGATGGATGCTCTGACGAACATGTATGAGAAACCATCGGCGGCTAACAAGGTGTTTTTGATGAGGGAGCTGTTCACTACAAGGATGAATGAGGAAGGTTTAGTTACGGTTCACATTAACAATCTAAATTCAATTCTGTCCAGATTATTATCTGTGGGAATTAAATTTGATAATGAGACTCAAGCTTCACTGCTACTAGCTTCACTACCTGATAGCTGGTCAGGAATAGTTACTGCTGTTACGAGTTCCGTGGGGACCAGTGGTATGACGTTTGAAGGGGTTCGAGATTTGGTTCTAGGCGAGGATACCAGACGTAAGAATCAAGGTGGCTCGTCTTCTTTTGAGTTACTAAATATCGGAAGAGGTAGAGGGAATAGCAGAAACGGTGGGAGCAGTGGGAGTCGGGAAAGAAGTTCGTCTAGAACTTGGAAGAATGTGAAGTGCTGGAACTGCCAAGAGGTGGGAAATGTTAAGAGTCAATGTCCAAAGAAAGAATTAAACAGTGTTGGTGCTGAGAATGTTTATCAGGAAGATGCATTGATACTCAGTATGGAAAACTGTGTAGACTCTTGGGTCATGGATTCAGGGGCTTCGTTTTGACGCCATGGACAACAGAAAAACGATGGTGAATCTAAAAGAAGGAGATTTTGGGAAGGTACGGTTAGCAAATGACGAGATGCTTCAAGTAACGGGCATGAGAGATATTGATTTGGTTACTTCATTAGGAACTACATGGAACCTAAAGAATGTCAGGGTGATTCCGGAGCTGAAGAAGAAATTGATTTCTGTTGGTCAGCTGGATAAACAAGGACTGGAAGTAAGGTTTGGTGGTGGTAAATGGAGGGTGGTGAATGGTAATTCGATGATTGCTCAAGGTATGAAGCGTGGGTCATTGTATATGGTTGAGGTACCTGCTGAGGGAAGTATGACCGTCCCCATTAAGCATGACAAAATCTGGTTCGCTAAATCTAGTGCTAAGAGAGTTCATTTTGCAAACATGAATTCCGGAGCCAAGGGGATGTTAGCTGAACGAGTCGGAAAGTCTAAACCATTCAGGGGATTTTGTGACAGTAGGAGCACGAGGTGTGTTTCTGGTACAGTTACAAAGAGCCGTTGGGTTTTAAAGACTAAGACTGGAAAATTCTCTTCTGTTGGAAGTTTGCAAAGTTTGGAGAGTATTAGTGGTCCTTAGTGTATCTCTGGAGCTGGTGGAGTGTCCAAACCGGTTGAGACAGAGGATGAGTCGGTGGTGGGATTAGCCACGGCTGAGTTGAAGCTAGTGGGAGCTTCAACTGGCCCTTCTAGTACTTGAAGATGAGGGGTGGCTGCAATTAGAGAAATTGGACTAAGTTTAGCTTGTTCTTGGGAGCTGGAGGCTTGGAAGACTTGGTTGTTTTAAGATTACTGAAGTTACTGTATTGTTCAAAATCTTCAAGTGGGAGATTGTTAGGTGAAGATTTTTCAAAGGTAGGTTTGGTAGCCTTCTTTGGAATGCAAATTCTTCTTTGATTCACATTGATTTTTTCCACACTCATAAGCCTATAAATACTAGGCTTTGGTTGAGAAGCAAGATGCACCACTTGAGCTCAAAACAAGAGTTATAAATTGTAATCTTGTGAGTATTAATAAGATTTCTCTAGTTGCGGCCCGTGGACGTAGGATTTACACCGAATCCGAACCACGTAAAATCTTTGTGTTCTTCTTGCTTTATTTTCTCGTTTCGTTTGTATGTGTGATAGTGTTTCCGCTGCGTGTACCCTGTCCGATTCCTAACAATAAATACAATTGCATTTACAAAAAGCAGTGAAGCTATAGTAGAAGCGAGAGATTATTTCAAAGAAGCAGCTGCACTTGTGCTCTATCCGCCGCGCTCGAGACGCGTCAATGATATTGGCATGGTTGCAGATGTTGGTTCATTCATTGTTGGCTCATACATGGAAACTCTACTTCTGCTTGGTTAGCCAGATTGTGGTGTTTTTTTATTAAGATTAATGTCATATTGCACGATGTGTAGCTAAGAACATATGGAATTACATAGCTGCTGTCAATGGTGTTCAAACGTACACATGATATGGATGGAATATGGCATTTAATGGTGTTTTTTCAAGACCTCCTTTGATCCCTATCCATTAAATGCATTTTTGAAAGTCAATGCCTGTTTTGTATACATATGGATAGGGCTGTTTGAAGGGAGGGTACTGATAGTCGAATAGTGTTGTGTGGTGTAGCTTGGATCTTAAGCCTGTCGTGCTTGTCTGTATCCTTGTACATGTGTTCCAGCTAGTTGCTGGCCTTTTGTCAATATAATTGGCTGTTTAAAAAAAAATAATTGATAATAATAATTTGAGAGTGTAGATGGATCAGTGTTAATTGCAAAAGATTGTGTTGGGATTTATTAGCCTTTCGTCGAACTCTGTGAAACAATTACTTTCATCACCAAAAAGTATCCAACAACATAAACATAAAATGGAAAAGAAAAACAAGAGAAATGTTAGCATACTCAGACATGAGAGAGAGAGAAAGTGCGAGAGAAAACGTACCGAAACGAATAGGGTTAGGGTTATTGTGGTGCCGTGGAATTTCGTACTGCAAAGGGTGATTTTAATTAACACTTTTCATTCCATCAAGCAGTCCATAAAACAAAAGGGGAGGTGGAAAGGAGCTTCAATTAACAATTTCAATGAAGAGTTCAAACCACATCAAGAAATCTCATGCCTAAGCCTAAGGCAACCATGAGGCCGGAGAAGCACCATGCTCAACGCGGCTAAATCAAATGCAGCGAGCCTCGATGTTTTACTTAGGATAAGAGGAGTGGTGCCTTCCAAATGTGGGAGGCATTGATGGCACGTAGGCTCTACTCAGGACACTTTTGCTAAGGTGCGGTATTGCCAACATTGTATTATTTTTTTAAACAAAATAATTCCATTAATTTAAGTAAAAAGGTCAATGTTAATTTAAATTAAAGCATAATATTTCATTAAATAAAAATAGAAAAATTTATAAACCTGGGAAATTAAATATACATTTTCAGGAAACTAAATATAACACTACGAAATTAAAAACTACAAATTATATTTGCTCGGATTTACACTTTCAATGTGATAGCCATTGCGTAATTTTTCTTTCTAAAGGTGACTCACGTCCTATGCAGTTATCTCGGCCATAAACCTTATAGCGGTCACCTAGCGAGATTCGATTTAGCGTTTATCGCGGTGGTATAGCGGTGGTATAGCGGGGTTTTTTGTTGTTGTTACTTTTAGACTATTAATACTACGTAGAATTAATATCACAAAAAGTTGCATAAAAATGGCACATAAAACATAGATAGTATTCTAATATGAAAAGTGTTAACGTGTCTCGGCAAATATCTATAACGATCCCGTGCAACATCGCTATCTCGAGCTCCTAATTCTCCTAAATCTCGGCAAATCTCGGACATTACCGCTATCTCGGGAAAATCTCGGACAATATCGCTATCTCGGGCTCCTAAATCTCGGCAAATCTCGGACATTATCGGCGAGATTCTCGCTGGCGAGATTACTGACCGAGATTTTGATTTCTATCTCGGCCTAACCCCGCGAAACGCTATCTCGGCGCTATCTCGGCGAGATCTCGCGCGATTGACTGCATAGCTCACGTCTTGCATTAACAATTGTATTTCTGACTAGGTTGTTTTCTGCAATATGCTTATCCAACATTGTGCGTAAATGTGCAAATTTCGTCTGCATTTCTTGAAGTTGGTTCGAATGTGTGCTACCCGAGGAAGATGAAGAAGTCACTTTCCCCTTTTGTTTTGTCGGATCTCTACCCATCAGACGAGAAGGTGCTTCAACTTTCTCTACGTTATCATTGTCATCATTAAGATCGACTCTGACACGACCATCAGATGACATTTAATATGATCCCCAATCAGATGTTTTGCTTCGTTTCGAAGACATATACATATTCTCCCTCAACGAAACTAGCTTCCATCTTTGACTATGTCTTACAAGTTACAACATTCCAATCATGCAAGAATTCAAAAGGCCTTGCATAGTCTTTTTGTAAAATGTAGTGGGCTTTGTCGAAAATGCTTGACTAGCTTTCTCGTCCGCTACTCCATTGGTTACACAAGTTCGTGTAAATATCATTGAATCTCATAACTCACTTGTTTATATTGTTCGATTTTGTGTTGCATTGATCTTTATGTAACACCCCAAATTTCAGAACCAATTTTTCATTTTAAATTTAGAGAATAAGCATAAAAACATGTTGGAATTATAAACCTTTCGTTTAAAGTTTAGCAAATAGTGCATCAAAATTCAGGATAACAAAACGAGTACAAAACATATTTCAGCGGAAGACTTGAACACAATTATGCTAGATGCGGTATAGTCGCGTCGTAATACCACATGATCCATCACAATACCACACAATTATCACAATGACATTTTGAATCGTGCTTATCACTTGTTTTGCCAGCAAGACCAGTTAACACAGTGAGCAAATATGTATCCCACGAAGGACTAAAAACTTTAAAAACAAAAACACTGAACCATAAAAATTCCAAACTACATGGACGAAAATAGTAGTTAATTCTCTAGCAAATCATTCAACATTCCATTCTTTCCATGCTCATCACCTTTCCTTCCTATTTTTCTTTCTCTATTCCATTCCATTCACTATAACCCCTCATTTCTTGCTCATTCTTTGACCGATAAATTTAAATTAGTATTTTTTAAATATTCTGAAAACACAACACAGTCATACCTTTCGCTTAACTTTTAGGGTTACTTGGAGAAGAGAATATGGAAATAGTTCCAATGAATCAGAGAAAGTCGATAAACAAATTGTTTGATCAAAGTATTTTGGGTTCAAAAAATCTTTTTGTGTGAATCATATAATAGAGATAGATAAAAGTATGATTTCATAACCATCCTCGTAATCTAGTTCTTATGTGAATCATATATCGTTTCCAATAAAAAAAAACATGTATTTGGTTAATCCGTTTTCTCATTTGAATCTTGGTCGGGTCTTGAAAATCTTCCTGGCTAAATTCATCCACATTGCAAAATCTTGCTTCATTTTGATATGTGTCAAACGTAAATGTTGGTAAACGGACTTCTAAAAACATCCACATGCAAATTAGAAGAATTAGCGTCGGTTAAAGCATAATGAATTAGTTTATTTACCCCAATAAGAAAATTCACCTATTTTTTTTTTCAAATCTCGCATTTTTCTCTCTAGGTATTCCATTTTCTTTTTTGCAAAAAAGACCAAAATATTCCCAATAAAAGACATGAGTGCTTATTTATAAAGTCAAATATTTTCGCAATTGGAATACCTCTTCTTGAATATATAATATTCGCTTAATAGAAACAGCTAATTTTTGGAGCACATGTATTGCTTTTCATACAGAAATAACAACACACTTTATTTTCTTTTAAACACCTACTTTCTAGAGCACCTGGACACCAAATTATTTTAAACACCTACATTTATCAACATACTTGTATGAGTGTGTGTGTGTGTGTGTGTGTGTATATATATATATATATATATATATATATATATATATATATATATATATATATATATATATATATATATATATATATATATATATATATATATATATATATATATAGTTGTGAGACCCGTGTATTATACGGGATGATATGAGTGCTTCTTGATCCTTCGAGGCTATCCGCTAGCAAAGCTTCTTTCCTTGATATGAGAGGTTAAGATGAGGAGTATAGAGAGTGAATTTCTCTAGGTCTGGAGTTATAGGAGTGTAGGTGTGTCTCAAACAACAAGAGAAGGCCTCTATTTATAGTCCTGTCCAGACATGATCGCGTCGCGATCCTATATGGGATCGGGTCGCGATGTAAAGCAAAGTGCGTTTCTCAGCTGGCCATTTCCCGACTCAGTGGGCTGTAGTTGGTGGGTCGGGTCGCGATCCACATGGTGATCGGGTCGCGATCGTCGTAGGGACGCAATTTTATTTTATTTTAGCGATCTTCTTGTCAGCAAATAGTAATTTATTCGTCAGTAGATCGGGCCCCGATCTTGGTTGAGATCGGGTCGCGATCTAGGTCCAGATGGACTTCTTTCTTCGTTTTTTCGCCCAATATTCGCTCTATTCAGCTCTTTCCTTCCCGAAGGGTCTTTAATTTACTCCTTTTTTTCTCATTTTAAAGCTTGAATTCAGCTCCTTCTTATTCATACAGCAATATTTCCTGTGTTTTGGTAATTAAAATGAATAAGTACCTTTTATCTTGATGTTAAATCAATAACACGTGTTTAAGCACTCGATATTGCCCGAAATATATGTATAAATGAGGCAATATCAAAATACCCTACACTTGAACTTTGCTTGTCCTCAAGCAAACTACAATTTAAAACCCAGCTAAGAAATTTGATTTCCAAACAACTTTCCAATTGCTATCACAAATCTAGCATTAGTTACCGATGTTAAGAATAAAGTTTTAAGAATAAACATAGTAGATTATACCTAGTCTTATGTACGTATTTCTAACTTTCCAAAATTTGACATAAAATATCTTTCTATTAATGACAAGTCTTTAGATTGAAAGATACTCATTTTTACATAACATTAAATACACCCTTAAAAATTTCTTTTACCTCAAGATCTTTTGTCAAGTTTCCCATTAAAAATTATGCTGGACTAAATTTATCAAGTTAAGTTATCATCTCCATTTTTTCGCACCTTTGAAATTCGTGACTTTCTATGGAACTCTTGATTACAAATTTTCAACTCACAATTGTACAGAGTTTACTAATTCAAATTCCAAAGGCCACTAAGGAAATTCCATGACTTTCGATGACACCCGTGTAGCGAGCTTTCGACAATATTATCTCAAACCAGTTGGTTTTAGGTAATAAGGAGTAGAAATGCCCGTGGGCCCCATTTTATGTCTACTTGCTCAAATGTCAAAGGCCACTGATTGAATTTCCTTCCTGAGTCTCAATCTTATGGTGTAACATTACTTGACTTTCTCTTTTTATCACATTAGATTTATTGAGAATTTTTTTTCTCATTTTAAGCTCTTTTATCGAGGCTTATTTTCCTCAATTTAGTAATAGCATAACATTCGCGCGAGTAGGGAAACTGACTCAACCTGTTTTGACAAAAATTTAATTTTCAACGGGTCTATTTCGTTATTTATGCAAAACATTTTGTAATTACCATCCTAACTATTTGTCATTTAAAGAATTAAATTTTATATGAAATAATGAAAAACTAAAAAAATAAGAGCATAAGATCAAGTTTAACCTACGAATTTATTTTCAAAACATTTTTCTTAACAATTACCTTCTTAGTGTTCAATTTTGGAAAAGATGTTTTAAGATAAAAATTTTGACTTGGCTCAGTTAATCATTGCAGTTTGACTTTCTTACCCAACACTTATTTTATACAATAATTTTTTATTGTATATATCATTTAAATCAAAAAGGAGTTTAATTGGAATGGACTCCCCTTAGGTAATGAGTCGTGTTGTTTAAAGGACATTTTTCCACTGAAAAAAATTGCTGAACCGACTGCCAGCGTCTGATCAAAACCAAATTCTGCATCAACGCTCAGAAAAATATTAAACACACCACGCAATAAAAACACACCACACTTAAATAAAACCAAAATAATTCCAAAGTATTTAAATACACAAAAAAATAAAATCAATCCTCAACATCATCAAATGCAAAACCTGAAGCACCAGTGCCATCGCCAAAATCCTGCAGATAGTCAGGTGGTACAAACCAAGTGGGGACAGGAGGAACATAAGTCGGGTAAGGAATGGAGGGCTGGAAACCGTGACTCTGGTAGAACTCCTGTGACATCCGCCTAAAATGGATTCGGGTCAACCCAACCCAATTGGAAATCTAATAAACCCTAATCGAGATTACTTGACGCTAATAGGATCAAAACTCATACACTACGTTATAAATTGATGTTAATAGCAATATAGCATAGTATAACGTTATAACTATAATAAAATTAAATTATGATACCATATTATAATAAAATAAAAGTATAATTCTCTAATTAAATTAAAAGAATCAAGCTTGAATGCTATAATTAAACTTCAAATCAAAGTAGATTGTTATAATCAAATAATAACCTATTTTTTATAAAACTCTATTTTTATAAACACTACATTAAATTTTATAAAACTCTTAAGATGCTTGTGCTAGTGGAAAATTATGAAGACCACCAAAAGCCAAAAGATATTCCCATGGTCTCCCACTCACACCTCCCATCATCTTTCCTTTCCTTTTCCTCTCACCACATTATTCTCATCACCACTCAAACCCTCTCTATTCTTTCTCTCACTCTCAATCTCGAAATTTCTCCAAGAAAGCTTCATTTTCCAGCCAAGAACAATCCCTCATACTCAAATCTTCATCCCTCTTGAAGCATTCCTCAAGGTATGTTGTTAAAAGTTTCAAATTCATACATGAAACAAATTAAATCCACCAAAATATCTAAAACTCATTTTATGTATAAACCTAATTTTTCTCAGAATCCCATTAATAAAATAAGAAGTTCTGGAAATTTTCAGAAATTAACTCATTTTTATAAAATTATTATAATTATTGCACTAAAATAGGGCAATAATTCATATAAAATACTTTTTGTATTCAATAAATTCTGAGAAAATTATGGGATGACCCATAAACTGAGAAAACATAATTTATGAAGTTTCATGCATTTATATTACAGTTTTATGGTTATTTTGTATTTTATGTTGTTGAAGCTAAATAAATAGAAAAATACGGTTATATATGTCAAAAACACGATTTTATATTTTTCGCACCTTAATAACATTATAAAGACCCCGTGAAAAAATATACAGATTTTTGTAAGAATGTTTTCTTATTTTTCAAAATTTAATGATTGTTTAATGGGTTAAATTGTTAATAAATAGCTATACAAGTCCGAAAATTATAGACCCTTGTCACAATATCATATATCACATATTAATCATAGATAAAAAGTTTAATGAATTTTCCTTAATAGTTTACTATTATTTATGATTTTATTGCTTAGTTAATAATGAAAAACATAATAAATACTTCCCATTGTCCAAAATATACAAAATATTTACAGTAGGCTCAATATAATGTTAGAAAACTATGGTTAATTTTCCAGAAGTTTTGGGAATAATTTATTATTTTTCCCGAAATTTGTTGTGGTTTAATTATTAAAATACTAAATAAATACTAAAGCAGTTAAGAAAAATATGAAAATTTTAAAGTAATTACTATTTTATGAAATAATGATTTTCTGATAATTTCAAAATGTGTCATTTCTGTTTAGTATTTAAAACCATTTTCCTAAATATCTAAGCATGTAAAAATGCATTTTTAATGATTATTTCATATAAATAATTGTTTATAATATATAAAATCTGTAAATACTTATAATTTGACTAGTTATTATTTTAATAAGAAATTATTAAAATCTTGCCTAAAGTGAAAATATAAATTAATTAAGCAAAGTAATTAATTCAATTTAAAATTCATTTAACATATGAATACATTAATATTCAAAACAAAATTTGGATTATTGTTAATTCATCTAATATAAGAATATATGTCTAATTATTTTTATTAATACTATATTCCCGTTTATCGATTCCTAAGCCAAAACTATTAATTATATTAGGTTCTACGTCATTTTGACCCGAGCCGTCTTTCGTACGACACGCGTATTCCGTTTGGACTAATGTGAGTAATCTACCCCATATTTTATAATTTTCAATACTTTTGGGGTGTATCATGTGGTTCTAATATGTTTTCAACTTCATTTTATTATTTTATCACAATTGAGACTTTGTTGAGATATTTATACTTGAATCATTATTTGTATAATTATTGTTTGTTTACGGTACATGTACTTGTAGTGCATTATCATTTTTAGTCTAATCTCCATGACTATGCCCGTATTCTTGAGGTACGTTATGGACAATAATAGCGCTATTGGGTTGACCACCCCGCCTTGGGATGCTAAGGTGATTGATCGCACGTGGTTGAGTGTGTATGATGATTAGATGCTCCATCCTATATATATACATGTATATGTACATATAGGGTGAGGACTTATTGTTGTCGTTATCATTTGTTAATCAATTTTTGATTTATAAACTGTTATCTCAATAATAGTTGCTTGCCAACTTTAAAAGAAAACAAATTTCAAATTATTCAAACTCACAATTTTCTTTAATAAAACTAGATTACTCACCAACTCTCGTAGTTGACCTGTTTTTACCCATGATGCAGATTTGAAGAATGAAGTTGATGAAAAGTAGGGTGTACCTTAGAAACCCACAAGACTATTTAAATTTGATGTAATAAATGTTGTTGTAATTGGATTTGTATTTGTATGTTGTGGATCTTGTTTGCATACTTAGTACTTAATTGAATCTAATCATATTATAACATAGTTGTCACGAGACTTTGAACAATATATCACGCCTTGATCGATTCCGCCAAGGATCGGGGTGTGACAGATTGGTATCAGAGCCCTTGACTATAGGGAATTAGGTTAATTGCCTTGACCTAGTCTATAGCCTCTAGGGTCCTCTCGTATGCTAGTTTATAAAATGCACACACAACTGCATGCAATTCGCACTTAGAAAATTCTAGGAATACCTTTGTGTGCTAATTGCTCCCTTATGTGCTTACGTATTACTCATGACACTTATATGTGTGCATACACTTGTAAATTTTCTCTTCTTTCTCTGAAAATCACACACATACTCAAGTGGTTTCAAAAAAAAAATTTATACATATATAATCCTTAGAACTCATAGGAAATTCCAAGTCATCCACTCTAGTTGGGTAGGATCATAGTAATGGACGCGTAGTAACTGGAAGGGGGAGGTGCCGGTAGCCCGAAAGTCCTGACTAGGTAAGCATTCGTATACATCCCAATCAACCGAGGGACCAGTTTGCTTACCTGGGGACCAAAGGC
Source organism: Cichorium intybus (assembly GCA_023525715.1). Lineage (NCBI taxonomy): Eukaryota > Viridiplantae > Streptophyta > Magnoliopsida > Asterales > Asteraceae > Cichorium > Cichorium intybus. Next base: position 112,868,302 of record CM042014.1, on the reverse strand, counting down.
GAGAGTTCCCAAACCTATAGGCCAAAGCGCGTCATTCACATTACTTTTGAGCCATCAAAATACCCGACCTTATCAAACGTATCCGAAAGGATACACTCTAAAATGGCCAACTCATTGGACTATTAAGTTCCCTAATGGTCCTAGAAGTGGGAAAACATGTGAAAACTTAGTATTATGGGGGCCCACGCAAATGCTACATGATTCACATTTAATACCCATGGAAAGCCCAGAAGGTGCCCAATACAATGATATTTTTATAAAGTATAAGTACAAATACATACATACTAGAACAGTGTCATAACCAAAACAATACAAGAGTAATAAGATGAGTTGAACACTACGAGTAGGCCTAGATAGTTATGTAATCATATCTAGGATAAATAGAGCCTGATCAACTCTATTGGTCCAAGGTACGACTAACATGTGTTTAGGAATAATTGTAGTGAACAACAAGTCTAAAAAAAACTTATCAATAACCATATACAAATAAACTCTAAAACAGAATACAAATCTAAAATACTATAGGAGTATTTTATAATACTATAGAACCATACATCTAGACATTTTATGTACATGTTATACCCCTACCCTTACACGGTCGATAATATCTGACCAATAACTATTATCGAAAACCTACAATCATTCCATCTTTAATCTCAATAGCACAAGAATGCCACCTTGTCAAAGTAACCAACATACCATCACACCATCAACAGATCGACCGATGACTCCACTGGTGGACACCGTTATATTTCATGTCGTTGTGGCAGCCGCCATGACAAACATTAGCATTAATGGCATAAAGGGAAACAGGAACGGTACCAACGGTTTCATTAGACTAATGTTGGAATTCAATCTGAACGCCGAAAGCAGGCTATCTCACCTGTTAAGTCTTCTGTTTTCTCTTCACTTATGATCTTGAGAAAGTCAGGGTTAAAACCACTCATATCAGAATTAGAAGGTACTTTACTTGGACCTTCCTGAAGAATAGGAATGGTCATACCTTCTATCATAGGATGTGAAATTTCATCATTTACATTCTCAAGTAAATCAAGATTCATATCTTCCTGATCTAAGAAACTCCAATCTTCATCAAAAAGTACTTGACTTGGACCTTCCTGAAGAATAGGAATAACCATACTTTCTATTATAGGATGTGAGCCTTCATCATTTACAGGCCCAAGTAAATCAACATCTATAGCAGAACCGGATGGCAAAGATTGTTGCTGTGCATGGGTCCCTGATGAAGTTTCCTCCATCTCCTCGGCCTTTCGTTTCCTGTAAACATATCTAAAGACAGCTTGCCTAAATTTCTTTGTGGTATCAGTCACATTCGAACTGGAACCCTCGAATATTGCTTTTTTCTCATTTTCTATACCAAGTATTACGTCTGCTTCATTAGCAATATTATTCAATTCCTGTTACATAAATACCTTCAGTCAATACAATCTCATGGTACTAAAATTAAAAAAAAAAATTGCAATTTTTAACCTGAGTATTGTTAATAAGAGTTTCTAGACTCTTAAGCTGTCTTCGAGGCCATTTTGGTATGCCTAACTCCCTACAACGATTCTTCAACTGGGTTGATCCAACGTTGAGTTCTTTTGCAGCTTCCAAAAGGGGCTTGTTAAAGTGCCGAGCTATTGCTTCCTTACTTAATGGCTGTCTAGAACCACTTCCACTGCCAACTACTGTGGTTCTTGGACTCAAAGAATCAAATCCGGTTGTGCTATTGTCATTCTGGATCAATTGAGCATGATCCTGACCAAAGATAAACTTTGGTGCAATAACATTAGTATCTGACGTCGGCAGTAACTGTTGATTTTCAGCTATGAATCCAGGGTTTTGAAATCCCTCTAGATTTCTTTGAATCATCTGAAGGTGATTCTGGTATTGAAAACCTCCCTCAAACTCAGGATTCATTCCAACACTGTCGTTATGAATCACCTGTAGTTGATTGTCATTCTGTATGCTAGCCATGAATCCTTGATTCATGGGGATAATCTCACTGTTCGTTAAGTGCTCGTCCATGAATGGATTGTAATCCGTTAAACTATCCATTAGTGGATCTTTAAAAAAAAAAAACAAAGGTTAGATGATAAAAACCAAACTGACATAAAAGTACTAAAATTCAACCTGGAAGTAAGTTTTGAGATTGCTCATAAGCAAAGCCCAAAGATGAAGGCCCTAGATCTTCTGAGATTATATTCATCGGAGGAAAACAAAAAGACTTTTAAAAACCTTTCGATTACCCTAGGTGCTATTTTTTTTCAACATTAACTGCTTAACTTGATAAGGACAGGAAAACGAAAAGACTTTTAAAAACCTTCCGATTACCCTAGGTGCTATTTTTTCAACATTAACTGCTTAACTTGATAAGGACAGGAAAACGAAAAGACTTTTAAAAACCTTTCGATTACCCTAGGTGCTATTTTTTCAACATTAACTGCTTAACTCCGATAAGGACAGGGAAAACGAAAAGACTCTTTATAAAAAAAAATTATATCTCCTGAAAGTGGAAATAATTCAAAGAACATTTAATTAAATAATATCATAATAATGGATTAGAACCTACTCACCTGGCGTATATACAGCTCGTGGTCCACCTGTATCTTGCATATTTTATTTCCTCTTACGCGTATCAGCTATAAAATGACATTACAAACATACATACATATACATACATACATACACAGACATACATACATATATACATACATACACAGACATACATACATATATACATACATACAGTACCGCCTATCATCCTCAGACCGTTGGTCAATCTGAGAGGACAATTCAAACACTCGAATATATGTTGAGGGCATGTGTCTTAGATTTCGGAGGAAACTGGGACTCTCATTTACCGTTGGTGGAATTTTCCTATAATAACAGTTATCATTCTAGCATCGGGATGCCACCATTTGAGGCATTGTATGGCCGTAAATGCCGATCTCCTATTTGTTGGCATGAAATTGGTGAGTCTCACGTAATTCGCTCAACAGTGGATTCTCCAATCGTTGGTCCTGAGCTTATCCAGGAAACAACCGACAAAATCACTCAGATTCGCAATAACCTTCTCACAGCTCGTAGCCGACAAAAGAGTTATGCCGACAAGCGACGCAAACCGCTTGAATTTACCGTGGGTGACATGGTCATGTTAAAAGTGTCCCCATGGAAAGGTGTGGTTCGATTTGGATGCAAGGGTAAATTGGCACCACGCTACGTAGGCCCGTTTAAGATCCTGAAAAGGATCGGACCAGTAGCCTATGAGTTGGATCTACCAACAGAGCTTCAGAAAGTTCACCCACTATTTCATATAGCTAACCTCAAAAAGTGTTTAGCAGACGAGAACCTTCATGTTCCTCTCGAGGATATCCAAATTGACGAGACAATGCAATTTATCGAGAAACCCTTGGAAATTGCCGACCGGAAGGAAAAACAACTCAAAAGAAGTCGCATTCCCCTGGTCAAGGTCAGGTGGCAGTCGGCACGTGAACCCGAGTATACATGGGAGCGTGAGGATCATATGCGTACCAAATACCCGCATCTTTTCTCTTAAGGTACTTTCTTATTAAATTTCGGGACGAAATTTCCTAAAGTAGGGGAGACTGTGACATCCGCCTAAAATGGATTCGGGTCAACCCAACCCAATTGGAAATCTAATAAACCCTAATCGAGATTACTTGACGCTAATAGGATCAAAACTCATACACTACGTTATAAATTGATGTTAATAGCAATATAGCATAGTATAAAGTTATAACTATAATCAAATTAAATTATGATACCATATTATAATAAAATAAAAGTATAATTCTCTAATTAAATTAAAAGAATCAAGCTTGAATGCTATAATTAAACTTCAAATCAAAGTAGATTGTTATAATCAAATAATAACCTATTTTTTATAAAACTCTATTTTTATAAACACTACATTAAATTTTATAAAACTCTTAAGATGCTTGTGCTAGTGGAAAATTATGAAGACCACCAAAAGCCAAAAGATATTCCCATGGTCTCCCACTCACACCTCCCATCATCTTTCCTTTCCTTTTCCTCTCACCACATTATTCTCATCACCACTCAAACCCTCTCTATTCTTTCTCTCACTCTCAATCTCGAAATTTCTCCAAGAAAGCTTCATTTTCCAGCCAAGAACAATCCCTCATACTCAAATCTTCATCCCTCTTGAAGCATTCCTCAAGGTATGTTGTTAAAAGTTTCAAATTCATACATGAAACAAATTAAATCCACCAAAATATCTAAAACTCATTTTATGTATAAACATAATTTTTCTCAGAATCCCATTAATAAAATAAGAAGTTCTGGAAATTTTCAGAAATTAACTCATTTTTATCAAATTATTATAATTATTGCACTAAAATAGGGCAATAATTCATATAAAATACTTTTTGTATTCAATAAATTCTGAGAAATTTATGGGATGACCCATAAACTGAGCAAACATAATTTATGAAGTTTCATGCATTTATATTACAGTTTTATGGTTATTTTGTATTTTATTTTGTTGAAGCTAAATAAATAGAAGAATATGGTTATATATGTCAAAAACACGATTTTATATTTTTCGCACCTTAATAACATTATAAAGACCCCGTGAAAAAATTTACAGATTTTTGTAAGAATGTTTTCTTATTTTTCCAAATTTAATGATTGTTTAATGGGTTAAATTGTTAATAAATAGCTATACAAGTCCGAAAATTATAGACCCTTGTCACAATATCATATATCACATATTAATCATAGATAAAAAGTTTAATGAATTTTCCTTAATAGTTTACTATTATTTATGATTTTATTGCTTAGTTAATAATGAAAAACATAATAAATACTTCCCATTGTCCAAAATATACAAAATATTTACAGTAGGCTCAATATAATGTTAGAAAACTATGGTTAAATTTCCAGAATTTTTGGGAATCATTTATTATTTTTCCCGAAATTTGTTGTGGTTTAATTATTAAAATACTAAATAAATACTAAAGCAGTTAAGAAAAATATGAAAATTTTAAAGTAATTACTATTTTATGAAATAATGATTTTCTGATAATTTCAAAATGTGTCATTTCTGTTTAGTATTTAAAACCATTTTCCTAAATATCTAAGCATGTAAAAATGCATTTTTAATGATTATTTCATATAAATAATTGTTTATAATATATAAAATCTGTAAATACTTATAATTTGACTAGTTATTATTTTAATAAGAAATTATTAAAATCTTGCCTAAAGTGAAAATATAAATTAATTAAGCAAAGTAATTAATTCAATTTAAAATTCATTTAACATATGAATACATTAATATTCAAAACAAAATTTGGATTATTGTTAATTCATCTAATATAAGAATATATGTCTAATTATTTTTATTAATACTATATTCCCGTTTATCGATTCCTAAGCCAAAACTATTAATTATATTAGGTTCTACGTCATTTTGACCCGAGCCGTCTTTCGTACGACACGCGTATTCCGTTTGGACTAATGTGAGTAATCTACCCCATATTTTATAATTTTCAATACTTTTGGGGTGTATCATGTGGTTCTAATATGTTTTCAACTTCATTTTATTATTTTATCACAATTGAGACTTTGTTGAGATATTTATACTTGAATCATTATTTGTATAATTATTGTTTGTTTACGCTACATGTACTTGTAGTGCATTATCATTTTTAGTCTAATCTCCATGACTATGCCCGTATTCTTGAGGTACGTTATGGACAATAATAGCGCTATTGGGTTGACCACCCCGCCTTGGGATGCTAAGGTGATTGATCGCACGTGGTTGAGTGTGTATGATGATTAGATGCTCCATCCTATATATATACATGTATATGTACATATAGGGTGAGGACTTATTGTTGTTGTTATCATTTGTTAATCAATTTTTGATTTATAAACTGTTATCTCAATAATAGTTGCTTGCCAACTTTAAAAGAAAACAAATTTCAAATTATTCAAACTCACAATTTTCTTTAATAAAACTAGATTACTCACCAACTCTCGTAGTTGACCTGTTTTTACCCATGATGCAGATTTGAAGAATGAAGTTGATGAAAAGTAGGGTGTACCTTAGAAACCCACAAGACTATTTAAATTTGATGTAATAAATGTTGTTGTAATTGGATTTGTATTTGTATGTTGTGGATCTTGTTTGCATACTTAGTACTTAATTGAATCTAATCATATTATAACATAGTTGTCACGAGACTTTGAACAATATATCACGCCTTGATCGATTCCGCCAAGGATCGGGGTGTGACAGATTGGTATCAGAGCCCTTGACTATAGGGAATTAGGTTAATTGCCTTGACCTAGTCTATAGCCTCTAGGGTCCTCTCGTATGCTAGTTTATAAAATGCACACACAACTGCATGCAATTCGCACTTAGAAAATTCTAGGAATACCTTTGTGTGCTAATTGCTCCCTTATGTGCTTACGTATTACTCATGACACTTATATGTGTGCATACACTTGTAAATTTTCTCTTCTTTCTCTGAAAATCACACACATACTCAAGTGGTTTCAAAAAAAAAATTTATACATATATAATCCTTAGAACTCATAGGAAATTCCAAGTCATCCACTCTAGTTGGGTAGGATCATAGTAATGGACGCGTAGTAACTGGAAGGGGGAGGTGCCGGTAGCCCGAAAGTCCTGACTAGGTAAGCATTCGTATACATCCCAATCAACCGAGGGACCAGTTTGCATACCTGGGGACCAAAGGCGAGAGTTCCCAAACCTATAGGCCAAAGCACGTCATTCACATTACTTTTGAGCCATCAAAATACCCGACCTTATCAAACGTATCCGAAAGGATACACTCTAAAATGGCCAACTCATTGGACTATTAAGTTCCCTAATGGTCCTAGAAGTGGGAAAACATGTGAAAACTTAGTATTATGGGGGCCCACGCAAATGCTACATGATTCACATTTAATACCCATGGAAAGCCCAGAAGGTGCCCAATACAATGATATTTTTATAAAGTATAAGTACAAATACATACATACTAGAACAGTGTCATAACCAAAACAATACAAGAGTAATAAGATGAGTTGAACACTACGAGTAGGCCTAGATAGTTATGTAATCATATCTAGGATAAATAGAGCCTGATCAACTCTATTGGTCCAAGGTATGACTAACATGTGTTTAGGAATAATTGTAGTGAACAACAAGTCTAAAAAAAACTTATCAATAACCATATACAAATAAACTCTAAAACAGAATACAAATCTAAAATACTATAGGAGTATTTTATAATACTATAGAACCATACATCTAGACATTTTATGTACATGTTATACCCCTACCCTTACACGGTCGATAATATCTGACCAATAACTATTATCGAAAACCTACAATCATTCCATCTTTAATCTCAATAGCACAAGAATGCCACCTTGTCAAAGTAACCAACATACCATCACACCATCAACAGATCGACCGATGACTCCACTGGTGGACACCGTTATATTTCATGTCGTTGTGGCAGCCGCCATGACAAACATTAGCATTAATGGCATAAAGGGAAACAGGAACGGTACCAACGGTTTCATTAGACTAATGTTGGAATTCAATCTGAACGCCGAAAGCAGGCTATCTCACCTGTTAAGTCTTCTGTTTTCTCTTCACTTATGATCTTGAGAAAGTCAGGGTTAAAACCACTCATATCAGAATTAGAAGGTACTTGACTTGGACCTTCCTGAAGAATAGGAATGGTCATACCTTCTATCATAGGATGTGAAATTTCATCATTTACATTCTCAAGTAAATCAAGATTCATATCTTCCTGATCTAAGAAACTCCAATCTTCATCAAAAAGTACTTGACTTGGACCTTCCTGAAGAATAGGAATAACCATACTTTCTATTATAGGATGTGAGCCTTCATCATTTACAGGCCCAAGTAAATCAACATCTATAGCAGAACCGGATGGCAAAGATTGCTGCTGTGCATGGGTCCCTGATGAAGTTTCCTCCATCTCTTCGGCCTTTCGTTTCCTGTAAACATATCTAAAGACAGCTTGCCTAAATTTCTTTGTGGTATCAGTCACATTCGAACTGGAACCCTCGAATATTGCTTTTTTCTCATTTTCTATACCAAGTATTACGTCTGCTTCATTAGCAATATTATTCAATTCCTGTTACATAAATACCTTCAGTCAATACAATCTCATGGTACTAAAATTAAAAAAAAAAAATTGCAATTTTTAACCTGAGTATTGTTAATAAGAGTTTCTAGACTCTTAAGCTGTCTTCGAGGCCATTTTGGTATGCCTAACTCCCTACAACGATTCTTCAACTGGGTTGATCCAACGTTGAGTTCTTTTGCAGCTTCCAAAAGGGGCTTGTTAAAGTGCCGAGCTATTGCTTCCTTACTTAATGGCTGTCTAGAACCACTTCCACTGCCAACTACTGTGGTTCTTGGACTCAAAGAATCAAATCCGGTAGTGCTATTGTCATTCTGGATCAATTGAGCATGATCCTGACCAAAGATAAACTTTGGTGCAATAACATTAGTATCTGACGTCGGCAGTAACTGTTGATTTTCAGCTATGAATCCAGGGTTTTGAAATCCCTCTAGATTTCTTTGAATCATCTGAAGGTGATTCTGGTATTGAAAACCTCCCTCAAACTCAGGATTCATTCCAACACTGTCGTTATGAATCACCTGTAGTTGATTGTCATTCTGTATGCTAGCCATGAATCCTTGATTCATGGGGATAATCTCACTGTTCGTTAAGTGCTCGTCCATGAATGGATTGTAATCCGTTAAACTATCCATTAGTGGATCTTTAAAAAAAAAAAAAAACAAAGGTTAGATGATAAAAACCAAACTGACATAAAAGTACTAAAATTCAACCTGGAAGTAAGTTTTGAGATTGCTCATAAGCAAAGCCCAAAGATGAAGGCCCTAGATCTTCTGAGATTATATTCATCGGAGGAAAACAAAAAGACTTTTAAAAACCTTTCGATTACCCTAGGTGCTATTTTTTTTCAACATTAACTGCTTAACTTGATAAGGACAGGAAAACGAAAAGACTTTTAAAAACCTTTCGATTACCCTAGGTGCTATTTTTTCAACATTAACTGCTTAACTTGATAAGGACAGGAAAACGAAAAGACTTTTAAAAACCTTTCGATTACCCTAGGTGCTATTTTTTCAACATTAACTGCTTAACTCCGATAAGGACAGGGAAAACGAAAAGACTCTTTATAAAAAAAAATTATATCTCCTGAAAGTGGAAATAATTCAAAGAACATTTAATTAAATAATATCATAATAATGGATTAGAACCTACTCACCTGGCGTATATACAGCTCGTGGTCCACCTGTATCTTGCATATTTTATTTCCTCTTACGCGTATCAGCTATAAAATGACATTACAAACATACATACATATACATACATACATACACAGACATACATACATATATACATACATACATTACCGCCTATCATCCTCAGACCGTTGGTCAATCTGAGAGGACAATTCAAACACTCGAATATATGTTGAGGGCGTGTGTCTTAGATTTCGGAGGAAACTGGGACTCTCATTTACCGTTGGTGGAATTTTCCTATAATAACAGTTATCATTCTAGCATCGGGATGCCACCATTTGAGGCATTGTATGGCCGTAAATGCCGATCTCCTATTTGTTGGCATGAAATTGGTGAGTCTCACGTAATTCGCTCAACAGTGGATTCTCCAATCGTTGGTCCTGAGCTTATCCAGGAAACAACCGACAAAATCACTCAGATTCGCAATAACCTTCTCACAGCTCGTAGCCGACAAAAGAGTTATGCCGACAAGCGACGCAAACCGCTTGAATTTACCGTGGGTGACATGGTCATGTTAAAAGTGTCCCCATGGAAAGGTGTGGTTCGATTTGGATGCAAGGGTAAATTGGCACCACGCTACGTAGGCCCGTTTAAGATCCTGAAAAGGATCGGACCAGTAGCCTATGAGTTGGATCTACCAACAGAGCTTCAGAAAGTTCACCCACTATTTCATATAGCTAACCTCAAAAAGTGTTTAGCAGACGAGAACCTTCATGTTCCTCTCGAGGATATCCAAATTGACGAGACAATGCAATTTATCGAGAAACCCTTGGAAATTGCCGACCGGAAGGAAAAACAACTCAAAAGAAGTCGCATTCCCCTGGTCAAGGTCAGGTGGCAGTCGGCACGTGAACCCGAGTATACATGGGAGCGTGAGGATCATATGCGTACCAAATACCCGCATCTTTTCTCTTAAGGTACTTTCTTATTAAATTTCGGGACGAAATTTCCTAAAGTAGGGGAGACTGTGACATCCGCCTAAAATGGATTCGGGTCAACCCAACCCAATTGGAAATCTAATAAACCCTAATCGAGATTACTTGACGCTAATAGGATCAAAACTCATACACTACGTTATAAATTGATGTTAATAGCAATATAGCATAGTATAACGTTATAACTATAATCAAATTAAATTATGATACCATATTATAATAAAATAAAAGTATAATTCTCTAATTAAATTAAAAGAATCAAGCTTGAATGCTATAATTAAACTTCAAATCAAAGTAGATTGTTATAATCAAATAATAACCTATTTTTTTATAAAACTCTATTTTTATAAACACTACATTAAATTTTATAAAACTCTTAAGATGCTTGTGCTAGTGGAAAATTATGAAGACCACCAAAAGCCAAAAGATATTCCCATGGTCTCCCACTCACACCTCCCATCATCTTTCCTTTCCTTTTCCTCTCACCACATTATTCTCATCACCACTCAAACCCTCTCTATTCTTTCTCTCACTCTCAATCTCGAAATTTCTCCAAGAAAGCTTCATTTTCCAGCCAAGAACAATCCCTCATACTCAAATCTTCATCCATCTTGAAGCATTCCTCAAGGTATGTTGTTAAAAGTTTCAAATTCATACATGAAACAAATTAAATCCACCAAAATATCTAAAACTCATTTTATGTATAAACATAATTTTTCTCAGAATCCCATTAATAAAATAAGAAGTTCTGGAAATTTTCAGAAATTAACTCATTTTTATCAAATTATTATAATTATTGCACTAAAATAGGGCAATAATTCATATAAAATACTTTTTGTATTCAATAAATTCTGAGAAAATTATGGGATGACCCATAAACTGAGAAAACATAATTTATGAAGTTTCATGCATTTATATTACAGTTTTATGGTTATTTTGTATTTTATTTTGTTGAAGCTAAATAAATAGAAGAATATGGTTATATATGTCAAAAACACGATTTTATATTTTTCGCACCTTAATAACATTATAAAGACCCCGTGAAAAAATTTACAGATTTTTGTAAGAATGTTTTCTTATTTTTCCAAATTTAATGATTGTTTAATGGGTTAAATTGTTAATAAATAGCTATACAAGTCCGAAAATTATAGACCCTTGTCACAATATCATATATCACATATTAATCATAGATAAAAAGTTTAATGAATTTTCCTTAATAGTTTACTATTATTTATGATTTTATTGCTTAGTTAATAATGAAAAACATAATAAATACTTCCCTTTGTCCAAAATATACAAAATATTTACAGTAGGCTCAATATAATGTTAGAAAACTATGGTTAAATTTCCAGAATTTTTGGGAATCATTTATTATTTTTCCCGAAATTTGTTGTGGTTTAATTATTAAAATACTAAATAAATACTAAAGCAGTTAAGAAAAATATGAAAATTTTAAAGTAATTACTATTTTATGAAATAATGATTTTCTGATAATTTCAAAATGTGTCATTACTGTTTAGTATTTAAAACCATTTTCCTAAATATCTAAGCATGTAAAAATGCATTTTTAATGATTATTTCATATAAATAATTGTTTATAATATATAAAATCTGTAAATACTTATAATATGACTAGTTATTATTTTAATAAGAAATTATTAAAATCTTGCCTAAAGTGAAAATATAAATTAATTAAGCAAAGTAATTAATTCAATTTAAAATTCATTTAACATATGAATACATTAATATTCAAAACAAAATTTGGATTATTGTTAATTCATCTAATATAAGAATATATGTCTAATTATTTTTATTAATACTATATTCCCGTTTATCGATTCCTAAGCCAAAACTATTAATTATATTAGGTTCTACGTCATTTTGACCCGAGCCGTCTTTCGTACGACACGCGTATTCCGTTTGGACTAATGTGAGTAATCTACCCCATATTTTATAATTTTCAATGCTTTTGGGGTGTATCATGTGGTTCTAATATGTTTTCAACTTCATTTTATTATTTTATCACAATTGAGACATTGTTGAGATATTTATACTTGAATCATTATTTGTATAATTATTGTTTGTTTACGCTACATGTACTTGTAGTGCATTATCATTTTTAGTCTAATCTCCATGACTATGCCCGTATTCTTGAGGTACGTTATGGACAATAATAGCGCTATTGGGTTGACCACCCCGCCTTGGGATGCTAAGGTGATTGATCGCACGTGGTTGAGTGTGTATGATGATTAGATGCTCCATCCTATATATATACATGTATATGTACATATAGGGTGAGGACTTATTGTTGTTGTTATCATTTGTTAATCAATTTTTGATTTATAAACTGTTATCTCAATAATAGTTGCTTGCCAACTTCAAAAGAAAACAAATTTCAAATTATTCAAACTCACAATTTTCTTTAATAAAACTAGATTACTCACCAATTCTCGTAGTTGACCTGTTTTTACCCATGATGCAGATTTGAAAAATGAAGTTGATGAAAAGTAGGGTGTACCTTAGAAACCACAAGACTATTTAAATTTGATGTAATAAATGTTATTGTAATTGGATTTGTATTTGTATGTTGTGGATCTTGTTTGCATAATTAGTACTTAATTGAATCTAATCATATTATAACATAGTTGTCACGAGACTTTGAACAATATATCACGCCTTGATCGATTCCGCCAAGGATCGGGGTGTGACAACTCCTACATAGTTTGCGACATCCACTGGTCATGTGCATGTCTCCTCAAAATTTCGCGCTCTATCCTCTACATGTCTCTCTCCCTCCTCAGATCCATGCTGCTCATCTGCTGGGATAAGTTGCGTAAGTCAATATCCTGCTCCGGGATATCAGGCTGAACTGGAGACCTCTGTCGACGACGACGATGAGCTCTGGGGGCTGGCTGGTGCTGTGGCTCCGGCTCTGGCTGAGCATTAGGCTGATCCTCCATGTCGTGACCCTGCTCAACAGGGTCAACCTCTAGTATGACCAAAGCATCGTGATCGTCTCGACCGATCACCCTCATCAGCTCCAGGTAGATCCTCTGCATGAATCGCGGGTCCGACCTCGTGAGTCCCCGCGCGTGAGGTGATGAGAACACATCGTAAGACCTGGCCAGTCGGGAAATAAAATGCCCTCCACTAATGGGGCTTTTCCCCTTCACCCCTTCGCTTTTCTGGAAAGAAAGACTACAAGTGTGTATGGGACATTGAGGCACACACCCTATGAAAGTAGGCACCACATGTAGAATACATCGTCGACTGGTACCTTCTCGCAGCCCCTACGGTGATTAACCATAGTGGCTACGACTCTATGAAGCAGACGGTGGACAAGGGAGCGGATACGGCTCTCCACCGCGGTGTGTGAATCGTAAACCTCATCGGCTAGCAGATCCCAAACATCTCCTAAATGGAACTCTTCGGGCTGGTACTTGAGGCAAGCCTCAAATAATGTGGTGAAACCAGCAGAGATAGTCTCCTCCCTCGTGTATTGACCTAGGCGTATCCCTAGCTCCACTACACTGCACTCTCGGCTAACTCCTCCCAGCCTGAAGGAGAAAGCAGTCCTATCCGTCAATCCTCTGTGCTGCTCAAACTGTACGGTAGATAGGAACTCCAGCGTAATCTCTCGGAAAATAGGCTCCTGGAAATGGAAAAGCCTGTCCCACGCATGACAGTGGAAACCGGAAGCAGCGTGTATTTTTGTAGTGAAAGCTGCTAGACGGGTGTCCAGCCTGACTGTTGCTGCAAAGTCCCAGTCCAATGATGAGGGCACGTCAATTTCTTTCTTATGAATCTTTGTCAACTCGCCAAAGTACCGCTGTCGTCTTGCTTCGTTGATCGTGGCTGGAAATAGTAGCCACGTATGCGTAGGTAGATCCTCAGGTGGCTGATTCTGTCCTCGACTCCCTGCCATTTATCTGTGAAAAAAAAATTGAAATCAAAAATAGAAAATATTAGCTTGAAAATAATAAAATTTTGCTCCAGGTCGAAGGTCGGGTCGCGATACTTATCTGGATCGGGTCGCGATCATAAGATTGGGTTGGGTTGGATAGTCCGGTCCTGATCGCTTGTCGGGTCGCGATCCTTATCTGGATCGGGTCGTGATCGTTTAAATGGTTCGGGTCCTTGGGTGTCCGGATCTAGTTTGAGTTTTTACCCTTGAATGTTCAACGATCGGGTCGCGATATATGATATTATCAATGATAGGGTCGCGATCGAAGAACTTATTCAAAGATCGGGTTGCGATCTAAGAACTTATTCAAAGATCGGGTCGCGATCGTTGAATGTCTGACCTAGGGTTTGCGATTTTCCACTTATTTCAAGCCAAATCTTATCTATTTTAGTAGGTTTTAACTAGAAATTTAATTCTCGGATAGATCTAACTGTAAATCAATTCCAAATCCGAGAATCCAAAGAAAAACCTAGTTTTATTTCAATTCACACATATCTACCTTATTTGCAATGTAAAACGAAGAGGGATCGTGGATTTACATACCTGGAATGACGAATTTTAATTTCTGGAAAAACGGAAGACTCGAGATCTCGATTTACCGTGGGAGATCAGGATGCGAAGTGTGTATGTGGGGTAAAAGTGAAAAGGAATGAACCGATCTTCTATTTACCTCTGCCGCTACATCGGGTCGCGATCCTATATGGGATCGGGTCGCGATCTTTGACAGTGGCATATCCTTTCCTCCTTTGCATTTTGATGATTTCATTTATTCATTTTTTTTATATATTTTATTTATTTACATATATATATATATATTTATCACACAACATAACATTAAATTGTCTTAAATTGTTACAATCGAACAAATAAAAATCATGGTCTCCTCCTTGCATCGCTTTCCTTATCTGGGTCGAAAGCTAGACCCGTACCCCTGTTTTTAGATTTTTTTTAAATGTTTGAGAGTGGTACATCCTCTCCTTCCTCGTAACGGACTCCTTGCTCGTAGTGCTTGACCCGATGTCCGTTAACCTTCAAGCTTACGTTGTTCTTGTCTAACAGTTCAACAGTACCGTATGGAAATACAGTTTTCACTTTATACGGCCCATACCATCTTGACTTGAGTTTTCCTGGAAATAATTTCAATCTTGAGTTATATAAAAGTACCTGATCTCCTGGTGCAATTTCTGTCTTTCTTTGCAATCTTGCATCATGCCATTTCTTTGTGCGATTTTTGTAAATTAACGAATTCTCATATGCCTCGTTCCTCAATTCTTCTAACTCGTTTATCTGCATTAAACTATTAGAACGGATATTGGCTTCATCTAAATCACAGTTTTTTAATGCCCAGTATGCTTTATGTTCTATTTCCACAGGTAAATGACATGCTTTACCGTATATTAACCTATATGGTGTCGTACCAATAGGTGTTTTGTATGCTGTTCTGAAAGCCCATAAAGCATCATCGAGTTTAATAGACCACTCTTTTTTATTTGTACCAACTGATTTTTCCAGAATTCTTTTTATTGCTCTATTTGTGACCTCAGTTTGCCCACTGGTTTATGGGTGATAAGGGGTTGAAAATCTGTGTTGAACTCCATATTTTTTAAGAGTTTTCTCAAGTTGTGCGTTTGCAAAATGAGTCCCCCTGTCACTAATTAGAGCTTTTGGTACACCAAAGCGTGAAAACAATTTTTTAAGAAATTTTACTACGACTCGTGCGTCATTAGTTGGTAAAGCCTGAGCTTCAACCTATTTTGACACATAGTCAACAGCAACTAAAATATATTTGTTTCCACTTGAACTTGGGAATTGTCCCATAAAGTCGATTCCCCAAATATCAAAGATTTCACAAACCTGTATACTTACCTGTGGCATTTCATTCCTGGATGAGATGTTTTCTGCTCGTTGGCATGAATCACATTCTTTAACATACCTCTTGGTGTCCTTGAAAACTGCTGGCCAATAAAATCCGGCTTCAAATATCTTTCTTGCTGTGTAATTTGCGCTATGGTGTCCACCAACTGGTCCTTGATGACAATGTTCCAGAATACTCTGAATTTCTTTTCCATAAACACATCTTCTTATTATGTTGTCCGCATTTATTCGAAACAAATATGGATCGTCCCAGAAGTAATGTTTCACATCTGTAAAGAATTTCTTCTTTTGTTGATGTGTCATTCCTTTAAGAAGTACTCCTGCAGCCAAATAATTAACTATGTCAGCGTACCAAGGAAGTTCTGCGTCTAAATTCAGTAAGTATTCATCAGGAAAATTATCGTTGATGTCTGTTTCCTTTAGCTGCTCCATCCTTGGGTTTTCCAGTCTGGACAAGTGGTCTGCTGCTACATTTTCCATTCCTGGTTTGTCTTTTATCTCTAGATCAAATTCTTGTAATAGGAGGATCCAACGTATAAGTCTCGGTTTTGCATCCTGTTTTGAAAACAAGTATTTTAAAGCAGAATGATCTGTAAAGACAGTTGTTTTAGACAAAATTAGTTATGGCCTGAATTTATCAAATGCATAAACCACTGCTAGTAATTCCTTTTCTGTTGTTGTATAATTTTCTTGTGCTAGATTAAGGGTTTTACTAGCATAAAAGATAGGTTGAAAATGTTTTTCCAGCCTTTGTCCGAGAACTACTCCTACTGCATAGTCACTTGCATCACACATCAATTCAAAAGGTAAATTCCAGTTTGGTGCAATCAAAATTGGAGAAGAGACCAATTTTTCTTTTAAAGTGTTAAAAGAATTTAAACAATCTGTTGAAAATTCAAATTTTGCTTCTTTTAACAGTAATTGAGTTAAAGGTCTCGCTATTTTTGAAAAATCCTTTATAAATCGACGGTAAAATCTTGCATGTCCTAGGAAACTTCTTACTCCCTTCACGTTTGTAGGGGGTGGTAATTTTGAGATAGTTTCCACTTTAGCCTTGTCCACTTCTATTCCTTGCTTTGATACCTTGTGCCCAAGAACTATCCCTTCTTGAACCATGAAATTACACTTCTCCCAATTTAACACCAAGTTAGTTTTCTCGCATCTTTCAAGCATTTTATCAAGACTGTTTAAACATTCATCAAAAGAATCTCCAAATACAGAAAAATCATCCATAAATACCTCCATAAAATCCCCTACCATTTCGTGAAATATGACAGTCATGCATCTCTGAAATGTTGCTGGTGCATTGCAAAGTCCAAATGGCATTCTTCGATATGCAAAAGTTCCATAGGGACATGTAAATGTGATTTTTTCTTGATCCAGCGGATCGATTGTGATCTGAAAATACCCTGAAAAACCATCTAAAAAGCAATAATAAGTTTTGCCAGCAATCCTTTCAAGCATTTGATCAATAAACGATAATGGAAAGTGCTCTTTGCGACTAGCATCATTTAATTTTCGGTAATCTATGCATACTCTCCAACCGGTTACTGTTCTTGTGGGGATTAATTCGTTTTTTTCATTTTTTTAAGACGGTTATTCCCCTTTTTTTCGGCACTACATGAATGGGACAGACCCAAGGACTGTCTGAAATGGGGTATATTATTCCTGAATCTAGCAATTTAACCACCTCTTTCCTTACAGCTTCTTGCATTTTGGGATTTAAACGTCTCTGAGGTTGTATTTTTGGCTTTGTTTCATCTTCCATTAAAATATTATGTGAACAATATGAAGGACTTATTCCCTTTATATCAGAGATTTTCCATGCTATGGCATTTTTTCTTTTCTTGAGTACATCCACCAGTTTCGTTTTTTCTGCAAATGACAAAGAAACCATTTATTAATATAATTTATTTTATTATTATTCTAGATCTCACCCTGTTGTTCCTCAGATAGTGTATGACCAGGAGTTCAAACTCTCATTTAACTCCACAGTTTCAAGAACCGGAACGAGAATTTCGCAGACGACTAAGACAAGCAAGATTAATGGCAGACATTTTAAATCTCTCCTTGGAAGAATATGCAAGTCGCACACAAGAAGAAACAGGCCAAGGACTAGTTCGTCCCACAATTCCAGATGGAACACATTTTGAAATAAAAGGCCAATTCCTTCATCTTCTAAGGGAAACTTTGTTCACAGGAAAAGATGTTGAAGATGCCAACCAACACGTGGAATCTATCGTTGAAATAGCCGATTACTTTCATATTCCTGGAGTCACTAAAGATGCTGTTATGTTAAGAGTATTTCCAATACCACTCCAAGGAGCAACAAAAAGATGGTTAAAAGCTGAACCCCCAAGAACAATAAAAACTTGGGAAGAATTAAGAACAAAATTTATTAAACAGTTTAGCCCACCTTCTAAAATTGCCAAAATGAAAGCAAAAATCCAGAATTTTCAACAACTGGACGATGAAACACTTTATGATGCATGGGACCGTTATAAAGAAATGCTCCAAAATTGTCCACAACATGATCTTAATCCACATCAAGTTGTGCAAACTTTTTATAACGGAACTAATGTAACTACTCGTCAAATGGTTGATTCGCAGGGTCCAATTCCAAAGAAAACTCCAGCAGACGGATATGCATTAATTGAAGAATTAGCCCAACACTCGCATCAGTGGCACTCTTCAAGAGACTCATCCTTAAGAAAGAAGCCAACAGATGAACAAGCCGATGGATTAGCAGCCCTCGATGCCAAACTAGACGCTTTGGGACGAGACATGAAAAAAGTAAACCAAACAATCCATTCCATTCAGGTCAGCTGTGACAACTGCAGTGGACCACATCTTGCAAAAGATTGTCCACTTGATGAAGATGGAAAAAGAAAGGAAAGTGTTTGTTATTCATCCGGAGATCGATTTGATGAAAAAAGGCCACGAAATAATAACTGGAAGCCTTATGAAGAATATAAAAAGGATCAAGCAGAGAAGTATAAGCAAAGTGGGCAAGGATACTATCAAAGAGAACCACCATTTAATCCATAAAGACAACCCGAGAAGAAACCAAGTTTTGAAGAAATGATGTCTAGATTTGTAGAAGCTTCAGACAAAAGACACAGATCAACCGAAGAATTAGTAAAGAAAATGGGAGTAACTACAGAATCTGCACTCTGAAACCAACAAGCTTCAATTTTAAATATTGAAACCCAAGTTGGTCAAATTTCGCGAGTTTTGCATGAAAGATTCCCTGGTACATTACCGAGCAACATAGAACAAAATCCTAACGCACATGTCAAGGCAATTTCAACCAGAAGCGGTAAGATTTTAGAACCATCAATTCCCATAAACACTAACTCTTCTTTTAAAACGCAGGAATCTGAAAAAGAAAAAAATGAGGAAGAAACAGAAGAAAGACCACCGCCAACACCCATCAAAAGTTATAAACCACCAGTTCCATACCCACAATGTCTTAAAAAGGAAAAACAATAAGAAGAATACAGAAAATTTTTAGAACACATAAAATCATTGCATATTAATATACCTATTGTGGAGGCTATTGCACAAATGCCTAAATATGCAAAGTTTTTAAAAGATCTTCTTTCAAATTGAAAGAAACTTGATCGGGACAGCCAAATTCCTTCGTTCAGACCAGTTTCAACTTAATGCATTAAGCCATAATGGTTCCTAAGTGCTAAATCTAACATGTATGGGCATCAATTCAAGCAAATAACATCATCTTACCCTATCCGATTTCACCCTTCGGGTTTAGGGCCGAATTAACAAGATTTTGTCTTGTTTTTGCATATAGAATCACTAATCGAGAGTAGGGGATTGTTATACGTACCTTATATGAAGATTTGCACAAGAAATTTCGAAAAAAATCGAGTTTTTGTTGAAAATTTTGCTCTGGCCGCAAGAGAGTCGCGATGGATGCTTGGGAGTGAAAAAAAACGACGGACTAAAAGGCTAGAGTTACATACCTGATCACGCGCCTTCGCGTCACGACAAAGGAAGTGGTCGCGTCGCGAGGTACAAAAAATCGGACTATACAGCTCTCGTTTTTTTTTCTGTCTCGCGGTCGCGAGATTTGTTCGTGGCATCGCGAGGGATCTTCAGAGGGCAATTTTTTTCTTTTTAAAACTTCATTTTTACTCCCCCTTTTTACTGTGTGTCCTTATATTTAATAAACACAAATTTTTTTTATGTTTTTATGTTTTTAGGAATAAAACAATACAAGAAACAAATAAATCAACAAACTACACACTTATGCTTTGCAAAAGTGTAATGAGGGTTTGCAGTGAACACACCCACAAAGTTCTCGGGTTGCCTCCCGAAAAGCGCTAAGTTTAACGTCTTCAGCCGGACGCAGTGCCTTATGTTCAAATGGTCAGATTTGTGGGTTAATTAAAGCAAATTTTTTCAAAAACTACTTTTGAGTTATCTACCATTTGAACGTAAGGCTTTAACCATTGTCCATTGACTTTGAACGGTTCTCCTGCTTTCTCTGCTTGGATTTCTATTGCACTGTGTAGTGCAACATCAGTTACAATATATGGGCCAGTCCATTTACTTTTTAGTTTTCCTGGAAAGAGTTTGAGGCGTGAGTCAAACAACCACACCAATTGTCCTTTTTGGAACTGTTTTCGGACAATATGGCGATCATGAAAGTCTTTTGTCTTTTCCTTATAAATTTTTGCGCTTTCATAAGCTTCTTTCCTTATCTCTTCTAGTTTCGATAGTTGTAACTTCCTTTCTTCACCTGCATCAGTCAAATTGATATTAGCACTTTTAATTGCCCACATGGCACGGTGTTCTATTTCCACAGGCAGATGACATGGTTTGCCATACACAAGTCTATATGGGGACATTCCAATGGGGGTTTTGTATGCTGTCCGATAGGCCCATAAGGCATCATCTAATCGAATTGACCAGTCTTTTCGGTCTGCTCTGACTGTTTTTTCTAAAATTCTTTTGATTTCTCGATTAGAAACCTCAGCTTATCCACTTGTCTGTGGATGATATGGGGTACCAATTTTGTGGGTAATGCCATAGTGTTTTAAAACTTTTGAAAATGCCTATTTTTAAAGTGGGAACCCCCGTCACTTATGATAGTTCGAGGGATTCCATGCCTTGAGAAAATATTCTTTTTCACAAATTTGCACACGACACTGTGGTCGTTTGTTCGGGTAGCTTTAGCTTCAACCCATTTTGACACGTAGTGAACTGCCAACAAAATGTATAAATTCCCAAATGATGTGGGGAATGGACCCATGAAATCAATGCCCCAAACATCAAAGATTTCGACAATTAATATTGGGGACATTGGCATCATGTCTCGTCTTGATATCCCTCCCATATGTTGACATCTATCACAAGCTTTAACATACGTGTAAGCATCCTTAAATAAAGAGGGCCAGAAAAAACCGCTTTGAAGAACTCGATGCCGAGTCTTTTGGCACTGAAATGTCCTCCACATGCGTATGAGTGACAGTGATAGAGAATGTCCGTCTGTTCAATGTCTGGCGCACATCTTCTGATGACTTGATCTGCTCATATTTTGAACAGGTCTGGATCTTCCCACAGATATTGCTTTGTTTGAGAGAAAAAGTATCTCTTTTGTTGTGTTGTCCAGTTTTGCGGTGTTTTTCCTGTTACAAAATAGTTCACAAGATTAGCAAACCATGGTAATTTCTGAATAGAAAACAGCTGCTCATCAGGGAAATCCTCCCGTATATTTTCCCCTGGAATTTCGTCAGTTTTGATTCTAGAGAGGTGATCAGCTACCACATTTTTGGATCCTTTCTTATCTAATATCTCCAGATCAAATTCCTGCAACAAAAGGACCCACCGAATGAGCCGTGGTTTAGTTTCTTTCTTTTCCATCAGATGGCGGATGGCACTATGATCTGTGTACAAAATAACTTTAGATCTCCAGATGTAAGATCTAAATTTATCTAAAGCGTAAACAACCGCCAAAAGTTCCATCTCGGTGGCGGTGTAATTAAGTTGTGCCTCAGAGAAAGTTTTGCTTGAATAACAAATGACAACCGGTTTCTTTTCCACTCTCTGACCCAATACTGCTCCTACATCATAGTCACTAACATCACACATTATTTCAAACGGAAGAAGCCAATTAGATGCTTGTAAAATTGGTGCTTCAGTTAATTTATTTTTCAAAATTGTGAATGCTTCTTGGCATGCGTTATCAAAGACAAATGGTGCATCTTCTAATAACAGTTTGCACAGTGGTTTGGAAATGGTGCTAAATTCTTTGATGAATCTTCGATAAAATCTGGCATGTCCAAGAAAGGAACGAATACCTTTTACCGAGCTTGGTGGGGGAAGTGTGGAAATGATTTGTACTTTGGCTCTGTCAACTTCAAAACCGCGTTCTGAAACGACATGCCCAAGTACAATTCCTTCCTTGACCATAAAATGACTCTTTTCCCAACTTAAAATCAGATTAGACTCCGTGCATCTTTTTAAAACCTTTTCCAATTGTGTTAAACATATTTCAAAAGAAGAGCAAAAGATCGAAAAAATCATCCATAAAGATTTCTAGTGATTCTCCCACCATATCAGAAAAGATAGCCATCATGGAACGTTGAAATGTGGCGGGAGAATTACATAATCCAAATGGCATTCTTCGGAATGCGAAGGTGCCATAAGGACAAGTAAATGTTGTTTTAGCATGATCCTCGGGATGGATAGCAATTTGATTGTATCCCGAGTAACCGTCTAAAAAGCAATAAAATTTCTTTCCAGATAATTTTTCGACTATTTGATCTATAAATGGAAGTGGAAAATGATCTTTTGATGTTGCTGCATTCAACTTGCGATAGTCAATGCAAACTCTCCATCCTGTGATTGGTCTAGTTGTCATCTTTTCTCCTTCTTCTGTTTCCACCACCGTGATTCCTGATTTCTTGGGCATTGTTTGGGTTGGACTTACCCAATCGCTATCGGATATTGGGTAAATGATGCCAGCATCCAACCATTTGAGTACTTCCTTTTTAACCACTTCTCGGAGATTTGGGTTCAGTCGTCTCTGTGTTTCTCGGGATGGTTTCAGTCATTCTTCGGTGATAATTCTGTGCATACATGTTGCTGGACTTATCCCTTTTAGATATGATATTGTACATCCAATAGCTTCCTTGTACTTTACCAAAACTTCTAACAGTGTTTCTTCTTGCTCACCTTTTAAATTAGCAGAAATGATTACATGCAAAGTTTTGTTAGCTCCTAAAAATGGGTATTTCAAATGGTTTGGTAAAGTTTTTAGTTCCAAAATCGGTGGTACTTCAAAAGATGATTTTAATGGTTCAGAAAAGCTTGTGGGTAATTAATTGAACGTAAATTTGATATATTGTCATTGTTTCAAAAAAAATTATCATAAAAACAATTTAAAAAAATCAAAATTTATAAAAAATATATCAAATCAATTTTTTTTCTTTCTAAGTTTTTATTAAAAAAAAACAACCAAAAAAAAATTCAAACTTCTGGCTCGATCAAGGGATAAAGATTTCTTTTATAAAGTAGATTTAGAAATTGAACGAACTTTACACGCTATTAGAAGAAATCTTAGGACCGAACGTCAAATGGAAGGAGGAAACGGGGATGAAGTTTTTCAAGGAGATAATCAAGGAGAAAGACCAATTCGTGGTCACGGGCGCCATATATGGAAGGACTTAACCCACCGTTGGTTAATCCTCAAATTTTAGCCAATAACTTTGAATTTAAACCAGTCATGTTCCAAATGCTTGCTTCTACTGGGCATTTTGGAGGAGGACCAAGTGACGATCCTCACCGACATTTAAGAGCTTTCAATCAGCTATGTGAAAACTTTAAATGTAGAGGTGTGAGTGATGAAGCGTTAAAAATGCGGCTATTTCCATATTCAATGATTGGTCGTGCCCAAGATTGGTTTAATGCTTTAGCATCTGAATCTATTACCACTTGGAATGATTTGAAAGAGAAATTCATAATGAGGTATTTTCCTCCAACAAAGAACGCACACTTGCGAAACTCCATAACTTCTTTTAAGTAGTTAAGTGGAGAATCTTTGTGGGAAGTCAGGGAAAGATGGACAGAATTGTTGAGGAAGTGCTTGATGCACGGCCTATCTGAGTGGGTTCAATTGGAGACATTTTATCATGGCTTAGATGCGCAGACAAGAGTGTTGCTTGACACATCAGCAGGAGGAGCTTTACTAGACAAGACTTATGCTGAATGCATGGAGTTAGTTGATCGAATGGCAAGAAATAATTTCCAATGGCCAGCAGAAAGATTAGGCAGAACAATGCAACCAACACGTGGAAACAATGTTGGAGTTCATCAAATTGATCAGTCTACATCAATGGCTGCAAGGATATTATCTATGGAAAATTTACTAAAGAAAGTTGTGTCAAAAATAGGAGATAAAGAAAAGAAAGTTGAGGTGAGTTGTGTGTTTTGTCATGGAATTCATCTATACGATGAGTGTCCTCAAAATCCTGAATCTGTTTGCTTCCTAGGAAGACAAAAATGGAGGATTTCGACAACCACAACAACAGAATAACCCTTATTCTGAAACCTACAATCCTGGATGGAGAAATCATCCTAATTTCTCTTGGGGAGGTAATCAACAAACACATGAAAAATATCAACACATACCCCAACATCCACCAGGATTTCAACAATCTTATAATCGACAACATAATGGAAATTACCATCAAGCTGGAGGATCTGCTAGACAAAACTCAAACCATGGAGCATGTCATGAAATGACTTCATTGGAGAAGATGAATACATGATGAAGAATGATGCTGCTATGAGAAACTTAGAAAAACAAGTAGGGCAGATGGCAACTATACTTTATAATAGAGAGCCTGTAAAATTACCAAGTGATACTCAAAATCCTGGTCCAAGTAAGCACAAGGATCAATGCAATGTAATTACCTTGAGGTCTGGTAAAGAAGCACAAGATGGTGGTACGAAGACACCAAGTGATGAAGTTGTAGTTGAAGAGTGGGTAGATGAGGAAGATGAAATAGAAAAGATGAATTCGGAAGGAAAAGAAGTTGATAGCGCAAGAGAGGATGGAAAGCGAGGAAATAACAGTGAAGAGCAGAAATCCATTCCAGTTCATCAAATACTTCAAAAGGAAAAGAAAAGAGTCAATACCCAAAAATGGATCTACCTTTTCCACCACCTTTCCCTCCAAAAAGAAGTAAATCAAAAGATGATGGGAATTTTAAAAAATTCATTGAGGTACTAAAGCAGTTGCATATAAACATTCCGTTTATTGATGCTCTCCAATCGATGCCTTCATATTCAAAATTTATGAAGGAAATTCTAACAAAAAAGAGAAGATTTGGAGAGTATGAAACTGTTGCACCGACAAACATCCTTAGTACCATGGCTAAAAAAAACTTCCAGTCAAAAAGAATGATCTTGGTAGTTTCACTTTACCAAGCTGCATTGGAAACTTACAAAAGATTGGATTGTGCGATTTAGGTGCTAGCATAAATCTGATGCCTTTATCAATTTTCAAAGAATTAAAAATTGGCAATGCTAGACCTACAACTGTCACACTCCAACTTGCGGATCGTACAGTCGTTTATCCAGAAGGGAAGATTGAAGATGTTCTTGTGAAGGTTGATAACATCATTGTCCCAGCTGATTTTATCATTCTAGATTATGAAGCGGACATTGAATGTGGTATCATACGTGGGAGACCATTTTTGGCGACAACCGGTGCTTTAATAGATGTGAAGAATGGAGAGATTACCCTGAGAGTAAACGATGAAAACTTTACCTTTTGCATGCTGAAAACAATTCGACAACCTTTTAACATGGAAGAGTGTTCATTTGTTAGGGAAATTGATCTCTTAGTGAACCAAAGAATTGTAAGACCCGTATCCTGATTATAACATATACTTAAAATAAGAGTGTTAGGAATTATATGATTTTTGGTAGTAATAAAGCTAAGAAAAACTTTAGTTACAATTTCATATGAAAATCAGCATTTTATGTCGTTTTTAGAAAAATCATAATTAATTCTAGAAAAATCGTTTGGACCTCAAACCAGTGCACAAAGTTTACAAATTGAGTCTAGTACAATTACAAAAAATAATAGTAAGCTTGAAAATGACATTATCTATGGTAAAAAATGCAATCTTTACTGATTAGTTCGGAATTGATAGATTAGATAGTCTGTTTTCAAAAAATCATAATAAATCATAGAAAAATCGTATAAATACATACCATACACCCCTGGAAAGGTATTGAGATGAATTTTCTGAATATCAAATAAAAACGTGAATTTAATGGGTTTACGATCAGCTAAACCAGTCTTGAACAGACTGATTCTAGAAGGCCTTTAATTTCAACAAAATTATATTATTAAAATCTTTTGTCAAAAGTGTCATGCCATTTTTTATTCAAGAATTCAAGTATAAGTACCCCCCAAAACATCTCATAAACCACACCAACAAATCTCAATCCAATATATAGAGGTTTCTAAGCACTAGAGTGTAAGAAGTGAGCGGAAGGAAGCTCAAAAGCCTAGCGAAGAAGTTATAGGTTCCGACGACTGGTCATAAGGTAACTACAAACTTTTCTATAGCTTAATTAGGTATTGTAAAATAGTTTTTGTGTTAAGAAGTAGAATATTTAATAAGTATAACATATGTTATATTATACTCATTTCTAACAATAGTAAACAAAAACCTTAAAATGTCGTTATTATAACAATTCATAATTCCGAAAATAATACCGATTGATTTACTTACGAGGACGGTGACTAGGCCGATTACTTGGGATCTGGTTGTTGGATTTTCCGAAAGGCTAAAATGCTGAAAGGATCCTGCCACCCCATCTAATCTTCTACCTGGCTGTTCTTTACTTGATAAATCATGGAGTATCATATTGGAATTACTGAAAGGTTTAATGATGCGACTACAATATAGTTTAGGATTAAGAAATGATAGATTTCTTATTATGTTAACAGTTAAAGTTGAAGGAAATACAAAGCCGAGAAAGATAAACGATATAGTCAACTATAATCAGGTGAGTCTTCTCACTATACTATAGGTGATATTGCATGCGTAGGAAGGAAGATATGTTAGACTAAGGTGATCTTACATGTTATGATAATTGTATGAATTATTGCTATGATAATGATTGTTTATGGACGGAACGGGATAGCCCGCGAGCCAATAGGCGAAACGGGAACAGCCTGCGAGTCATTAGACGGAACGGGATAGCCCGCGAGCCAATAGGCGGAACGGGAATAGCCTGCGAGTCATTAGACGGAACGGGAAAAGCCTTCGAGCGATAAGACAGAACGGGAACTGCCCGTGAGTCTTCAGGCGGAACAGGGATAGCCCGTGAGTCTCACAGACATATGAATGGTTATTGTGAGTTGTATGTTATGTGATGGATCGTATGGTATTTTGAGGAACTCACTAAGCTCCGTGCTTACCCTTTCCCTATATAAACTACTGTTTCAGGTACATCAGGTACCATTGATGGCAAGGCGTGACGTGTATACACTGTGCTGCTTTATTGGAGGACTGTTTTTGAATGGATGTTCCGCTATGTTGTGATTTCATTAACTTTTGTTAATCCTGGGATGTTTTCATTAAACTTATAAGTTATGGAATTTTGTCAAAATTAATTAAGTGACTTTTCTTATATTGAAGTATCTGTTTATTTTTTTTTAATTTTACCCTAAAATTTTGGGATGTTACAAGTTGGTATCAGAGCACAGCTTGAGAGAATCAGGCTCACTTAGTGAGTTCTGGACTCAAGTTGAGGCTTAAGAGTTTTCTTAAAACATTTTTACGAAAGAAAGATGTTTTATGAAGGGTGAACTGAAGACACAGTGTGTACCGCCAGCCGACGCCAGTATGAGAAAAGGGTTAAGTATTTAATATTGTGGATGTTAAAAAAAAACATATGGTATATGTTTGCTGAAATGCCTGGTAGAGATCACACATTGTTGTATTATTATCTGCTATTTGCTAATAGAACTGCATGCTAGTGCCGATAGGTTGCTTAGAGATTTCCACTAAGTTGTATACAATATGGACTGAATAATCATAGAATGTGTGAGTTGACCTTATTGCATGTTCCTTGTTTGGTTGTTGCCTTAGGGAAGATTCTCTTATTTGAAAGACTGTTTAGTTCGATATTGTATACAACTACGTTCGCGAAACAATCTGTCATCACTGGAGGAAGTTCCGTCTTAGTTAGAATAGCAGGGTAGGGGTGGGATTCCAAGTATTCCTAGAAGGGTTGACATATGCCTTGTAAGGGCATATGTGTTAAAATTATCGGTGAGGAGCGAATTGGATATTTCGAGACGGATATTGGAAAGAACATGGATAGGTGTGGAAGGTAGTAGTAGAGCTCCTACTATCGAAAGCACAGGATCTGCGTTTGAGTCGGGAGTTCGTCACGAAGGATCCAAGGAGCTGAGTATGTGAGTGTCTAGCATAGTTGACTTAAATGCTAGTGTAATGTGGTAAACCTTTATCCATTCGATTGGTGAATGTTGATTGTGAGGTTCAGTAGGAACAATTAAGATGTGATCATACCAGTTTGGTTGGACCGATCATGCTTAAGTTGATTACTGAGCTTAAAGATTGTTGAAAGGGAGAATGTCAAAGTGCTATTGTGGTAGCTATTTTTCATGCAACTAATGGGCGCACAATTCAGACAGGGACTAGAGGATGCAAGGGTGAGTTTTCCAACTCACGGTCAAAGAGGTGCAAGTGGCGCCTGAGATGAGAGCGGGTCGTGTGGATTGAGAGTCTGGATCACTCGCTCGTGATTGAGGTAACTGATGATAGAGGTGTTGACTAAGGTAGCAAGCGGATAAGTAACATATGGTGGTTGATGTAAACATCTTTACATTATCGAAACATGCTTATTGAGATGGTGTTTGCCCCTGATGCAAGTTGTTGGCTGAGCAGAGTGGGCTTGGTTTTTTGTTCGAGAGTAAGGGCTCGTAAAAAAAAATTATAAATCGAATAAACAGACTTGGACTTTAGTCCAAGTGGGGGAGGAATACAAAATTAAAGGAACAACATGAATATTGTATAGAATCGATGAAATCATTAAAATTATAGTAACACGTCGATATATTTAATTCATTACTATAACTTTATATTAATACATTAAGAAAAGTTTACAGAACTACTAACCTAAACTGGAGAATCAGAAAGATGTGAGAAAAGATCTTCTACACTCCACTCTTTGTCATCATTACGTTGACTTGTACCTTCTTGAGGATTTGGAAGGGGTATGCTTCCGGTTATTGGAGGAGGAGCTCCAAGGTATGGGGTCTCAATAGGGTTGTAACCCGTAACCCCATGATTATGGGCTAAAAATCGACTCGTTTGGGGAGTGTGTAAGTAGGGAAGTGATGAGGAAGGGTTCCAATTCGGAACCAGTTGGGGATAGCTATAAGAAGGAGGAAACCAGGCTAGGTCACCTACAAAGCCACCAAAATTATCCTCACTCGAATACTCGAGTAAACCAGGGTTAATACTACTCATACCAGAATTAGATGCCGGAGATTGCTGCTGTGTATGAGTTCTTGATGAAGTTTCCCCCTTTTCCTGAATTTTTCTTTTCCTAAATACAACCTTATGAGCAGCTTGTATTATCTTCTTTGTGCCGTCTGTTAGACCCGATTGTGACCCTTCAATTATCGCTTCCTTTTCTTTTTTTAGGTTGGGTATTAAATCTCCTGATAATTCTGTTGCCTCAATAAATTCATTACCAAATTCCTGTGGCACAAATAACTTTAGTAATTTCAACCTTATGATATAAAGGAATTAAAAAAAATGTAGTTCTTTACCTCAGCACGATCAATAAGGGTTTGCAAACTCGTAAGTTGTCGTTGGGGCCAATGATTAATACCTAATTCTCTACAGCGTTTTTTTAATTGTGTCGTTCCAATGTTGAGTTCCTTCGCAGCTTTCTCAATTGGTTCGTTAAAGTGTTCAGCTATTATTTCCCTACTTAATAAATGTCTGAAACCTCTTCCACTGCCACCTGCTATGTTTTCTGAACTAGAAGGTTCAAATCCAATTGTATTGTTATCATTCTGGATCATTTGAACATGATCCTGATTTTTTGACCCAAAGATGGACATTGATTCATCAAAATTAGTGGCCTCTATCGGTAATAATTGTTGGTTTTCAACTAAAATCTCAGGATTCTGAAATCCTTCTAAATTCCTTTGAATCAACCGAAGATGATATTGATATTGAAAACCAACCCCAAACTCGGGATTCAATTCAATATTTATGTTATGAGTCCTCTGTAATTGATTCTCATCCTGAATGCCAGCCATGAATTCTTGATTGATGGGGACAAACTCACTGCTTGTTGGGTGCACGTCCATGAATGGATTGTACTCAGTTAGACCATCCACAAATGGGTCTACAAATATCAATTGTCAGATGATAAAATGAAATTGAATACTCATAGAAGCAATCATTTAAAAGAATTTAACCTGGTAGAAGGTATGGAGTCTGATCAAGTACAAAGTCTAAAGATGCATGCACCGGATCTTTTGAGTTAATGTTCAGCTCGGGAAAAATTTCCGGCTCACCGTGGAGTTGCTCTATTGGTAGTATATCTGGAAGACTGTAACATAATTCAGAATCAAGCAAAACATTAGAAATATAAACAAAATATGGATGATAGATGTCTAGAATGTTAAGTCACCGAACTCTATTAAGAATTCCTGGTTTGAAGTACCCTCTCCTTGCGGAAAACCAGGTCCAGGGTTCGACAGATCGCCCATTGAAGATCTGTTTTCCATGACTCGACTTTAAATATGAGTTCGTTTACAAACAAACTAGTGATAAGAGAGGACGAGACTGAAAATGAATGTGGAAATGAATGATACTACATACCTGTATATATAGTATCTTACAGCTGGAACCGAAAGGGCACACGGAACTGAAAGGACACCTCACGTTTTAATTACCGAAATTCATACTAACTACAGTAGATGAGACTTTTCACTACCCCAAGTGACATTTTTTTCAAAATTCCCTGCTTGACTCTGGTGAGAACAAGATAATAAACAGACTTTTGAAATAAAACAAATTTTTATGTCTCCATATAATGGAAATAGTTTAAAGAGTGTTCAGTACTTCAAAAAAAAACTTAGAAAATATGATATAAATTTTATATTTTTCTGCGAAACAAAATTTTTTTTTTTGAGATTTTACAAAATAGATTTATTTAGCCAAAAAGTATTTAAAAGAAATGTTGGATTGAGGCAAATGTGTGTTGAAATATGACGAATTCATATAAATACGAAATAGTGTTAAAAATTAGGTGTTGCAAGTTAACTAGGTTAACTATGTATACATATAGATTAGAAAATACTAAATGTGTACTATAGATAGTAGCCGGTCAAGTCGATGTGTGGGAATGTGAGAAACAGTTAAAAAAATTTTTTTTTTGTACATCTAGAGTAATTAGAAGAAAAGAAGTATGGAGTGAATGAGAATAATATGACCTTAAGTATTATTACAGAGGTATGTGAATGTTGAAAGGGAAATATAATTAAATCTTGTAAAGTTTCGGCAATAAGACGAGGAGGATTTTTTTAAGGACACAAGGACTCGATGGGAAATACATAAAGGCGTTCGAGAATGCGGATTTCGGGACGAAATCCAAATAAGTGGGGGAGACTTGTAAGACCCGTATCCTGATTATAACATATACTTAAAATAAGAGTGTTAGGAATTATATGATTTTTGGTAGTAATAAAGCTAATAAAAACTTTAGTTATAATTTCATATGAAAATCAGCATTTTGTGTCGTTTTTAGAAAAATCATAATTAATTCTAGAAAAATCGTTTGGACCTTAAACCAGTGCACAAAGTTTACAAATTGAGTCTAGTACAATTACAAAAAATAATAGTAAGCTTGAAAATGACATTATCTATGGTAAAAAATGCAATCTTTACTGATTAGTTCGGAATTGACAGATTAGATAGTCTGTTTTCAAAAAATAATAATAAATCATAGAAAAATCGTATAAATACATACCATACACCCCTGGAAAGGTATTGAGATGAATTTTCTGAATATCAAATAAAAACGTGAATTTAATGGGTTTAAGATCGGCTAAACCAGTCTTGAACAGACTGATTCTAGAAGGCCTTTAATTTCAACAAAATTATATTATTAAAATCTTTTGTCAAAAGTGTCATGCCATTTTTTATTCAAGAATTCAAGTATAAATACCCCCAAAACATCTCATAAACCACACCAACAAATCTCAATCCAATATATAGAGGTTTCTAAGCACTAGAGTGTAAGAAGTGAGCAGAAGGAAGCTCAAAAGCCTAGCGAAGAAGTTATAGGTTCCGACGACTGGTCATAAGGTAACTACAAACTTTTCTATAGCTTAATTAGGTATTGTAAAATAGTTTTTGTGTTAAGAAGTAGAATATTTAATAAGTATAACATATGTTATATTATACTCATTTCTAACAATAGTAAACAAAAACCTTAAAATGTCGTTATTATAACAATTCGTAATTCCGAAAATAATACCGATTGATTTACTTACGAGGACGGTGACTAGGCCGATTACTTGGGATCTGGTTGTTGGATTTTCCGAAAGGCTAAAATGCTGAAAGGATCCTGCCACCCCATCTAATCTTCTACCTGGCTGTTCTTTACTTGATAAATCATGGAGTATCATATTGGAATTACTGAAAGGTTTAATGATGCGACTACAATATAGTTAAGGATTAAGAAATGATAGATTTCTTATTATGTTAACAGTTAAAGTTGAAGGAAATACAAAGCCGAGAAAGATAAACGATATAGTCAACTATAATCAGGTGATTCTTCTCATTATACTATAGGTGATATTGCATGCGTAGGAAGGAAGATATGTTAGACTAAGGTGATCTTACATGTTATGATAATTGTATGAATTATTGCTATGATAATGATTGTTTGTGGACGGAACGGGATAGCCCGCGAGCCAATAGGCGGAACGGGAACAGCCTGCGAGTCATTAGAAGGAACGGGATAGCCTGCAAGCCAATAGGCGGAACGGGAATAGCCTGCGAGTCATTAGACGGAACGGGAAAAGCCTGCGAGTCATTAGAAGGAACGGGATAGCCCGCGAGCCAATAGGCGGAACGGGAATAGCATGCGAGTCATTAGACGAAACGGGAAAAGCCTGCGAGCGATAAGACAGAACGGGAACTGCCCGTGAGTCTTCAGGCAGAACAGGGATAGCCCGTGAGTCTCACAGACATATGAATGGTTATTGTGTGTTGTATGTTATGTGATGGATCGTATGGTATTTTGAGGAACTCACTAAGCTCCGTGCTTACCCTTTCCCTATATAAACTACTGTTTCAGGTACATCAGGTACCATGGATGGCAAGGCGTGACGTGTATACACTGTGCTGCTTCATTGGAGGACTGTTTTTGAATGGATGTTCCGCTATGTTGTGATTTCATTAACTTTTGTTAATCCTGGGATGTTTTCATTAAACTTATAAGTTATGGAATTTTGTCAAAATTAATTAAGTGGCTTTTCTTATATTGAAGTATCCGTTTAATTTTTTTTTTTAATTTTACCCTAAAATTTTGGGATGTTACAAGAATGGCAAGTATGAATGATTGGGGAGAAGAAGAGTTTGAAAGAAAATCGGTGGAAGAGATCCAAGAAGTAATTATCAAAGAAGAAGAAGTAAAAGAATTATGTTGGATCAAAGAAGATTTGGAAAGAGATGATAAGGTGTTACCTCAAATGAAACCTTCAATTGAAGTAGCACCTGTCTTAGAGCTAAAACAATTGCCAAGCCATTTAAAATATGCATTTTTCAAAGATGAAGAAAATTTTCCTGTCATCGTATCTGCTTTGCTCTCTGCTGAACAAGAGCAAGAATTGCTTAAGGATTTGAAAGAAAACACAAAAGCAATTGGATGGACTTTAGCTGATATTCAAGGAATTAGCCCCTCGACATGTATGCACAAAATCATCTTAGAGGAGGGTGCTAAAGAATCTATTGAACACCAAAGAAGGCTGAATCCAATGATGAAGGAGGTGGTTAGAAAAGAAATTATGAAATGGCTTGATGCAGGAATCATTTATCCTATCCCATGTAGCACATGGATAAGTCCTGTGCACTGTGTTCCAAAGAAGGGAGGGATGACTGTTACAGCGAATGAAAAAGGGGAGCAAATCGCAACAAGAATGGTCACTGGATGGAGAATATGTGTTGACTACCGAAAGCTCAACGCAGCTACAAAGAAATACCATTTTCCGCTTCCTTTCATCGATCAAATGCTAGACCGTCTTGCGGGAAAACCATTTTACTGTTTCCTAGACGGATTCTCTGGGTACAATGAAATTGCTATACATCCTGATGATCAAAACAAGACTACTTTCACATGTCCGTATGGAACATTTGCTTTTAGACGTATGCCTTTTGGTTTATGTAATGCACCTGCAACATTCCAAAGATGCATGATGTCTTTATTTTCTGATATGGTTGAAAGGAGTCTTGATATTTTCATGGATGATTTTTCATTGTTTGGAGATGATTATGCTGAATGTCTTAGCAATTTGGATAAGGTTTTGAATATATGTATAAAAAAAACCTTGTTTTGAACTGGGAAAAATGTCAATTTATGGTTCAAGAAGGAATTGTTTTAGGACATAAAGTTTCCAGAAGTGGAATTGAAGTGGATAGGGCAAAGGTGTAAGTAATTGAAAACCTACCTAACCCTACAAATGTCAAGGCCATTCGTAGTTTCCTTGGTCATGTGGGATTTTATCGTCATTTTATCAAAGATTTTTCAAAAATCGCAAAACCACTGACTCAACTCTTGGAAAAAGACCGTGACTTTGCATTTGATGAGAATCGTAAAAAATCTTTCGAGGAGTTAAAGAAAAGATTGGTGAATGCTCCAATCATGGTAACACCAGATTGGACACAGCCTTTTGAGATCATGTGCGATGCTAGTAATAGTGTAATTGGGTATGTGTTAGGGCAACGCAAGGGTAAATTCTTTCATACTATTTATTATGCGAGCACTACACTCAATGGAGCCCAATTGAATTACACTACGACAGAAAAAGAGTTCTTAGCAGTCGTGTTTTCCCTCGAAAAATTTCGTCCCTACCTGATTGGGACAAGAGTTGTTGTGTACACTGATCACTCTGCCATTAGACATTTAATGGCCAAGAAAGATGCCAAAGAAAGATTGATAAGATGGGTGCTATTACTCCAAGAATTTGACTGTGGAATTCGTGATAAGAAAGGAGTAGAGAACGTGGTAGCTGACCATCTTTCTAGACTAGAGATTGAAGGAAAAAGAGAAGAGGTAGAAGTTGATATGGATAACTTTCCGGACGAGTATTTGTTAAGAGTTACTGAGAATTACCCGTGGTATTCTGACATTGTCAATTACTTAGTGAGCAGGATAACCCTAGAGGAAAGTTCGTGGAGAGAAAAGAAGAAGTTGATCTCTGAATCAAAATTCTACTTTTGGGATGAGCCTTATTTGTTAAAAATCGGACTTGAAAAAATTTGGAGGCGCTGTGTCCCTGAGGTAGAACAAGAATCAATTCTGCAAAAGTGTCATAGTTCTGAGTATGGAGGTCATCTTCGTGGAGAGAAGACGGCATTTAGAATCGTACAGAGTGGATTCTATTGGCCATCATTGTTCAATGATGCTCGTGAGTTTGTGAAAAAATGTGACCGATGTCAAAGGACCGGAGGAATTAGTAGAAGAGATGAAATGCCATTGACAAACATGATTGAGTTAGAATTGTTTGATGTTTGGGGGATAGATTTTATGGGACCATTTGTACCTTCAAATGGCAAAATCTATATCCTGGTAGCTGTAGATTACGTTTCAAAATGGGTAGAGGCGATTGCTTGTAGTGCAAATGATGCTCGTACAGTCGTCGAGTTCTTAATGAAAAACATTTTTACTAGATTTGGCACACCTAGAGCCATTGTGAGCGATGAAGGATCACATTTCTGTAATCGTGTTCTAGGTGGTGTACTGGCCAAATACAACATCAAGCATCGCATGGCTACAGCTTACCATCCCCAGTCAAATGGTTTAGCAGAAGCGAACAACAAACAACTCAAATTGATTCTAGAGAAAGTGGTCAACAAAACAAGAAAGGATTGGGCATTCAAATTAGATGACACACTTTGGGCATACAGGACAACTTTCCGTACTGCCATTGGAACCTCTTTATACCAGCTGGTATTTGAAAAGGCATGTCACCTTCCACTTGAGCTTGAGCATAAAGCGTCCTGGGCACTTAAAGTGTTAAATTTAGATTGGAAGGTTGCTGCTAAGAAAAGGTTGAATGAGATCATGGAGTTGGAAGAATTTCGACTTGCCTCATATGAAAATGCACTTATTCAAAAGGATAAGATCAAGAAATGGCATGATAGGAAAATCAGAAAGAGAGAGTTCAAAGAGGGCCAACGTGTATTATTATTCAATTCAAGACTTAAACTTTTTCCGGGGAAACTAAGATCAAAATGGTCTGGACCTTACTGTATCACAAAGGTATGGCCCAGTGGATCAGTGGTCTTAATGAATGCTGAAGATGGAAAAGGGTTTGCAATTAAAGGCCAGAGGATTAAGCACTACTTTGGGGACGAAGAAAAGGTCAATCTAATTGAAGAAAAGATTGTCCTCAAAGAAGATAAGTGAAGAATGGGAGGAAACTATGTTTGTTGTAAATAAATAAATGTGTGTTTATTGTTTTAACGTGTGATTTCAAGTTTTTGTTTAAGTGTGTGTTTGCAGTTTGCGAATAAAGAGATGACTTAGGATAATCGGATCACTGACGAGCTGAAACGGAGAATTTCGTGAAGGAACCATCATCAAGGAGTTCTATTCCTTAATCTTTTTGATATATCATTTAAAATTCCTTGATGATGATGATTGTGAATAAAATGTGTGTGTAAATGCTTGTTTGACCATTAAAGTTTGGGGATGTTTTTTTTAAAATAAGTACAAACTGATTTAAAAAAAAAGAAAAGAAAACAAACTTTAATGACGTTATAGATTATGCATATTGGTTGTTTATTTTTAAAATTAATAGGCAATAGTTTAATTTGTATATTAAATTGTAGTTATGCCTAGATTTTATAATGGAAATCGATTAGTTAATCCTAGGACTTGCATTTTAATACACTATCCACATTAAACGGGCAGTTAACCATGTAA
Organism: Cichorium intybus; assembly: GCA_023525715.1. Lineage (NCBI taxonomy): Eukaryota > Viridiplantae > Streptophyta > Magnoliopsida > Asterales > Asteraceae > Cichorium > Cichorium intybus. The sequence goes on along the minus strand of CM042014.1, from coordinate 112,830,900 downwards.
ATGATTAAGGGTATCGTTGCTTGAGTGAGGAAAATTGCACATTTTATGCAATTTGAGTGTTTTGGGCACGGAGTTTGGGGATGCATGGAGTCGAGCTTGCATGATGCCTTTTGTCATTAGAGTCATAGCGGATTCTCCAACCTAAGCTAAAATGCACTAGTTTTCCATTTTATTTGCTTATTTTCGTCAGTTGTAGTATATTTCCTTTTGTTTGTTTCCATTGTAGATATCATTTTGTTTTATTATTTGATTTTATTTGAATATTTTCAATATTTCTTTGAAGTTTGCTTTTAGTGTGAGTTTATTTCACTTATACTCACCAGTAAAAAAAATCAAATTTTATGGGTGAGTCAAAAAAAAAAAATACACAAAAAGATTTTATTTTATAGAAATTTGTATTTTGTAAATTTTGTAAGCTTGGTATGTTACGTCTGTTCTCTAAAAAAAACAAAAACAAAAAAAAAAAGAAAAGAAAAGAAAAGAGAATGATGTAGTTTGGTGTGGTTTTCTTATTTTCTGTAAATATTTTATAAAAAAAATCAATTTAAAAATATTTTGATCAATTTTGTACATACAGTTAGATTTTTATCAGCTTATTTTTAGTCAAGACAATTTTGTATATATATTCTTGACACTTTTATTAGTGAGTTATATCTAGGCCGGATCGAAAATAAAGTGTGCTATTTCATATTTATAGGATTTATGGTGCATTTTACTTTAATTTCACTTTAGGCTCTAATGATATAAACGCGAAGTGTAAGTCTTGTTTATCAATGGACGGAGAAAAGCCTAAAACTTTCCCTTTACCAAGTGAGATTGCAGGGTGGGTACCAGATATATTTTGAGCCTTTGCAATACCTTTTGATACATGGTTAATATATTCGGATAATGTGGATAATACGTTAACATGCAAGTTTTTAGAATTAACTATTTTTTTTGTGTGCGTAACTAGAAGGCATAATTATAATTTAGCAGATAAATTAAGCTAGTATACTAGACTTTTGAAAATAAACAGATAATACTGTAGGATCTATGATTCGTTGTTATTTAAAAAAAAGAAATAAAATAATAATAAGTTTGTATTTGTTGATTAAAAATTTCCCGTACTTTCATTTTATTTTTCAAATAGTGTAAAGTCTAATTTTTCTTATTGCTCGGGACGAGCAATGCTTAAAGTTTGGGGATGTTTAGAGATCATTTTGCGATCTCTTTTTGAGCTTTAATGATAAAATTTATCCTTAAACCTAAGATTTTACAATATTTTTGTGCTTAAAAACTATGATTTGCGTTAATATGTGTTGAAAAATTAAAAATTATGTTTTTAACGTATTTCATCATTTTACGTCGAGAAATGAACTAAATTTGTGTGTTTTTGTTTGCAGGGCTTAACGGAAAGAAAATATATATGTGTGTATTTTAATTTTAGCCTTTTATTTTATTAAAACCCATTTTAAGTTTTTTTTAACCATTTTATATTTTTATCTCATAAATTTAAAATATACATATATTGTTATTCTTTTTATTCCGAAAATTAAATAAAAATTCAAATATTTCGGATTTAATATTATATTAATATATATATATATATATTAAAATAAAAAATTTTAAAAAAATCCCAAGCATGGGGAACAAGGGGACAAGGAATAAAATGCTTTTTGTGTGTGTGCTTGCTTTTCTTGCATGTGTGTGTGTGTCGTGTCTTACAATAGAAACCAAAGATAAAAAAATATTGAATACATTATAGTTTTTTTTAGTATGTATCGATCACCACAAAAGAAAAGAATAAAAAAATTACAATTTGTGCATATGGGTCATGTGATCGGCCGATGCAAAAGAAGAGAAGCAAGAAAAAGAAAAAAATACATATTATGTTTGTGTGTGTTCGAACTACCGAAAGCAAAAGAAGAAAAACGAAGGCTGCCATGCTCGAGACCAAGGTCAAACCAGGAGAAAGAAAGCAAGAGAAATCGAGGGTGGTTGTTTTTGCTGCCATTAACCAAAGAAACAAGAAAAGAGCCGACGTTGCTGCATGTTCGATACCGAGAAGAACACATGCATGCATGTGTGATGTGTATTCATATATGTTTCAAGGCATGTAAGTATGTGTGTGTAATGATTCGTGTTGATGCTTGCCAATTCATTTCTCCATCAAGCCATAAACTAAGCAAAAGAAATTCGTGTGGGTTCGGTTATGATAGAAGGTAGTGATCGAGTGTTGTATCCAAATCACAAATCCACTTCAAGAATTAAGTAAGGAAAAGAAATCGGTTCAGGCATATGTGATTTGGTGTCAAGACATAAACAAAGGAAAAACAAATACATGGTGGAAAAGTTGGTAATGTGGTGCAGCTAAGCTAGGTGATATAAATACATGAAGTTCTCATAAAAATGGGGAATCCTCTTAGTTTAGAAAAGAGAGAGGACACATTCTTCTAGTTTTAAAAAATCCGTATCTAAATTCTCTCTAGTTTTCATTTTTGAGTTCAGAAAATTCCAGTGAGGTTTTCTTGAGTGTTCTTGATAGTTTGAAGTTATTAAGTCATCCATTAAGTCATTACGTTGTAATTTTCGTTTTTTTTTTTTTGTATTTATCATGTTTGAAGTATGGTTTGTAATAATTTGTAATTTTATGATTTTATGTTTGTTTGTAATAATTATTGTTTGTGATGAGTTGATTATTGGAGATTAGAAGCTTGGAAAAATCAAAGTCTACAAAGGTATGATTTTATTCATTTTGCTATTTTATGTAAATTTTAGTTAATTATTTAGTTATGATTTGTAGAATAATTGTTGTTATAATTTTCTTAGTAGTAATAATTATGTGTGAGTAGTTTAATATAAGGTTTTGGTTGTGAACAATTAAATGATAGTCTAATAATTTTATTGGGATTTATTTATTGTAAATATGATATTTATAAACTGAAATGTCAAATTAGATGAGCTTCATGCATTCTAAATATTAATCTGTTAAAGTTATTTAGAATCTGATCAATTTTAAATTTTCAGTAATATGTTGATATTTATTAATCTTGTAAACAGAAATAAGTCTATTGTATTTTATAAATTTCATATCTTAAAGGGAAATTAAAATAAATCAATCGTGATTTTTAAATTACCTAATATGATAATATTTATAAAATTAGTAAACTGAATATTTTGCATTTCAAAGTAAAAATGTTTTAATGGGTTTTATAATGTCACATTAATAGTTACTGTAATAATATTTATAACTACCACAGAATTGACAACCTATGGATTAGAATGTTATTATTGTTAACTATTGATATGATAATTAATTTACCAATTGGATGTCTTAACTGAAACAACTTTTGGAGATTTCATTAAACATTGTGTTTATTTTCTAAAATTCATTTTTTTATAATAAACCAACGATTTGTTAAAACTGTTAAACATGACACGGCTCCCAGTATTTCCCAGTACTAGCTAGTGTTTAATGAGATCATTTTTATGCATAGTAATTCTTAGGCACGCGGGAACACAACTTGGTTTACCGATAATATTGGTCAGTTTTCAAATTAACGACAAGGCCCTTAATTTGTAATTTAGTTATTTGGCTATTAGAATTAAATTAGTTTTAGATAAGTTAAATTAGATAATTTAGAGCCAAATAATTAAAATATCGATTGGTCAGTTTTTTTGATTGCGACAAGGCCCCTAATATTATTGATAAATTATAGGTTGTGATGTGTTTTTACTAAGTATTTATTATGTGTGAAATGGTAATATTTTAATTGGTTTAACTTACCGTATAAAATTCATAGCAATAAATAATCCCAAAATAATTGTTTAGATTATTATTTAATCAGTTTCCAACCAATGCCTTATTCGTATTGATATTTGTTAAAACTTGTGATTGTTTGTTGAATTATTGCGTGGTTGATTTTTAATTATCATTTGATAAATTACTTAAGTTTATGTTGAAGTTCAAAATACCAAAAACAAACAAAATCATTTATTAAAATCAAAAGCAATATATTAAGATTACGATTAAAATTAATCCTTTTTCTGTGGGTACGATATCTGGTCTTCATCGACTATTATTACTTGTACGATCCTGTGCACTTGCAGGTCGTGTTAAATTGAATAGGTTTAAACCCAAGCAAGTTTTTGGCGCCAAAAGTAGCACCGATCTTCTATTTACCTCTGCCGCTACGCCGGGTTGCGATCCTATATGGGATCGGGTCGCGATCTTCAAAAACACGGGCCTTGGGCTTTTCCTGGATGTTGAGATCGCGCCCCGATATTCTCATGGATCGGGTCGCGATCTTTGACAGTGTCATATCCTTTCCTTCTTTGCATTTTGATGATTTCATTTATTCATTTTTTTATATTTTATTTATTTAAATATATATATTTATCACAAAACATAAAATTAAATTGTCTTAAATTGTTACAATCCAACAAATAAAAATCATGGTCTCCTCCTTGCATCGCTTTCCTTATCTGGGTCGAAAGCTAGACCCGTACCCCTGTTTTTGGATTTTTTTTAAATGTTTGAGAGGGGTACATCCTCTCCTTCCTCGTAACGGACTCCTTGCTCGTAGTGCTTCACCCGGTGTCCGTTAACCTTGAAGCTTACGTTGTTCTTGTCTAACAGTTCAACAGTACCGTATGGAAATACGGTTTTCACTTTATACGGCCCATACCATCTTGACTTGAGTTTTCCTGAAAATAATTTCAATCTTGAGTTATATAAAAGTACCTGATCTCCTGGTGCAATTTCTGTCTTTCTTTGCAATCTTGCATCATGCCATTTCTTTGTGCGATTTTTGTAAATTAACGAATTCTCATATGTCTCGTTCCTCAATTCTTCTAACTCGTTTATCTGCATTAAACGGTTAGAACGGATATTGGCTTCATCTAAATCACAGTTTTTTAATGCCCAGTATGCTTTATGTTCTATTTCCACAGGTAAATGACATGCTTTACCGTATATTAACCTATATGGTGTCGAACCAATAGGTGTTTTGTATGCTGTTCTGAAAGCCCATAAAGCATCATCGAGTTTAATAGACCATTCTTTTTTATTTATACCAACTGATTTTTCCAGAATTCTTTTTATTGCTCTATTCGTGACCTCAGTTTGCCCACTGGTTTGTGGGTGATAAGGGGTTGCAAATCTGTGTTGAACCCCATATTTTTAAGAGTTTTCTCAAGTTGTGCGTTTGCAAAATGAGTCCCCCTGTCACTAATTAGAGCTTTTGGTACACCAAATCGTGAAAACTATTTTTTTAAAAAGTTTACTACGACTCGTGCGTCATTAGTTGGTAAAGCCTGAGCTTCAACCCATTTTGACACATAGTCAACAGCAACTAAAATATATTTGTTTCCACTTGAACTTGGGAATGGTCCCATAAAGTCGATTCCCCAAATATCAAAGATTTCACAAACCTGTATACTTACCTGTGACATTTCATTCCTGGATGAGATGTTTCCTGCTCGTTGGCATGAATCACATTCTTTAACATACCTCTTGGTGTCCTTGAAAACTGTTAGCCAATAAAATCCGGCTTCAAATATCTTTCTTGCTGTGTAATTTGCGCTATGGTGTCCACCAACTGGTCCTTGATGACAATGTTCCAGAATACTCTGAATTTTTTTCTAGAAACACATCTTCTTATTATTTTGTCTGCATTTATTCGAAACAGATATGGATCGTCCCAGAAGTAATGTTTCACATCTGTAAAGAATTTCTTCTTTTGTTGATGTGTCATTCCTTTAAGAAGTACTCCTGCAGCCAAATAATTAACTATGTCAGCGTACCAAGGAAGTTCTGCGTCTAAATTCAGTAAGTATTCATCTAGAAAATTATCGTTGATGTCTGTTTTCTTTAGCTGCTCCATCCTTGGGTTTTCCAGTCTGGACAAGTGGTCTGCTGCTACATTTTCCATTCCTGGTTTGTCTTTTTATCTCTAGATCAAATTCTTGTAACAGGAGGATCCAACGTATAAGTCTCGGTTTTGCATCCTGTTTTGAAAACAAGTATTTTAAAGCAGAATGATCTGTAAAGACAGTTGTTTTAGACAAAATTAGGTATGGCCTGAATTTATCAAATGCATAAACCACTGCTAGTAATTCCTTTTCTGTTGTTGTATAATTTTCTTGTGCTGGATTAACGGTTTTACTAGCATAAAAGATAGGTTGAAAATTTTTCTCCAGCCTTTGTCCGAGAACTGCTCCTACTGCATAGTCACTTGCATCACACATCAATTCAAAAGGTAAATTCCAGTTTAGTGCAATCAGAATTGGAGAAGAGACCAATTTTGCTTCTTTTAACAGTAATTGAGTTAAAGGTCTCGCTATTTTTGAAAAATCCTTTATAAATCGACGGTAAAATACTGCATGTCCTAGGAAACTTCTTACTCCCTTTACGTTTGTAGGGGTGGTAATTTTGAGATAGTTTCCACTTTAGCCTTGTCCACTTCTATTCCTTGCTTTGATACCTTGTGCCCAAGAACTATCCCTTCTTGAACCATGAAATTACACTTCTCCCAATTTAACACCAAGTTAGTTTTCTCGCATCTTTCAAGCATTTTATCAAGACTGTTTAAACATTCATCAAAAGAATCTCCAAATATAGAAAAATCATCCATAAATACCTCCATAAAATCCCCTACCATTTCGTGAAATATGGCAGTCATGCATCTCTGAAATGTTGCTGGTGCATTGCAAAGTCCAAATGGCATTCTTCGGTATGCAAAAGTTCCATAGGGACATGTAAAGGTGGTTTTTTCCTTATCCAGCGGATCGATTGGGATCTGAAAATACCCTGAAAAACCATCTAAAAAGCAATAATAAGTTTTGCCAGCAAGCCTTTCAAGCATTTGATCAATAAACGGTAATGGAAAATGGTCTTTGCGAGTAGCATCATATAATTTTCGGTAATCTATGCATACTCTCCAACCGGTTACTGTTCTTGTGGGGATTAATTTGTTTTTTTCATTTTTTAAGACGATTATTCCCCCTTTTTTCGGCACTACATGAATGGGACTGACCCAAGGACTGTCTGAAATGGGGTATATTATTCCTGAATCTAGCAATTTAACCACCTCTTTCCTTACAACTTCTTGCATTTTGGGATTTAAACATCTCTGAGGTTGTATTTTTGGCTTTGTTTCATCTTCCATTAAAATTTTATGGGAACAATATGAAGGACTTATTCCCTTTATATCAGAGATTTTCCATGCTATGACATTTTTTCTTTTCTTGAGTACATTCACCAGTTTCATTTTTTCTGCAAATGACAAAGAAGCATTTATTATTACGGGCATTTGCATTTTTTATCTAAATAGGCATATTCAATATGAGGAGGTAGAGTATTGAGATTAGGAGTCTTTGGCTCTAAATCTTGATTCTCATTGGTTGTAGATGAATTTCGTTCACTAGGCACTTTTTTTTCTTCCAGTAGTTTTTCTAATTTCTCAATCTCTTCGTTGGCATTAAATTCTTCTTCTTCCATTGGCATCATGCTTTCCAAATTTCTTTTCTCCAGTTCCTGCAATTCATTCTCCAAAATAGTGTCAAAAGTATTAATGAAATATACCGCATCATCACATGTTTTGGAATGTTTCATTGATTGATCAATTCCAAATGTTATAGCATCAGTTCCAACTCTAAGTGTTAGCTTAGATTCACGGATATCTACTAAAGCTCTTGCTGTGCTTAAGAATGGTCTTCCCAGAATTATTAGAACCTGTTCATCTTCTTCCATGTCTAGAACAACAAAATCTGCAGGAAAAACAAATTTATCTACCTTTACCAACAAATCCGCCACTATTCCCCTTAGGTATGTTATTGATTTGTTTGCCAGGTAGATCGCCATTCGTGTTGGTTTGGGTTCAGGCAAGTCAAGCTTAGAGTAAAATGAATATGGCATGAGGTTAATGATTGAACCTGAAAGTTAAATTACCAAATTGGCATGGTAATGTCAAACTTCCTGCATCAGTCATCTTTTAGGTAGTTTGTTAAATTACCAAATTTGGTAAAAGTTAAATTACCAAATTGGCATGGTAATGTCTAACTTCCTGCCTCAGTCATCTTTTAGGTAGTTTGTTCAACATTGCTGCTGAGCATTGCTCATTTAGAATCACATTAGATGCTTCTTCAAGTTTCTTTCGATTTAAAAGAAGATCTTTTAAAAACTTTGCATATTTAGGCATTTGTGCAACGACCTCCACAAAAGGTATATTAATATGCAATGATTTTATGTGTTCTAAAAATTTTCTGTATTCTTCTTCTTGTTTTTCTTTTTTAAGACGTTGTGGGTATGGAACTGGTGGTTTATAACTTTTGATGGGTGTTGGCGGTGGTCTTTCTTCTGTTTCTTCCTCATTTTTTTCTGGTAGTTTTTCAGATTCCTGCGTTTTAGAAGAAGACCATTTTCCATTAAATGATGCTACACGAATAGAGCAATAAAAAGAATTCTGGAAAAATCAGTTGGTACAAATAAAAAAGAATGGTCTATTAAACTCGATGATGCTTTATGGGCTTTCAGAACAGCATACAAAACACCTATTGGTTCGACACCATATAGGTTAATATACGGTAAAGCATGTCATTTACCTGTGGAAATAGAACATAAAGCATACTGGGCATTAAAAAACTGTGATTTAGATGAAGCCAATATCCGTTCTAACCGTTTAATGCAGATAAACGAGTTAGAAGAATTGAGGAACGAGGCATATGAGAATTCGTTAATTTACAAAAATCGCACAAAGAAATGGCATGATGCAAGATTGCAAAGAAAGACAGAAATTACACCAAGAGATCAGGTACTTTTATATAACTCAAGATTGAAATTATTTCTAGGAAAACTCAAGTCAAGATGGTATGGGCCGTATAAAGTGAAAACCGTATTTCCATACGGTACTGTTGAACTGTTAGACAAGAACAACGTAAGCTTCAAGGTTAACGGACACCGGGTGAAGCACTACGAGCAAGTTGTCCGTTACGAGGAAGGAGAGGATGTACCCCTCTCAAACATTTAAAAAAAAAAAATCTAAAAACAGGGGTACGGGCCAAGGACTAGGCGGACAACATAATAAGAAGATGTGCCCTCGCGTCCTTGTCTTTTGCGTCGCGACACATGGTGCCGTCGCGTCGCGATTGCTGTAAGTTATATGGATTCTTCGTGTTTTACTCTTCGGTTCGTAGTATAACTTCCTCAGGGTTGGTTGTTTCTCAGAGTTACTTGTTTCTTGATTCCTTCTTGTTTTCAGTACATTCAAGATGATTTTTAGTCTAAATCGGATTTTGTTTCCTCACACCAGCAGCTTGACACGCCTAGGTCGTCGTGCGGTCAAAAATAAGAGAAAACCTAACACTCACTAGTACAGTGGTAGTCAGGGTCGATCCACAGGAGCTTCGTGGTTAGACTAGATGACAGATTACCAACTAGTAGTGTCACGCTACAGTCGGAGGACCTGGTTCCTAATTCTCAACTACTCCAAAGAAAACAATCACCAACCAAAGTCAAGCTAGGCCTAAGCTAACTCAACTCAAACTAACCTAGTCACTTTCTGAAATCAGAAGTGCATCTCTGATTCAGAAGCAAACAAAGGCACCCAAACCAAACAAAGCATAACCTAACTAATAACTAGAGTTCTGACTGAACAGCTACTAGCTAAGATTCAATGCTCAAAACTAACCTAATTGGCTACTGATTTCAGCAAAGGAAAACAGTCCCAAACAAGGCCAAAATAACACTCAACACAAACCAATAATCAAAATCGAAAACAAACATCCAAAACACCGAAAAACTAAGATTAATGGCAACCGAATGATTTCATTCATAAAACTTAGATCCAAACATAAAAATAGTAACCAAACAATATCAAAACAGAAACCTAAGCTTGGTATCAATGGTTGTCACTCCCAAAGATACAAACCAAAGCTTTTAACAATCGAACTAATTAAACAATAAAATCCAAAACATAAAAATACCACTTGAGAACTTGCTGGAACGAAATCTTGGAGTCAAAGAGCTTCAAGGTCGATTTTACACCCAGTCTTTGCTAGGGTTTTCGGCTGGAAATGCCTCTATTTATAGTTGCAAATTTCCCGAGGCCGCATCGCGCTTTTATGGATTCCGCGGCGCGCATACTTATCAGATCCCGTTTTTTCGTCATTTGAATGTGTTCCACCGCCTTAAGCCCGCGTCGCGCGTTTCATAGATCCGCGGCGCGCGTACGTATTTTGTTGATTTTTCATTCTTTTCCAAACTTCTTCCTTTTGCCCGCTTTTAGTCCCTGTTTCCATTCTTTTCTTCCAAACAAGTCCTGGCACAAAAAGTGAGAATACCCAGACATATCTGATATAATTTCATCAAGAACAGGGCTCAACAACGCCTAAAATACTTGATATCACTAGGCGTTGTCACAGCTCCGGAGAACTCTGTTCAAGTTAAACATGAATCGTAATTCATGTTTAGCCACCTGTTAATATAAGCCTATTTTGATGTTGAGCTTATCAGGATTTCCTATGGTTGATACCATAGTTCTGGCAGATTTGTATCTGCAACACAGCAGTAGGCCATGATGTGCAGTGTATGAATAAATGAGATATTCTCTCGTTAGCTTGCAATTGAGTGAGGATGTCTGGGGACTAAAGACAAATTAATCATAACTCTTTTGAGAGAAGAATGATATCATGATAGGCTTTCCCTGTGATTTGTGAGATGTTTTCCATACGAAAACAAATGGCTAGCTTGGGCTAGTGATGACCCGACAGTAGATCTATTATCACCGCCAGACTTTTGGGAGTCTGTGGTGTGCATCAGGAGCTGCCGTTTGGAAAGTGAGCTTTTTCCTGAATGTTATGAAAACATGCATTCTTATTTGAATTGTTATCTATTCGGTTAACAGACGAGGTAGGTTAGACGGGTCTGTCTGAACCATATCTGTTGTAAAGAAGCAATTTGCATGTTTTAAGGCAATTCTTGAGTTCCTTCGCGTTGCACGAAAAGAAGGTTTTCTTGTGTTTCTGAGTGTCTTTTGGTGATAAAAACGGTCTTTTAAACCAGTGTTTTATTGTAAAAATAAAGCACTATCACAATACTACACACTTGAGGTTTGCTTGTCCTCAAGCAAAATTGAGTTTTTCGAAAATGACTTATTTTTAGAGAAATTTTTTTTAAGGAATCAATCGACATGTCTGGTGCTGAACTTACTGCCAGCATGTTAAATCACCTTCTGCAGTATAATCAACAAAACAAGCAAACCGTCATTCTGAACAAAAGAAATAAAAATAAAATAAACTTTAGTGCAATATTCAAAGTCACACCATGCAATATTTAAACACACATATTTAAACAAAAGAAGATAATCACTCATCATCATCGTCATGGTCAAACTGCGTGCCTAATGGGCCAGCCTCATCCCTCGGGGGATATCGAGCAGTGTACCAATCAGGTATGGGCGGGACGATACCTGGATATGGATATCTAGGTTGAAATCCCTGCTGTCCAAAGAAATCAGTCATCGAATCAGCCATCCACTAGTGCTGTACTTGATTGGCCAGGTGCCAATCCTGCATCTGTCTATACTGTGTCTGGCTATCCAGGTGCCAGGCCTGCATCTGCTGATAAAGTGTTCCAATATTCATCTTGGGGTCAGGCTCCTATGGCTGGATCGGGGATCTAAGGCATTGGCGTTGGCGTCGCCGAGGGGGTGCGGGTGGCGCATGAGCAGCATCAGGTGCCTGCTCGTCCTCTGGATCCTGGTCTGGCTCGTCAATCTCATATCCTCTGGGTTCGTCTGACTATCTGACCACTCTCATAGTCTCTAAGTAGCTGTGCCCTATGTCTCTGGGGTCGCTCTGGAACATGCCTCGAATCTCTGGCAATGATAATATGTTATATGATCGGGCCAGGCGTGTGACCAAATGGCCACCGCAGATGGGGCTAGTGGACCTGACCCCTGTGGCCTTTCGGGCCAAGAAAAATGCTAGTGAATATGGAAGGTTGCAGTGCCTCCCAGGTGTCAAGAGGCACCATAAATAAAAGAGATCTGCAGCTGGGACTTTCTCGCAGCCCTTCCGTTGATTAACGGAAGTGTCAACGAGTCTGTGTAATAACCGGTGAATGGGAGAGCGGATCGCACTCTCCACTGCAGTCTCTGGAAAGTACATGGTATCAGCAATTTCTCCCCAAAAGTCGGTGGCGCTGAAATCCTGAGTAGGTCCGGTAAGACACTGAGACAAGTAGTGTCTAAATGTAGGTGTGCGGGCGTCACCATGTGGGTAAAGACCCAATCTCCACCCAAGCTCCACTACACTGCATTGGCTGCTTACCCCTCCGAGTCGGAAGGAAATGGCCCCAAGTTGAAACAAATCCTCCTCAGTATGATCGAAGGATATAGTAGAAAAGAATTCCAGCATCATTTCTTTATAGTTGGGCTCTCGGATCTGGAGCAGATTCTTCCACGCGTGGCAAGTATACGTGCCATTTGTCTTGATCAGGTACTGATCAAGCTCTGCTGTTATCCCAATGTTGTTTGCGAAATTCCAATCAAGTATTGGAGCCACCTCAATGTCTCTTCGGCTCAGTTTCTCTAAATTTGCTTCATATAAATTCTTCCTGGCGGTAAGGAGAGTCTGTGGAAACTGTAGCCATGTATGTGTAGGGAGATTGTCCCTATGTACCGCCCGTTGTCTTTGTTCCCTTCGTGAAGCCATATCTACAATTTTTCAATTTATACAAGTCATCAATATGGTTTACAAGAGAGGGAATAGCAAAAAATGAACAAAAAAATAGTCTCCTGCACAGTGCTCGTGTCCTGATCGCGTCAGGTTCGCGTACAAACCTCGCGTCGTGAGGGGTCTATTGTCGCGGTCGCGAGCGATGATCGGACCATCGGGACAGCCTATTTCCTTCGTTCAGACCAGTTTCAACTTAATGCATTAAGCCATAAGGGTTCGTAAGTGCTAAATCTAACATGTATGGGGATCAATTCAAGCAAATAACATCATCTTACCCTATCCGATTTCACCCTTCGGGTTTAGGGCCGAATTAGCAAGATTTTGTCTTGTTTTGCATATAGAATCACTAATCGAGAGTAGGGGATTGTTATACGTACCTTATATGAAGATTTGCATAAGAAATTTCGAAAAAAATCGAGTTTTTTGTTGAAAATTTTGCTTTGGCCGCAAGATAGTCGCGATGGATGCTTGGGAGTGAAAAAAAAACGGCGGACTAAAAGGCTAGGGTTACATACCTGATCACGCGTCGCGACAAAGGAAGTGGTCGCGTCGCGAGGTACAAAAAATCGGACTATCCAGCTCTCGTTTTTTCCTGTCTCGCGGTCGCGAGATTTGTTCGTGGCGTCGCGAGGGATCTTCAGAGGGTAATTTTTTTCTTTTTAAAACTTCATTTTTACTCCCCCTTTTTACCAGTGTGTCACAATTTTTTTTATGTTTTTATGTTTTTAGGAATAAAACAATAAATCAACACACTACACACTTATGCTTTGCATAAGTGTAATGAGGGTTTGCAGTGAACACACCCACAAACTTCTTGGGTTGCCTCCCGAAAAGCGCTAAGTTTAACGTCTTCAGCCGGACGCAGTAGCTTATGTTCAATGGTCAGATTTGTGGGTTATTTAAAGCAATTTTTTCGAATACTACTTTCGAGTTATCTACCATTTGAACGTAAGGCTTTAACCGTTGTCCATTGACCTTGAACGGTTCTCCTCCTTTCTCTGCTTGGATTTCTATTGCACCGTGTAGTGCAACATCAGTTACAATGTATGGGCCAGTCCATTTACTTTTTAATTTTCCTGGAAAGAGTTTGAGACGTGAGTCAAACAACCACACCAATTGTCCTTTTTGGAACTGTTTTCGGACAATATGGCGATCATGAAAGTCTTTTGTCTTTTCCTTATAAATTTTTGCACTTTCATAAGCTTCTTTCCTTATCTCTTCTAGTTCCGATAATTGTAACTTTCTTTCTTCACCTGCATCAGTCAAATTGATATTAGCACTTTTAATTGCCCACATGGCACGGTGTTCTATTTCCACAGGCAAATGACATGGTTTGCCATACACAAGTCTATATGGGGACATTCCAATGAGGGTTTTGTGTGCTGTCCGATAGGCCCATAAGGCATCATCTAACCGAATTGGCCAGTCTTTTCGGTCTGGTCTGACTGTTTTTTCTAAAATTCTTTTGATTTCTCGATTAGAAACCTCAGCTTGTCCACTTGTCTGTGGATGATATGGGGTACCAATTTTGTAGGTAATGCCATAGTGTTTTAAAACTTTTGTAAAATGCCTATTTTTAAAGTGGGAACCCCCGTCACTTATGATAGTTCGAGGGATTCCATGCCTTGAGAAAATATTCTTTTTCACAAATTTGCACACGACACTGTGGTCATTTGTTCGGGTAGCTTCAGCTTCAACCCATTTTGACACGTAGTCAACTGCCAACAAAATGTATAAATTCCCAAATGATGTGGGGAATGGACCGATGAAATCAATGCCCCAAACATCAAAGATTTTGACAATTAATATTGGAGACATTGGCATCATGTCTCGTCTTGATATCCCTCCCATATGTTGACATCTATCACAAGCTTCAACATACGTGTAAGCATCCTTAAATAAAGAGGGCGAGAAAAAACCGCTTTGAAGAACTCGATGCCCAGTCTTTTTGGCACTGAAATGTCCTCCACATGCGTATGAGTGACAGTGACGGAGAATGTCCATATGTTCTGTGTCTGGCATACATCTTCTGATGACTTGATCTGCTCCTATTTTGAACAGGTCTGGATCTTCCCACATTCTTCCTGGAAATCTGTTTGATCTTGGAGCAAGTGTTAACATTCTTCCTGGAAATCTGTTTGATCAATATGAACTAGGCAATCTAGAACATACTGATATTATTTTACAACTTGCTGATAAATCCACAAAAATTCCAAGAGGAATGTTAACATATGTTATAATCAAGGTAGATGAATTCTATTATCCAGTTGACTTTCTAGTACTTGACACTGAGCATACCTATAAAGAAAGTCAAGCTTCAATTATTTTGGGACGACCATTTTTGGCAACAACAAATGCCCAAATTAATTGTAGAACGGGAGCGATGGATATAGCTTTTGGAAACAGGAAACTTCGATTAAATGTCTTTAGCACATTTAATAACTCACCAACTAAACACGAGTGTTATCAACTTGATGTAGTTGATGACTTAGTGCATCAAATTACACCAACGATCTTACATTCTGACAAATTGGAAAGTTTTCTTACTAACACCAAGGTTGAGGATATAGAAACAAAGGAGACATACATGAAGGAAGAAGTGTTCCAAAGTCAAACACAACAAGGGAGAATACCATGGATTCCACAAGTTGATAAATTACCCACAAGCTTTTCTGAACCATTAAAATCATCTTTTGAAGTACCACCGATTTTGGAACTAAATACTTTACCAAACCATTTGAACTACTCATTTTTGGGAGCTAACAAAACTTTGCTGTAATCATTTCTGCTGATTTGACAGGTGAGCAAGAAGAAACGCTGTTAGAAGTTTTGGTAAAGTACAAGGAAGCTATTGGATGGACAATAGCAGATCTAAAAGGGATAAGTCCAGCAACATGTATGCACAGAATTATCACCGAAGAAGGACTGAAACCATCACGAGAAACACAGAGACGACTGAACCCAAATCTCCGAGAAGTGGTTAAAAAGGAAGTACTCAAATGGTTGGATGCCATCATTTACCCAATATCCGATAGCGATTGGGTAAGTCCAACCCAAACAGTGCCCAAGAAATCAGGAATCACGGTGGTGGAAACAGAAGAAGGAGAAAAGATGACAACTAGACCAATCACAGGATGGAGAGTTTGCATTGACTATCGCAAGTTGAATGCAGCAACATCAAAAGATCATTTTCCACTTCCATTTATAGATCAAATAGTCGAAAAATTATCTGGAAAGAAATTCTATTGCTTTTTAGACGAATACTCGGGATACAATAAAATTGCTATCCATCCCGAGGATCAGGCTAAAACAACATTTACTTGTCCTTATGGCACCTTCGCATTTCGAAGAATGCCATTTGGATTATGTAATGCTCCCGCCACATTTCAACGTTGCATGATGGCTATCTTCTCTGATATGGTGGGAGAGTCACTAGAAATCTTTATGGATGATTTCTCGATCTTTGGCTCTTCTTTTGAAATATGTTTAACACAATTGGAAAAGGTTTTAAAAAGATGCACGGAGTCTAATCTGATTTTAAGCTGGGAAAAGAGTCATTTTATGGTCAAGGAAGGAATTGTACTTGGGCATGTCGTTTCAGAACGCGGTTTTGAAGTTGATAGAGCCAAAGTACAAATCATTTCCACACTTCCCCCACCAAGCTCGGTAAAAGGTATTCGTTCCTTTCTTGGACATGCCGGATTTTACCGAAGATTCATCAAAGATTTTAGCACCATTTCCAAACCACTGTGCAAACTGTTATTAAAAGATGCACCATTTGTCTTTGATAACGCATGCCAAGAAGCATTCACAATTTTGAAAAATAAATTAACTGAAGCACCAATTTTACAAGCACCTAATTGGCTTCTTCCGTTTGAAATAATGTGTGATGCTAGTGACTATGCTGTAGGAGCAGTATTGGGTCAAAGAGTGGAAAAGAAACCGGTTGTCATTTGCTATTCAAGCAAAACTTTCTCTAAGGCACAACTTAATTACACCACCACCGAGAAGGAACTTTTGGCGGTTGTTTACGCTTTAGATAAATTTAGATCTTACATCTGGGGATCTAAAGTTATTTTGTACACAGATCATAGTGCCATCCGCCATCTGATGGAAAAGAAAGAAACTAAACCACGGCTCATTTAGTGGGTCCTTTTGTTGCAGGAATTTGATCTGGAGATAAGAAATAAGAAAGGATCCAAAAATGTGGTAGCTGATCACCTTTCTAGAATCAAAACTGACGAAATTCCAGGGGAAAATATATGGGAGGATTTCCCTGATGAGCAGCTGATTTCTATTCAGAAATTACCATGGTTTGCTAATCTTGTGAACTATTTTGTAACAGGAAAAACACCGCAAAACTGGACAACACAACAAAAGAGATACTTTTTCTCTCAAACAAAGCAATATCTGTGGGAAGATCCAGACCTGTTCAAAATAGGAGCAGACTATGCAGTTATCGCGGTCAAAACTGTAATCGCGGTAACCGAACGTTATTTAATTTTGCGGTTCTCGCAGTGGTATAGCGGTGGTATAGCGGCTTTTAGTAATATGTAGAATTTATTTAGAATTTATATATTAGACTATTACTAGTAGAATTAATATGCAATCGCGGTGGTATAGCGGTGGTATAGCGGTGGTTTTGCGGTTCTCGCGGTGGTATAGCGGTTCTCGCGGTGGTATTGCGTTAAATAGCGGCGCAAATAGTAGAACCGCGATAACTAACCGCTAAAATGAACCGCTATTATTAAAAGTAGCGCGAACCGCGATACCGGCGCTATACCAGCGCTATACCGGCGCGATTAACTGCCCAGGGAGCAGATCAAGTCATTAGAAGAAGTGTGCAACACTGAACAGACGGACATTCTCCGTCATTGTTACTCGTACGCATGTGGAGGACATTTCAGTGCCAAAAAGACTGGGCATCGAGTTCTTCAAAGCGGTTTTTTCTGGCCCTCTTTATTTAAGGATGCTTACACGTATGTTAAAGCTTGTTATAGATGTCAACAGATGGGAGGGATATCAAGACGAGACATGATGCCAATGTCCCCAATATTAATTGTCGAAATCTTTGATGTTTGGGGCATTGATTTCATGGGTCCATTCCCCACATCATTTGGGAATTTATACATTTTGTTGGCTGTTGACTACGTGTCAAAATGGGTTGAAGCTGAAGCTACCCGAACAAACGACCACAGTGTCGTGTGCAAATTTGTGAAAAAGAATATTTTCTCAAGGCATTAAATCCCTCGAACGATCATAAGTGACGGGGGTTCCCACTTTAAAAATAGGCATTTTTCAAAAGTTTTAAAACACTATGGCATTACCCACAAAATTGGTACCCCATATCATCCACAGACAAGTGGACAAGCTGAGGTTTGTAATCGAGAAATCAAAAGAATTTTAGAAAAAACAGTCAGACCAGACCGAAAAGACTGGTCAATTCGATTAGATGATGCCTTATGGGCCTATCGGATAGCATACAAAACCCCCATTGGAATGTCCCCATATAGACTTGTGTATGGCAAACCATGTCATCTGCCTGTGGAAATAGAACACCGTGCCATGTGGGAAATTCAAAGTGCTAATATCAATTTGACTGATGCAGGTGAAGAAAGGAAGTTACAACTATCGGAACTAGAAGAGATAAGGAGAGAAGCGTATGAAAGCGTAAAAATTTATAAGGAAAACAAAAGACTTTCATGATCGCCATATTGTCCGAAAACAGTTCCAAAAAGGACAATTGATGTGGTTGTTCGACTCACGTCTCAAACTCTTTCCAGGAAAATTAAAAAGTAAATGGACTGGCCCATACATTGTAACTAATGTTGCACTACACGGTGCAATAGAAATCCAAGCAGAGAAAGGAGGAGAACCGTTCAAAGTCAATGGACAACGGTTAAAGCCTTACGTTCAAATGATAGATAACTCAAAAGTAGTTTTTGAAAAAATTGCTTTAATTAACCCACAAATCTGACCATTTGAACATAAGGCACTGCGTCCGGCTGATTTATTTGTTTCTTGTATTGTTTTATTCCTAAAAACATAAAAACATAAAAAAAAATGTGTTTATTAAATATAAGGACACACAGGTAAAAAGGGGGAGTAAAATGAAGTTTTAAAAAGAAAAAAATTGCCCTCTGAAGATCCCTCGTGACGCCACGAACAAATCTCGCGACCGCGAGACAGGAAAAAACGAGAGCTGGATAGTCCGATTTTTTGTACCTCGCGACGCGGCCACTTCCTTTGTCACGACGCGAAGGCGCGTGATCAGATATGGCTTCACGAAGGGAACAAAGACAACGGGCGGTACATAAGGACAATCTCCCTACACATACATGGCTACAGTTTCCATAGACACTCCTACCGCCAGGAAGAATTTATATGAAGCAAATTTAGAGAAACTGAGCCGAAGAGACATTGAGGTGGCTCCAATACTTGATTGGAATTTCGCAAACAACATTGGGATAACAGCAGAGCTTGATCAGTACCTGATCAAGACAAATGGAACGTATACTTGCCATGCGTGGAAGAATCTGCTCCAGATTCGAGAGCCCAGCTATAAAGAAATGATGCTGGAATTCTTTTCTACTATATCCTTCGATCCTACTGAGGAGGATTTGTTTTAGCTTGGGGCCATTTCCTTCCGACTTGGAGGGGTAAGCAGGCAATGCAGTGTAGTGGAGCTTGGGTGGAGATTGGGTCTTTACCCACATGGTGACGCCCGCACACCTGCATTTAGACACTACTTGTCTCAGTATCTTACCGGACCTACGCAGGATTTCAGCGCCACCGACTTTTGGGGAGAAATTGCCGATACCATGTACTTTCTAGAGACTGCAGTGGAGAGTGGGATCCGCTCTCCCATTCACCGGTTATTAAACAGACTCGTTGCCACTTCCATTAATCAACGGAAGGGCTGCGAGAAAGTCCCAGCTGCAGATCTCTTTTATTTATGGTGCCTCTTGACACCTGGGAGGCACTGCAACCTTCCATATTCACTGGCATTTTTCTTGGCCCGAAAGGCCACAGGGGTCAGGTCCACTAGCCCCATCTGCGGTGGCCATTTGGTCACACGCCTGGCCCGATCATATAACATATTATCATTGCCAGAGATTCGAGGCATGTTCCAGAGCGACCCCAGAGACATAGGGCACAGCTACTTGGAGACTATGAGAGTGGTCAGACAGTCAGACGAACCCGGAGGATACGAGATTGACGAGCTAGACCAGGCTCCAGAGGACGAGCAGGCACCCGATGCTGCTCATACGCCACCCGCACCCCCTCGGCGACGCCAACGCCAACGCCGTAGATCCCCGATCCATCCACAGGAGCCTGAGCCAGAGATGAATATCGGGACACTTTATCAGCAGATGCAGGCCTGGCACCTGCATAGCCAGACACAGTATAGACAGATGCAGGATTGGCACCTGGCCAATCAAGTACAGCACTAGTGGATGGCTGATTCGATGACTGATTTCTTTGGACAGCAGGGATTTCAGCCTAGATATCCATATCCATGTATCTTCCCGCCAGTACCTGATTGGTACACTGCTCGATATCCCCCGAGGGATGAGGCTGGCCCATCAGGCACGCAGTTTGCCCACGACAATGATGATGAGTGATTATCTTCTTTTCTTTAAATTTGTGTGTTTAAATACTGCATGGTGTGACTTTGAATATTGCACTGAAGTTTATTTTATTTTTATTTCTTTTGTTCAGAATGACGGTTTGCTTGTTTTGTTGATTATATTGCAGAATGTGATTTAACATGCTGGCAGTAAGTTCAGCACAAGACATGTCGATTGATTCCTTAAAAAAAATAATAATAAAATTTAAAAAAATAAAAATTTCTCTAAAAAGAAGTTATTTTTGAAAAACTCAACTTTGCTTGAGGACAAGCAAACCTCACGTGTGTAGTATTGTGATAGTGCTTTATTTTTACAATAAAACACTGGTTTAAAAGACCGTTTTTATCACCAAAAGACACTCAGAAACACAAGAAAACCTTCTTTTCTTGCAACGCGAAAGAACTCAAGAATTGCCTTAAAACATGCAAATTGCTTCTTTACAACAGATATGGTTCAGACAGATCCTTCTAACCTAACTCATCTGTTAAAAGAATAGATAACAATTCAAATAAGAATGCATGTTTTCATAACATTCAGGAAAAAGCTCACTTTCCAAACGGCAGCTCCTGATGCACACCACAGACTCCCAAAAGTCTTGCGGCGATAATAGATCTACTGTCGGGTCATCACTAGCCCAAGCTAGCAATTTGTTTTAGTATGGAAAACATCTCACAAATCACGGGGAAAGCTTATCATGATATCATTCTTCTCTCAAAAGATTTATGATTAATTTGTCTTTAGTCCCCAGACATCCTCACTCAATTGCAAGCTAACGAGAGAATATCTCATTTATTCATACACTGCACATCATGGCCCACTACTGTGTTGCAATATAAATCTGCCAGAACTATGGTATCAACCATAGGAAATCCTGATAAGCTCAACATCAAAACAGGCTTATATTAACAGGTGGCTAAACATGAATTACGATTCATGTTTAACTTGAACAGAGTTCTCCGGAGCTGCTGGTGTGAGGAAATACGAGGGATTTGTGTGCTAACTTTTGTGACTTTATTTCAGGAACATGAATGGCAAAAGAAACAAAATCTGATTTAGACTAAAAATCATCTTGAATGTACTGAAAACAATAAGGAATTAAGAAACAGGTAACTCTGAGAAACAACCAACCCTTAGGAAGTTTTGACAACGCTATCGTCACACGCGTCAAAAACAATTTATAACCCACTATTACTACGTAGATAGGGCAAGCGGGGTCGAGTCCACAGGGATTTAGTGGTTAATCTTTAAACAAGTTGTTTGAATAAATATTGATTGAGATTGCAATAATGTTGAGATATTGATAATAACTTGAAATAGAGAAAGAATTACTTCCGGTTTAGTTATTATAGATTAGATTCGCATGTTTTACTATAATGATTCCGATATAATTATTTTGACATAGTTATAGTTTACTAACAATCGCTATTAAATGGATAAATACATAACATGTTGAGTCGATTATTTGTCTTTGTCTAACAATATCATTAGACTAGGTACAAACAATGATTTGACAATATTATGTTTTGTCTTAGTAATAGTAACATTAGGGCTTATTATCATATCAATTGGGCACAAAGTATATTAATCGATTATTCGTCTTAACTCTTCATTTAAGTGAGGTAGGCACAAATAATAAGTTAAGAATACGATGTCTTGAAGATAAGATAACAAATATAAGTAAACACAAATGATTCACTAATTGTATTACAACGATATGAGAGTTTTTAATAGTTACAATAGTAAACATTTGTTCGGAATCAAAGTAATTAAAACATGTTACACTAAAGGTATGATAACATTACCGGAAGTAATCTAGAGAGATGAGCCTTCCATTCGGTTGCTGATCTTGGCGATAGCCTTGGCGTTCCTTGACATGTCGCTTGGTACTCTTAACGTTTCAATTTTCTAAACAAACTACAAGAGTTACCACCGAAACAGAGAGTTTATCGGTTGTAGACAACTAACTAAGAGAGAATTCGAGATGTTGCATCTGATTTGGAGTATTGGAGTGTTGTTGTCTAAAATGGTGTGTCAAAACGTTCATAGAAGACATCTATTTATAGTTCCTGGTCTACAGTGCTCGCGTCGCGACCTATGGTGCCGTCGCGTCGCAAGGGTGCGGCCTGGTGCTACTTTTGTCGGCCATTTGTCCGTTCAGTGCGTCTTGTTGGTATGCTTGCAATCGAGAGATTGTGCCCTCGCGTCCTTGTCTTTGTGTCGCGACACATGGTGCCATCGCATCGCGATTGCTATAGAGTATGTGAATTTTTCGTGTTTTGCTCTTCGGTTCGTAGTATAACTTCCTCAGGGTTGGTTGTTTCTCAGAGTTACTTGTTTCTTGATTCCTTCTTGTTTTCAGTACATTCAAGATGATTTTTAGTCTAAATCAGATTTTGTTTCTTTTGCCATTCCTGTTCCTGAAATAAAGTCATAAAAGTTAGCACATAAATCCCTCGTGTTTTTTCACACTAGCAGCTCCGGAGAACTCTGTTCAAGTTAAACATGAATCGTAATTCATGTTTAGCCACCTGTTAATATAAGCCTGTTTTGATGTTGAGCTTATCAGGATTACCTATGGTTGATACCATAGTTCTGGCAGATTTGTATCTACAACACAGCAGTAGGCCATGATGTGCAGTGTATGAATAAATGAGATATTCTCTTGTTGGCTTGCAATTGAGTGAGGATGTCTGGGGACTAAAGACAAATTAATCATAACTCTTTTGAGAGAAGAATGATATCATGATAAGCTTTCCCCGTGATTTGTGAGATGTTTTACATACGAAAACAAATGGCTAGCTTGGTCTAGTGATGACCCGACAGTAGATCTATTATCACCGTCAGACTTTTGGGAGTCTGTGGTGTGCATCAGGAGCTGCCGTTTGGAAAGTGAGCTTTTTCCTGAATGTTATGAAAACATGCATTCTTATTTGAATTGTTATCTATTCGGTTAACAGACGAGGTAGGTTAGACGGGTCTGTCTAACCCATATCTGTTGTAAAGAAGCAATTTGCATGTTTTAAGGCAATTCTTGAGTTCTTTCGCGTTGCAAGAAAAGAAGGTCTTTTTGTGTTTCTGAGTGTCTTTTTGTGATAAAAACGGTCTTTTAAACCAGTGTTTTATTGTAAAAATAAAGCACTATCAATCAACATACTTGTATGAGTGTGTGTGTGTGTGTATATATATATATATATATATATATATATATATATATATATATATATATATATATATATATATATATATATATATATATATACTAGTTGTGTGACCTGTGTATTATACGGGATGATATACAAAAATTGTTAAAACGAAGACCTAAAAATTAATAATTATAGATAACAAAATTTTTATAACATATGGCGAAATTATTGAATATATATGTAATTAAATTAAGCACTAAACCAATATTGTTGATAACTTAAAATAATTATAATAAATCACAAATTTTGAAAGACTTCTTTGAATACATCATTGGTTGTTCTATTGCAAAGTCTACCGTCGTTGTCTAAAATTAATATTTTTAATCCATCTCCATTTTTTAACTTTTGACAAGGCAACATAAAATGACCATGCATGAAAATTGGTTGTCTAAAAAACAAACTCATATTTGATAGCGATGGTCATTGTCTCTTATTTAATTTATTATATTTAAGAGTTCTATATTATGTTGATGATATATTTGTATTAAAAATTGTTTTTTTTCTAAATGATTAGTTATTTCAAAATTTTAATAAAATAAACAAATAAAATACTATATGTAAATGACAGCCATTTGTTAAGAAAATATTTCAAAATATACATAACTAAATTAAGGATTAAATACATTTTTAACAAATTAATATTATCAATAATGTTGTATCATGCGAGAACAACCTAAATATATGAAAGTATGTTGTTATTCGTACATTATCCCATGGAAATTGCAATGCTTGGCTTGCCATTGTTTTATAATGTTTGACCATCAGTCAAAATACATATATTTTGTGACCAAAATCAATGCAAGAAAATATTGCAATTTTGATGGTAATAAAAGGAAGTGCTACTTGCTGTCATACTTGCCTATAATATGCATTGAAATAGCAGTTGTTCCCTTTTTCAATTGCATTGGTTTAGAGTTGACCATGCGATAATCATCACCACCAAATAAATACAACTTTGCATCCTTGGTAAATACAAACATCAAACTCTCTACACTTATTTCAAGATTCTTCTGTCCCAAAATGTTTGGGCTTTTAACATGACTACCATTATACACAAACGCTTTCCACTTTATGGAAATCACTCGACTTTTAGGGTTAGGTAAAGAATCACTCATGAACAAAACCGAGAATAATTTCATATCAAGCACTGCAACCTGCAACAAGGGCATCTCAGAATTCAGACCAAACATCATTAGTTAGTAACGGAGGGCATTTACGTCTTTTGTAGACTTACACCACCACATTCATGTACAACAGCTAGCTTAGATCCATGGTCCATAATACTAAAGGGCTTGAACAGGGAATCAAGAAGGTGGAAACGCGCGCTACACTTGAGCCCACCACCTTGACCTTGTTTGTGAACCGAAAACAATTTAAACGTCAGGGACTATTTGTGGAAAACATATAAACTCTAAGGTCTAACTTGAATACACCTAACACAAAACTTACCTTGTTGTTTTACTCCAATAACAATGTGTAAGCTTGTCTCTTTCAAATTGAGGTTATATACACGGATCTGAAAACTACAAAATGTCCATTAATTAAACATAAATTAATTATCTACTATAAGAATAATCTCTTACCAAACCAAGTTGATTGCCAACTGCTAAACTTGAAGGCAATGAGAAAACGTTCATTTATGAAACTGGAGCAGTTGACCCCTTCACTTCCACATCTTTCATGTGTCAATTGTATCATATATACTCTACTTTTTAAATATAATGAAATTAAAAAACATTTGGTAGTTACTTACATCTCCAACAACACACATGATTAGAAATGGACTTGATTAAGAGCATTGATAAATTGAAAGGGATGAAATCCATAGACTCCACAAACCAATAACAAAACCTCAAAAACCAGAAGTTAAAACCCATCTAGAATTGAATCAGAATCGCATTAGGAACTGGCAGGATTGGAATAGAACTGAATTCCATCGGTTTTAGAATGGAATGTTAAAGATAGGCAATGTACTTCATTTTCTACACATAACAGCAATGTACTTGCAGATTTTCACCCATATAGCAATGTACTTACATTTTTACTGATAATTCCAATATGCAACCCATAATAGCTACTTACATTTTCTTTACAAATGGTAACAACGTACTTACAACTTTTTACTCATAGTAGCAACATACTTAGACCTTGTTACTTATAACAGCAAAGTACTTATATTTCTTTACTAGTTGTGAGACGCGTGTATTACACAGGTTGATTAAAAGAAAATATTAAATAATAACATCCAAACATCAAGCATTGTACTAACTTAAAGTAAATAGCATACTATCCTAAAAATAAACAAAAACACACAAAATTGAGAATATAGAAATGTAATAGAAACATATAAAAGTAGAATGCTATAATACAAAAATAAATTGAAGTACATTGTTATATCTTGCAATTAGTGCTTAAAAAATCTCGATTTACTATTGGGAAAATACAAAAATACCTAACATATATTCACAATTGCAATTTGATTTTTGAAATCGTAAGACGAAATTTAGGGTTAAATATTTAATTGACAGTTTCGTATTAATAAAAGGGTAATTAGGGGAGATATAGAATTGTAACGGTCAATTGTAACTGATCGTTAAGGAGTAGTAATGAACAAAGTATTTTATTTTTTTTAAGAAATTTAAAATCATGAGAAAATGACATGTGGCCAAATGAATGTGGTGGTGACATGTGGCTTTGAGTTACTTATTTATTAGGATAGGATAGATGATAGCAAAAACGTAACAAATAAAGTATAATGCCTATATTGGTAGTTGAATGTAAGTACGTATCTATTATAGGTAAAACTAAAGTACATTGCTATTATTGATAAAGAAATGTAAGAACGTTTCTACCATGGGTAAAATATAAAAAATAAAACCGCCAATATTGGTATCAAGAGTAAAGTATGTTGCTATTTCGTTACCTTATTCCTTTTCTTGACTAAAGAGAACAACTGGAAGCAAGATGAAATTACAGAAAATTGGTAAACTTACTGTAGTAATAATAGTTACATCTGAAATCAGGAGTGTCATCCTAATGCAATTCACTGGTCCATTGCCAGTTCCAACGGTGCTTGATTTCATCTGGCCATGAACAGACAGAAGCAAGATCTCCTTCAGCAGTTTCTGAAAGCAATTCTTTCACCGCCTTCAAAGCTTCTTCAAAAAGAAATAACTGATTTGACAAGAGAAAATTAGATCAATCATCAGGTCCTAATGTTTAGGTAACCTGTTTTTAATTATGATTATAGATTGTTTAGGGTTCAAATAGTTGGTTTTAATTAACAAATTCAAGTAACATAAATGCATTCAAACAACATTCTCGATGATGCAATTAGAAGCATTAAGGCATCTGAATTCCAACAATGTTACAAACTCGTTGCCAATAGTTTTTTCTATTTTTAACATTTATACGGAGGTTTTAGTTCATATGAAACCTTCAAATTTAGTCAACAGAATTTTAATCAGAACTTTCAATTCGAATGGAAAACTTCCCTAAATTGAGATACTCTTATCTCAAGCGATCAAATCCTTTTTATAAGAATTTTTATTTGTCCTTCACGTTGAATCATAGATTAATAACAGGGCACCGATGTTCAAGACTATCCCAAAAGCATATAGTCGATATAGAAATATTGCAACATTGGGGATTAGAATCCTTTGCTCGGTGTGAAATAAACCCACTTCGTCACTGAAATTTGTCTCTATTTCTGCCAGATATTAAACGCACTACAGATACAGAGAAAGATGAGGAAGAAAGACTTACAGATGAAAATAGCAGGTTGCAAGCCGGAGATTAATCATATAAAGAGTGTTCCACCGGTAGAGGCGGGAAACTGTAGAAGCAAAATCGATTAATCATGGTTTTTTTCATGTGTAGCAGAAATAAATGAGAAATAGATGGGTTTAATTTCAACTGTAAGGTTAAGAGACAGATGAGGAAACGACTTACAAATGGAAATCGGAGTCACAGTTTGGAATCGCTTAATCTCAAATCAAAATGTGTTCAAGCGTAGCAGAAACTAAGTGAAAAAAGACGGGTTCGATTTCTTTGTGGCATTGTAGCTCCATCTCCTCGGTGTCTTCTCGACTGTAAGCAGTTTTGGATGCTGAATCCATAGGTATTGTTGGTATAAAAGAAGAAGATCAGGTAGTGGAAACGGATGGAGAAAAATCAGTTCCTAATTTCTCGTATGATCGGTTGATGAAGCGGTGGTGACTGGTGGTATGTGGGGTTACACAGTGGAAACGGATGGAGATGGAGATGGAACATCTACATCACCATCGTTACAGGTAGTTTGAACATGGAAGAAACCATCGTACACCATATTAGAAATTGGGTAGGGTTTGAGTAGAGATCTGTATACCCCTTGCATAGTGAGAACACTTTCCGAACTGATATTTCTACCCTATGCCTGGGTTACAAGAAATTCAGCCTAGGATAACCTCAAGGGGACACTTACGAATCTATGCATAGAAAATGTAAGCCGCATTGCTGTGGGATCTGAGTTTGTATGAAAACGAGAGCTAAAAAGTATATATGTCCTCAAATAGGAGAGCTGTTTAACAGTTAAACCCCTACATGTGCGGCTCACGTGGGGGTATTCTGGTCTTTTTCTTTGTGTTTATTACAGGTTATCATTCGCGCCATCTAATGACCATCATATCAACAACTACTCGGAAGATACGTTGCAGCCTTGCTGTGATATCGAAAGTCCGGCAACGCAACGAAGCTAATACTCCGATCGACTGCTTTCAGTGAGGCAATAAAAATGTGGGTAGTAACGAATGAGGAGATGAACAACACAACAGTTTCTAGTTACGATAAGCTAGTATCTGAATATACTAAACTGTGGTATTCGAACTAACAGTTTATGATATCCGTAATAGAGACGGAGATATAAGCCTCTTCATGATCGAGCTTCATCATGGAGGTTTCTTTGCATTACAGCCGAACAGGGTTTACGTTAACAGTAAGATCACTTATATAGATAATGTCAATATCAAAGAAGTGAACCTCGAAGTGATTTAGTCTATACTTAGGGTTTTAGGTTACGATGTCGAGAAGCCACATTTTACCATTTCGTACTTCCTACGATTAGCCTAGCCAAAGGCTAATTCCCTTAGGGTGTGATGGGGATTACAAAATATTAGCACACTATGTTGCTATTGTGGGCCAGATCCAGATGTTTTTTGAACATGGCGTGTCGGTAGTTGATAACCATGGGAAGTCACCTATACCCAATTACCTAGACGACAACGGGTTTTTGATTTCCCCTGAGTTTAGAAAGCTACAACAGAAATTAACTTACAACCCATCCTGTAGTAAAAATCTTCTGTTTGATTTAAACGAACCTTTGAACGATGATGTAGTAAAAATCTTCTGTTTGATTTAAACGAACCTTTGAACGATGATGCACAACAACATGATGATACCACCCCATGTCTGGACATGGTGGTCCACGACCCGACGGTCTTGGAAGGAAACTCCTCAGTTAATGCTCATCATGTATTTAGTCACACATCCGGTGTCACACATATGGAGGAACCTTCAAATCTTGTTGTTCTTGACAAAGACAATTGGCCAGGTCAACAACTGCAATCATTTGATGCAGATTTTTATGATCCCCTTTTTACGTGTAATGTTGAAGATGCAAACTACCAATGGGAGATAGACAGTGGCTATCCGTTTAATTTAGGAGTCGACTGTGAAAGGGATTGGCTTGAGGCAATAAGGAATCGATTGACAATGTACAACCGAGTAAATTACCAATTGACGATTTGACAGAGGAAGTTGCATGTTCTAGAAGTGAAAGTGAAAAAGAAAGCAAAGATGGTAGTAGTGTCAAATTGGAGCCACATGAGAGAATAAACGAGGACGAAGTGGACATGGATAATGTTCAAGGCGTTATGGACCCACCGGTGGACAATGAAAAAGAAGCAGGAGGGAATGAATACCCGGAGCCGTTGGAAGTCATTTATAACGAAAGATTTAAGATGTACGACTTGAAAATGACAGCGCGAGAAGCTTTCTTGGAACAAATGGAAAATCCAGTTGTTTACTCAAACGGGTCTATCCACGAAGTAGATTCAAAGTCGGTGAGTATTTCCCATGCAAGAACATTGTCAAGGAAGCAATTCAAAACCTAGCTGTTTATACGAATCGTCAACTGAGAATGATAAAGAATGACGGAAAAAAATCAGGGCTAGATGTCTTGGAGATGTCCCCGGGAAAAATCTTCTGTAAAAGGGAGTGGTCAATGCTCAAAGGGGAAAAAGGTCAAAGCTGAGGATATTGAGTGCCTATGGACCTTGCATGTGTCCCAAACGAAACCGGATGAAAGATGGAGGGTGAAAAGTTATTTTTCTGAACACACATGTTTACCTAGTAGAGAAATACAGGCATGTACTCAAGGATATATAGCAAACAAAATCTTCCAACAAGTTGAAGGAAACCCAAACATCCCGAATTTTTCCCTAATGAATGAACTATATAGAAAATACAAGATCAATTTGTCTTTTATGAAAGTTTTTTAAGCCAAGGTAATTGCACAAAATAGGATAAGGGGGGACTACGAGAAACAATATACAATGTTGGGAGACTACGCCCTAGAAGTGGAATTGAGGAATCCAGGTACAATAATAAAAATTGTTGTGGAATCGTCTCCAATTTTCAGTGCTGAGACAAGAATTTTTAAGCGAATTTATGTTTGGTTAGGTCCGCTGAAAGAAGAGTTCAAATTCGGTGAACGAGAACTACTAGGTTTAGATGAGGAGTTCATGAAGGGTCCCTATACTGGTCAGGTCTTAAGTGCAGTCGGACTCGATAGCAACAACGACATATACCCAGTGGCATACGCGATTGTTGAAGCAGAGAACAAGGTATCCTAGGCATGGTTTCTTGAATGTTTAGCAGACGACCTTGATATTGGTCGCAATACCAATTTCACATTCATTAGTGACAGACAAAATGTAAGTCATAGTGTATAATTGAATATTATATTTATTTTAAAGCACTGTTACATCATATTAACGTTGATTTATAATGAATATTTTAGGATTTGGTTCCGGCACTGTCGAAGTTGTTCCATGCGGCAGAACATTTTTACTGTGTACGCCATATCCATGAAAACATGAAACTTCACTGGAAGGGTAAACAAATTAAAGATTTGCTTTGGACATATGCTCGGGCAATGACAAAACCTCAATTCAAAACAGCTATGGACGAGTTAAAGGCTGTTAATAAAGAAGCATACCAATGGTTGAGCAAAATACCACTAGAGCATTGGTCGAGGAGTTATTTTTCAGGTATTCAATGTTGTACTTAACGATTACTACTACTGTTATACTAGCCAAGTGTCATATGGTATACTTGATTAGGGTTGCATTTAATTACATGGTTAGTGTATACTGATAATCAATTGTAATGATACATCTGTAGGTCGTTGTCACTCAGACATTTTGTTAAATAACCTTTATAAGGTCTTTAACTCGAAGATAGTGGACCGTCGAGACAGACCCATTATCTCTGTGTTAGAATAAATTCAAGAACACTTGATGAAAAAGATCGTGAACGTTCAAAAGAATATTGCAAAATGTGAAGGATTTCTGACCCCAATAGGACAAGCACTTATGGATAAATCAAGGAAGAGGCATCAAAATGAAACTGCATTTTCAATGGGAATGAAAAGTACCTAGTGTCTGCTGACTTTGGTGAGCAGTTTGTTGTTGACATGAGAGTTAAGGAATCCACGTGTTGTAAGTGGGAACTCACAGGGATTCCATGCAAGCATACTGTGGCAGTGTTGTGGGATAAGGCTTCACATGGTGAAAGCGTTCGACATCCTGAGGAGATGGTGTATCTATGTTACAGGTTAGAAACATGAAAAAATGTACAAGTGTATAGTAGATCCAATTAATGGAACTGATTTGTGGCCAAAATCTGAATGCCCAACCACATTGGTTCACCCAAAACATCACACTCAGGTTAGTGTATATGTAACCATCGTTAGGTTAATAATTAGTTTTTTTATCTTTTATGGTAACCAATTTGATGTCCTTACAGGTGGGAAGACCGAAGGTTAAGATAAAGAGAGGGGTAGAAGAACCTGTTACACAAAACAGTCAAAAGGGGGTAGAAGAACCTGTTACATGCATGCGAATGGATAATCTTATGTAATTGTTTGAAGTTGTTAACAATTTGAACTATCAGTTTTGTTTGTGTTTGTTATTCAGTGTGATGATGTTTGAGACATTTACTACGTATTTGTGTCATGTTGCAGAAAATAATCTATGTAATGTTAAGTTAGTAGTTGTTATTTGTTAAAGACAAGTGTCGATGTACTATGCATTTAACATTGGTATTAGCATTTACGGTATGGTTGATGTTGCTTGATATGTACATACTCATGTGGCATGGTTCATGATAATGGGGTTTGTTTGTGATGAACAACTACATTTTATAATTTCAGGGATATAGATAAGTACATTGCTATGACGTGTTAGACATTGGCTAACATGTTCGAGTTTGGATAATACTCCTTGTAGTATTCCTTACGAACATTGTCATTTTGGTATATGAAAATAATTTCTTGGAAAATTTAGTTGTGCAATCGAATGTATGTAGTTAATGGAATTTTCCGTGTAATTTTCCTTTCGTACGCTCTTCTTTTCTCAAGAGCACATAACGTCAAAGTTAGTCCCACAAAATCAAATTTCAACATGTTTACCTCCCGATATACAATTACGTAATGACAATCAAAACTTTAAACTCGACAAGAATGAAACTAATGTTTTGTTAACTAAAATAGTAATAAACAAAAACCTTGTACATTATAGTTTCATTAATGGGACAGTCTTAATCTTTTGATGGTTATCTTTAAAAGCCTACACCTTGTTGCAAAACAAATTGGTAACAAACGTAATTCAAATTCATTCATTGCATCGAACCACCATACATGAGGCTTTATAAATAAACACTTACAAGGAAATAAAAACTTATATCTGACCCATATTACTAAACTACTGTCAAGGTACCAAAAAAACAAGCTTAAAACACCCAAAAATTCAACCACCTTGACCTCCATCACAAAGACGACGAAGAAAATCCACGAAACAACATTTTGTACCCAAGAGCCACCTAGAGTTCACTTTCAAGTCGTGAAATTTACTCCAAAAGCTTCCACTTCGCCTACAACAACCCGGGAATGATCATCATGGATCTTTTACACATAGGAGGATCTGACCATCCAACAAATCCACACTGGGTGCAGCTCCAAAATCTCCTACCGGGATTATGATTGGTCCACGAAGTGCAGAGAGTCGCTTGTATACCACATATGCAAACCTCAATTGTTGCTTCGTTGGTTGTTCGAGATCTACTGCCCCAGAGATTTCGATTGATTACGTTTGAAACTTGGAGAAAATGAGTTCAAATTCCCGCTTTTATTAAACTAAGAGTGACACAAACAAAAAGACCGGAATACCCCCACGTGAGCATTACATGTGGGGGTGAACAATTGCATGTAGACGGTAATGAAAGTTCGGACCTTTTTGTAGCTTTTTGGAAACCTTGGTAACCATAACTGTGAAAATAAAACAGTTGGTCATAATGCGAAAGATTTGGTAAACCACATGGACAAAACTATAATTTACTATATATATATATATATATATATATATATATATATATATATATATATATATATATATATATATATATATATATATATATATATATATATATATATATATATATATATATATATATATATATATATATATATATATATATATATATATATATATATATATATATATATATATATATATATAGGAAATTATAGTTTTGGTCCTACTTTTGAAGATCTTGAAATGATCAAAAATTTAAGACACATTTTTGGATCATTTTAAAATTTTAATCATAATAAGTTTGATTCATAACAATTTTGTATTATAATAAGTTTTAATTCATAAAAATATAGTTTATAACCGTTTGAATCATAAAACATATTTTCATTCTTAATATTTTTGGATCATACACATTTTTTTGCTAATTTAATGAGTTTTTTGTTTACAAATAAAAAAATGTACACTTAAACAACACATTTTATAAAATTTCCTGTTACAAACTTACTAATATAATGTCTAGAATGATCTATTAAAGTTTCATAATTTTTGATAATTTTTTTTAATTTTTGATTTTTTATAAAAATACAAATAAAAAAAATATTTTTTTCAAATTTTTCAGATGGTGCTTGTTTTACAGAGAATTAAATTTTAATAACTTTGATTTTTCAGAATTTTTTTTATAAAGAAAAAAATGGTATAGCCCAAAAACAAAGTGAGAGAAAAAAAGTCACTTAATGAGATTGTCGCAAAGGGGTTGGGGGTCTCGTTCATATCACTATATTACCCTTATTTATTTGTGTTAATCATCCAGCAGTTTCGATTTTTAGTCAAATAACCCCTCAAACTTTTAAGATGTATCAGTATTTTTCACGTTGAATCTTAACAACTTATTTTTCAAAATTAGAGGTCCAGATTTGTCCTCGCGGTCCTCATCGAAATTGGAGTTCTCACCCGATCATGTATATATATATATATATATATATATATATATATATATATATATATATATATATATATATATATATATATATATATATATATATATATATATATATATATATATATATATAGAGAGAGAGAGAGAGAGAGAGAGAGAGTTAGGTTCTTGTAAGAACTCAAAAAACCATGAGATCTTGAAAACTCAACCATGACCACTAGATCAAAAATTCAAAGGCTAAGATATAAGGTGGCATTTTTGTAATTAGTAACAAATCTAATGGCATCAATGATATAGATAATACGCTGACAAGGGCAATATAGGAATTGAAAAAATTGACAACAAATCAAATCCTAAAAATTAGCGCTCTCTCTCTCTCTTCCGTATCTTTCCCAATCTCGCGTACCATTCTGTTTCTGTTTCTAGATCTCTCACGTAAACCTAAATACCGCCTCCTCTGTTTGAAAACCACGGTTCACCACGTTCACACTGGCACACCGGCCGGAGTTTATTCCTCCTCCCTTGACGTCGTCTTCCTCCCATGCCTCTTGCAACATCGCTGCTGTCTACGGTCCCTAGGTACTCTTGCACCATCGCCGCTGTCATCAATTTCCCTCTGTATTCCCTCGACGTCCTAGACATTCGGCTGCTAGGGTTCTTCAGCCCCTCCGATGATTCCGGATTTGGAGGTCAGTTCTGATTTCTCCCTCGTCAATATCACAAAAAAGGCTTAAACCAAAGGTACATTTGTCTATGAACTTTGTTATACAAAAATGATTACAATTTTACGGCTGTCTATGAACTTTGTTATACATAAAACCTAATCGGCTATAGTTCTTCTCGCTTCTTCTTCTAGGTAATCAGCATTAAGTCAAGCAGCACAAGTCACGGTAATCAATATCAACAATATATCATTGTTCTCGGTTAGTTCTAAACTGGAAAAGAACTTATTTTTGTTGGTTTAATTTTCCAAAATTTAATGTTGTTTGAGATTCAAATTTTTGTTGTGAGTTGCTGATTTTGTGAATTGGTATTAAATTAGTTTTTTTTCTTATATTCCATTCAATTTTTGCAGTCTGATGAGAGATTGCATACGTTGGCTATGTCGGAACGGTCTGTGTTCATCTGCTTGGGGGCTTGCCAAGGACTATGAACTTCTATAATTCATTGTCGAAAACAGATTGATAGATTAAATTAGTTTTCTCCCTTGTCTTCGATTAATCAACACACACTCTCTCTCTATCGTCGTCTTCCCCACCATTTTCTCAATCCAGAAGGCTACCGTCGGGGTATGGGATTGATGCAAGATCATGATCTCCGATGAACCCATAGATCAATCAGGCTGATTTTGTGATGAAAGACTCATCAATCAAGCGGAGCATCCGATAAACTGACCTATTGAAGATTGGCCTTGAGGAGCAACATGTCCACGAGGTACTCGTTACTTTCTTACTCTTCAATTTTTGATTGTGTTTGTGGAGCAAAATGTCTAGGACTGACCTTATATCTAATTGATAGTAGAGGTACAGAAGCAATGTGCATTATTTGTGCATTATTTTTCTTTGTGTTATATGTGCTATAGTTATTGCTATAATAACGTTGGACTTCCATTTATTTGGTTATAATAGCATCCTATTTAAAAATCACAACTTTTTACTATCTTATTTTACTAATGAAGTCATTTTATTCGAACAGGTATTTTTTCTAGAGAAGTTGCAACATATGTGTATATATGTACGTATATTTTCTATTGAATTACTACATGTGTATATATATAGGTGTATATGTGCACATATGTTTGTATTTTCATGTATTCGTAGGTGCATATGTACACATGTGTGTGTATATGTAGGTGCATATGTATGCATATACCCATGTACATACGTGCACATATACATATGCATATTTACAAATGTGTGTATATGTCATTTTGTTTATATCTCTATTTGTACATATGTACATATGTGCATATATGCATATCTGCATATATGCATATATGTATGAATATATGCTTACATGTGCATTTTTCAATATGCATTTTTATCTATTTTTATTAATGCTTTTGTAGATTTGGAAGTCTATATATATTTGCAATGTGCATATGTGCACACATGTCTATTTGCTCATATATTATATATATATATATATATATATATATATATATATATATATATATATATATATATATATATATATATATATATATATATATGCGTGTGTGTGTGTGTATATATATATATATATATATATGCATATACGGATCTGTTTGTATACATGCATATCTTTGCATATGTGCATTTGCGTATGTTCATTATTATTATTGTTTTTGCAGATTTTACAAATTTTATCGAGCAAATTATAGAAGTGAAAAATGATAAAAGTGAAGAAACTTGACGATCAAGGAAGGAAGAATGAAGATATTATGAAATTTTGTTGTATTTTTTTAAATATTTTATGTATCTATTGTTCAAAACATTTGTATATTATTGTTTTTAATAAAGTAGTTTGTTTATTCTTTGTATTAAGATTTTTGAAGTAAAAATATATGTATATAAATTCCGAAAATATGCATATATGCACCTGCGAGTGTGCACATATGCACAATGCAAATACATGAATTAAAACGTGTTTTTAAAAATTCTAAAATTTTGAATTTAAAAAACAAATATAAAAAAATTACAATTTTTTTTATTCTGAAAAAATCAGGTTTTATAAAAAACGAAAATTGAGTGAACGAAAGATTTTTTGTTATTTTTTTAAATTTGAAAATTCAAATATTGATTGTTGTTACCGAAAATGTAACAGATATTCCTTGTTACTAGGAGCTGTTATGTTTTTAATTGATTTATGAATTATTAACAAAAATAAATCAATGATGCAAATGACCATCAAGCCCTTTTTGATCTGGATAAGGATCTAATGGATGACATTGAGTTCTCAAGATCTCATGAATATTTGAGTTCTTAAAAGAACCTAACCATATATATATATATATATATATATATATATATATATATATATATATATATATATATATATATATATATATATATATATATATATATATATATATATATATATATATATATATATATATATATATATATATATATATATATATATATATATATATATATATATATATATATATATATATATATATATATATATAGGGTTAGGATCCGGTAGGAACCACGATGACTTTTCTCGTCCAATCACTCTCATTAAGGGCAAGAACGTCAAACTTCTTCTTTCAACGTGACGCAATAACGTGCGACGCACATCCACTGAACTTAATACGGACTCGAGAATATGATAATATGTGATGCATGTTCGTCCAACGTGACGCATGCCCGATACTATCTCAGGTGAACAGAGGGTCCGATCATTGTTACACCGTTGATAATCGAAGGGGAAATATGTGGAAAATCAGGGATCAGAATGTAGATGGCGACGGGTACAAAGATTATGGTAAGTTTGGGATTGTCAATGGGTGTTTTGATGGTTCGATTGTAACCCTAACGACTTCGTTCATTTGTGCAGATGGTAATCCAAGTCTTTTTTCATTGGAAATCAACCATGGAGGGTTTTTTATTGTATTGCCCAATAGAAGGAATGTAAACGGGAAGGTCAGTGTAGTTGATTATCTTCGAAAAGAGGAATTTTGTTTGTTGTAGTTGACGACATAATGAAGGGTTTAGGTTATCGGTCACGGAACCCTTGTTTTACCACTTCTGGTTGCCGTTGATTGAGTTAGATAAAGGACTCATTTCCGATGTGTTGCGATGTCGACGTTAGCAGAGTAGGTCGGTATGTTGATATTTGCAACGAAATGGAACTCTATGTTGAGCACGGCATGAGTAAGCTTAACACATACAGAAAGTCACCAATGCCAGATTTTATGGCCGATGTAGACTCGGTGGTCTCCCATGTATACAACCGGGAAAGCTGAAATATTGCACTAACTCTCACACTAAGAAAAGGTTGGTGTTTGATTTGAATGTCCCTTAGATAGTAACTTATCCCGATACTCCTGTGAATAGTGAATCTCCTTGTTTAGACTTAGTTGTTTATAACCAACTGGGGGCTGAGAAAATGATGAACGGGAATGTAGGTAACTGACACGTCGCAGTCGTCGATGCGGTAAAAAAATACAAGATTTATTCCTTACAGCAAACTAGCTAGCGGCAAGTAAGGGTCGAACCGTGGAGTCAGTGGACAATATTCTGTGTCAAGAACTCGACCAGTCTATAGTGTCACTCTATAGACGGTTTTCATCCATACACGTGAAAGATCCAAAATAACTCGAAAATACGCAATTATAACTATTGATCTAACACTTGAAATCAAATTACAATCAACCAAACTTTACTAATCTGATCACGAGTTGTAACTTAGAAATTAGATACCAATCCAACTTGAACGATCAAACAAACGACAACGATTATTGATTCAAAACCGTCAACGAACATAAAATATAATAAAACCAAACTTGTATTAAAACTAAACCCAAGATCAAAGCCGAATAATTCTGAATCATGGGCTGAAATCCAGATCTCCATGGTCAACGGAATTCTACAAATCAAAATCCTTGAACACACGAAAGAACAAAAACCGAAAATAACGAAATAATAATCAAACTATCAAAATCCTTGAACATAAAATATAATAAAACCAAACTTGTATTAAAACTAAACCCAAGATCAGAGCCGAATACTTTTGAATTAGGGAATGAAATCTAGATCTCTGTGGTCAACGGAATTCTACAAATCAAAATCCTTGAACACACGAAAGAACAAAAACCGAAAATAACGAAATAATAATCAAAATATCAAACTACCAGGTATAAACCACTATGCTACGAAAATCTGAGTCGAAGAAGCATGAGTTTCCCTTAAAGGTCGGATCTTCGCTCCCGAATCATGAACCGGGACCCTCTATTTATAGTTAAACACAAAGATAAGATAGTTTCGTATGTCCAGACCTTGTTAAGTGGACCCATTTCTTCTTTCTTTCTCATGAGACTCTGGGAAACAAAATAAAGATGCTTCAAATGTTCGTATTCTTCCGCTTTCTATTGTTTCTTTTCGGCTTTGGAAAGCTGTTCTGCAATTTTATTTCCTTTATCAACTGAAGGACCAGCTGACAAAGGAACCGAAGAAGATGTTATTGTTGTTGTTGTGGATGGGGCGGAACCAACACCGATTGTTATTCCGCTTGAAAATCTTTTAATTCTGCTTAAAATGGATTTAGATGCTATGATTTTGGAGGTTGTATCAGCTGTGTATCCCTAAGTCAATGGAGTTGTACCAACCGGTGTAGTGGTGGAAGTGGTCGTGGAAGTCGGAGCTGATGTGGATCCGAACTTGGGTAAGGAGGACGGTGGAGTTGTAGTGGACTCAGTGATTGGTGTGAAGTTGGTTATTGGTGTAATGGTTGAAGCTATTTGTGCGAGGGTGACAGAGGTCAGTCTGCTCGGGCTGTTCCATTCTCCCTTTTTGTGACGAAGGATGAGAAGGTTTTGGAGCACCAGGCAGTCGACTGACCAGAGTGAGAAGCGGTGCTATATCTTTTCAGATTGTGTCAGTGGTCTGTTCTGAGAGACAATAACCTTCAACTGTTGGTTGACAATTGTTTGGGCCTCATGTTGAGCATGATAAGAATGAACCTCCGGTTCATATTGTGCCACCGTTTTCTTCGCAGTCTCCAATTCTACGCAAAGATCTTTCATCTGGGCTGTGTGATCATCAGTTATTTGCTAAGCTATTGTTTCGACGGAAGTTGTCAAAGTATCAAGCTTTGCTTGAACTTCGAAATGGGCAAAATTGAGTTTGGTGAAAACTTCTGTGAGCTTCGCAATGTGTTGATCTCGAAGCAACCGAGTCTTCTCATCGAACATCTTTTCTATCACCTTACAGCGAAAATCAACATTCTCTAAGACATTTCTGCTTACCTTTCTGACTTCGTCTTCAATTACTTTCACAACTTCATTAACATGTGATTGAACTGTGTTGGAGATGGATTTCTCCAAGGAATTAATGGAGTCTGAAAGAAGTTGACCGGTGACTTCGGATGAGGTGTCCGGAGAGTAGGTAATTTGAGCTAGAAGTAAAAGGGTAAGCTTGTGATTCAACTGACGAAATTGTTTCATCGAGACGAGGCTGGTATAAAAAGAGATAAACACTAAAGAATGATAAGCACAAGCACAACAGTGGCTTATCTAAGCTTAACTAACTAGTCTCAATAATTTCTTCGTTGATTAAGACGTACCGGGGGCTAAGATGCTAGATATATATTTTAAATTAACTTGTATCTAGACTACATGTTATACTTTAATTATTACATAAATGCAAGAAATAGAAATGTACGTTCATTTCTTTGTTTATTAGTGCATCTTAATTGGTAGCGGTTCCAATAGGTCAAGTTGGCTCATTTCGAGTTAAGCTGTTTAACTAAACAATTTAAAATTTTCAACCCAACCTAACTTGTTAAGTAAAGAGGCCAGTTGCAAATTTTCAACCCAAACCAACCCATTTAGTATGAGGTTTGAAATCGAGTTCATCCAACGAAATCTTTTAATGAACATTTTGAACCATTTAAATTTAATAAATAAACTTACATCTAAATAAATATGGTACCTACTTTAATAATTGTTCAAATAAAATTAGAAGCATGCTACAAAGTCCAATAATTGTTCAACTATGAAAAAAAAAAAAAAAAAAAAAAAAAAAAAACCAAAGATTATATGGATAAAGTATTAGAAACAAAAATTAGGAACCAATACAATTTTTCTTACAAAAATTCTTACAAAAAGCTACAACAAAAAAAAAACAATATATGAAAACAGAGAATCGCAATGATAATCACTACATACGCAAAGTTTGATCACTTGATGAATGAAATAAAAACAAAGAAATTAAACATAAATGAAAACCGAGAATCACTATTAAAACAGAAAATGGTGATTCAGGCGGGACGGTCAGCGATAGGTCATAATGTCGGATATGTCAAGATCGTCTATCCATGAGTTGTTCGTTGGCCACTTGCTCAAACAAATGCACCAACTTCATCAGGTACTAAAGGACTTGGATCCACCGATGCATATGCAAGTAAGTCTTGATTCTTCTGTAGAATCTCCATTTCTGTTTCATCCAAATATACCCATGCTTCTATTCCTTTACCGCATTTCGTGTCCATTAGAGTGACAAGATTCATGAAGAAAGGCGCACCATCGCCTATAGGACCCGTCACCCAACTGGGTTTTCCAAAACCAAAATCAAGCTCGTAGGAACCCATCTTGCACCAGCTTGTAAAACCGTAGTTCTCTATGGACACTAATGAGTCAACTTCCCTCATTTCTTTCAATGACTTCTGCATCGCAACATACCCTCTATCGCCTCGTGCTTTATCCACAAAGTCAAAGTCAATTTTTTTAACGCTTTTGTGTAGCTTATTCACTAAAGCCTGCAGCGTCGTCTCATCATCGCTTGCAAGCCACACTGCGTATGAGATCCAAAGCATGTTACAGATGAAGTCATTCGACAAAGTGTCTGCGAGTTTTGGCCGCAGGTTCACCATGTGTGTTAAACGAGAAGGCTTCTGAACACCATGTGCTTCTTTCGATGCAGCCATTGCGCACTTCCATATAAAACCAGATACCGCCTCAACACGAGTAGGCGAATTCACACCGTTTCCAGCTGCCCTGGCTTGTAATCTGGCGATCGCATCTGACCGGAATACAAATCTCTTGGTGCAACAGTTGCCTTCCCTTATCAACGTCTGAGACCAAGCCATCATTTCGTCTCTGAGCCACGTGCTGCTTTTTGCAGGGAAGAGAGATGGTGCCGTTAAGTTTGGATAGACTACTTCTTGAGCTCCACGAGCCATGTTGGTCCATCCTTTCAGAAACGTGTGAAGTGCAGCCCCATCAACAATCTTGTGAGAAACGCACAAGCCAATGGCGATCCCACCACATTCGAAAATGTTCAATTGAACATTCGTTACATGATTACCTGCACTAGACTCGTTGAAAGGTTCAAATGGCAAAAATTTATTGATCAACCCATGATCAGGATGCTCTAGGAACTCATCAAGACGACGATGGACTAAAGCCACGATATAGTTAGCACCGATATCGTTACAATCGATTGAAAGATCGCTCTTGATGGTTCCCGCAAGAGGGTAAAACTGAGTCAAGGTTTTAGATAAAGAATTCTTTAGAGCCGCTGACCTTTCTAGAGCTTCGAAGTTGTCACCATTGTTATTAGGGTAATACAAGATGACCGGTACATAAGAAGCAGGGATAAGCTGATCTAACAAAGAAAGATCGAATGTATTCAAATTGGTTGGTGTTGGGGAAGAGTATGATGTTTTCTCGGGAAATGATTTCTATTTCCATGGCATAAATTTATGGTACAAGTTTAGAAATGGATGGATATTGCAAAGGATATATTTTCTTCGGATTTCAGTCGTAGTATTTAAAGAGACTTGAAGGGTCTAAGGGTTGATGAGACGTCTTAATCTATATTACCCAAAGGGTTAACATATTCA
The DNA here is from genome assembly GCA_023525715.1 of Cichorium intybus. NCBI lineage: Eukaryota > Viridiplantae > Streptophyta > Magnoliopsida > Asterales > Asteraceae > Cichorium > Cichorium intybus. The sequence goes on along the minus strand of CM042014.1, from coordinate 112,788,233 downwards.
GAAAACCCCCCCCCCCCCCCCCCCCCCCCTCTCTATATGGCATTTAACCCTCCTCGCTCCCCCATTATATGACATAAAAGTTGATTTGACTTTTATACAGTCCGATCCCGAGGGTGGTCAACACTGGCGACCGTTCTGGGCCCATCGTCTTAAGGGACCCATAAATTGCATGTCCTATATAATATATATGTATATATTTGTCTTCTAACAAATACAAGTTGTTGAATATTTATATATTTTTGAAAAGCAAATGGTACTTCGGGGATAATAATTTTTATTAAATTATTAGACGCACTGAAATTGTTACATCTTAATATGAATTATATAAAGGATCAAAGTTATGACAATAGTTCAAAATATTGAAGAAAAACACTAAGGTATTAAAAAACGACAACTTGTAATTGTTATAGCTATATATATCTTTAAACTTATCATTATGAAAAATGCTAGAAAACATTCTTTTATAAATGGTGTTGCTAAATTTTGTTAGGGGCCTTTGATTCTCTTCTCGCCCCAGGCCCCAAAAAAGTTTGGACCGGCCCTTCTTATATATATATATATATATATATATATATATATATATATATATATATATATATATATATATATATATATATATATATATATATATATATATGTATGTATGTATGTATGTATGTATGTATGTATGTATGTATGTATGTATGTATGATGTATGTATATATATATATATATATATATATATATATATATATATATATATATATATATATATATATATATATATATATATATATATATATATATATATATATATAATCATGATTGGGTGAGGACTCGCGAGACACCTTAAAAAAATTGAAAAAATATAAAAAAATACAAATCATAAAATCGAGAATAGTACTATATAATTATCAAAAAATTTTGAAAATATTTTTGGATCATTGAAAAACGTAATAATCCAATTTTTCTGTTTTTATTTTGTATCATTATTTCATTATAAAAAATAATGTTCCAAAAGTTTTATTGAATCTTTTTTTCTCCGATATAGTACTTTGATCCATTTTATTATTTATATTTTATTATTTTTTTTCTATTTGTTAAGGTGTCCTCGCGAGTTCTCACCGAAAAAAGAGTACTCACCGGATCCGGACCCTATATATATATATATATATATATATATATATATATATATATATATATATATATATATATATATATATATATATATATATATATATATATATATATATATATATATATATATATATATATATATATATATATATATATATATATATATGTTCAATAGAGAACCAAAATAAAACGACAACGATTATTGATTCAAAACCGTCAACGAACATAAAATATAATAAAACCAAACTTGTATTAAAACTAAACCCAAGATCAAAGCCGAATAATTTTGAATCATGGGCTGAAATCCAGATCTCCATGGTCAACGGAATTCTACAAATCAAAATCCTTGAACACACGAAAGAACAAAAACCGAAAATAACGAAATAATAATCAAACTATCAAAATCCTTGAACATAAAATATAATGAAACCAAACTTGTATTAAAACTAAACCCAAGATCAGAGCCGAATAATTCTGAATTAGGGACTGAAATCTAGATCTCCGTGGTCAACGGAATTCTACAAATCAAAATCCTTGAACACACGAAAGAACAAAAACCGAAAATAACGAAATAAATATCAAACTACCAGGTATAAACCACTATGCTACGAAAATCTAAGTCGAAGAAGCATTATTTCCCCTCAAAGGTCGGATCTTCGCTCCCGAATCATGAACCGGGACCCTCTATTTATAGTTAAACACAAAGATAAGATAGTTTCGTATGTCCAGACCTTGTTAAGTGGACCCATTTCTTCTTTCTTTCTCATGAGACTCTGGGAAACAAAATAAAGGTGCTTCCAATGTTCGTATTCTTCTGCTTTCTATTGTTTCTTTTCGGCTTTGGAAAGCTGTTCTGCAATTTTATTTCCTTTATCAAGTGAAGGACCAGCTGACAAAGGAACCGAAGAAGATGTTATTGTTGTTGTTGTGGATGGGGCGGAACCAACACCGATTGTTATTCCGCTTGAAAATCTTTTAATTATGCTTAAAATGGATTTAGATGCTATGATTTTGGAGGTTGTATCAGCTGTGTATCCCTAAGTCAATGGAGTTGTACCGACCGGTGTAGTGGTGGAAGTGGTTGTGGAAGTCGGAGCTGATGTAGATCCGAACTTGGGTAAGGAGGACGGTGGAGTTGTAGTGGAGTCAGTGATTTGATTGGTGTGAAGTTGGTTATTGGTGTAATGGTTGAAGCTATTTGTGCGAGGGTGACAGAGGTCAGTCTGCTCGGTCTGTTCCATTCTCCCTTTTTGTGACGAAGGATGAGAAGGTTTCGGAGCACCAGGCAGTCGACTGACCAGAGTGAGAAGCGGTGCTATATCTTTTTAGATTGTGTCAGTGGTCTGGTCTGAGAGACAATAACCTTCAACTGTTGGTTGGCAATTGTTTGGGCCTCATGTTGAGCATGATAGGAATGAACCTCCGGTTCATATTGTGCCACCGTTTTCTTCGCAGTCTCCAATTCTACGCAAATATCTTTCATCTGGGCTATGTGATCATCAGTTATTTGCTTAGCTATTGTTTTGACGGAAGTTGTCAAAGTATCAAGCTTGGCTTGAACTTCGAAATGGGCAAAATTGAGTTTGGTGAAAACTTCTGTGAGCTTCGCAATGTGTTGATCTCGAAGCAACTGAGTCTTCTCATCGAACATCTTTTCTATCACCTTACAGCGAAAATCAACCTTCTCTAAGACATTTCTGCTTACCTTTCTGACTTCGTCTTCAATTACTTTCACAACTTCATTAACATGTGATTCAACTGTGTTGGAGATGGATTTCTCCAAGGAATTAATGGAGTCTGAAAGAAGTTGACCGGTGACTTCGGATGAGGTGTCCGGAGAGTAGGTAATTTGAGCTAGAAGTAGAAGGCAAAGCTTGTGATTCAGCTGACGAAATTGTTTCATCGAGACGAGGCTGGTATAAAAAGAGATAAACACTAAAGAATGATAAGCACAAGCACAACAGTGGCTTATCTAAGCTTAACTAACTAGTCTCAATAATTTCTTCGTTGATTAAGACGTACCTGGGGCTAAGATGCTAGATATATATTTTAAATTAACTTGTATCTAGACTACATGTTATACTTTAATTATTACATAAATGCAAGAAATAGAAATGTACGTTCATTTCTTTGTTTATTAGTGCATCTTAATTGGTAGCGGTTCCAATAGGTCAAGTTGGCTCATTTCGAGTTAAGCTGTTTAACTAAACAATTTAAAATTTTCAACCCAACCTAACTTGTTAAGTAAAGAGGCCAGTTGCAAATTTTCAACCCAAACCAACCCATTTAGTATGAGGTTTGAAATCGAGTTCATCCAACGAAATCTTTTAATGAACATTTTGAACCATTTAAATTTAATAAATAAACTTACATCTAAATAAATATGGTACCTACTTTAATAATTGTTCAAATAAAATTAGAAGCATGCTACAAAGTCCAATAATTGTTCAACTATGAAAAAAAAAAAAAACCAAAGATTATATGAATAAAGTATTAAAAACAAAAATTAGAAACCAATACAATTTCTCTTACAAAAAGCTACAACGAAAAGCAAACAATATATGAAAACCGAGAATCGCAATGATAATCACTACATACGCAAAGTTTGATCACTTGATGAATGAAATAAAAACAAAGAAATTAAACATAAATGAAAACCGAGAATCACTATTAAAACAGAAAATGGTGATTCAGGCGGGACGGTCAGCGATAGGTCATAATGTCGGATATGTCAAGATCGTCTATCCATGAGTTGTTCGTTGGCCACTTGCTCAAACAAATGCACCAACTTCATCAGGTACTAAAGGACTTGGATCCACCGATGCATATGCAAGTAAGTCTTGATTCTTCTGTAGAATCTCCATTTCTGTTTCATCCAAATATACCCATGCTTCTATTCCTTTACCGCATTTCGTGTCCATTAGAGTGACAAGATTCATGAAGAAAGGCGCACCATCGCCTATAGGACCCGTCACCCAACTGGGTTTTCCAAAACCAAAATCAAGCTCGTAGGAACCCATCTTGCACCAGCTTGTAAAACCGTAGTTCTCTATGGACACTAATGAGTCAACTTCCCTCATTTCTTTCAATGACTTCTGCATCGCAACATACCCTCTATCGCCTCGTGCTTTATCCACAAAGTCAAAGTCAATTTTTTTAACGCTTTTGTGTAGCTTATTCACTAAAGCCTGCAGCGTCGTCTCATCATCGCTTGCAAGCCACACTGCGTATGAGATCCAAAGCATGTTACAGATGAAGTCATTCGACAAAGTGTCTGCGAGTTTTGGCCGCAGGTTCACCATGTGTGTTAAACGAGAAGGCTTCTGAACACCATGTGCTTCTTTCTATGCAGCCATTGAGCACTTCCATATAAAACCAGATACCGCCTCAACACGAGTAGGCGAATTCACACCGTTTCCAGCTGCCCTGGCTTGTAATCTGGCGATCGCATCTGACCGGAATACAAATCTCTTGGTGCAACAGTTGCCTTCCCTTATCAACGTCTGAGACCAAGCCATCATTTCGTCTCTGAGCCACGTGCTGCTTTTTGCAGGGAAGAGAGATGGTGCCGTTAAGTTTGGATAGACTACTTCTTGAGCTCCACGAGCCATGTTGGTCCATCCTTTCAGAAACGTGTGAAGTGCAGCCCCATCAACAATCTTGTGAGAAACGCACAAGCCAATGGCGATCCCACCACATTCGAAAATGTTCAATTGAACATTCGTTACATGATTACCTGCACTAGACTCGTTGAAAGGTTCAAATGGCAAAAATTTATTGATCAACCCATGATCAGGATGCTCTAGGAACTCATCAAGACGACGATGGCATTTAACCCTCCTCGCTCCCCCATTATATGACATAAAAGTTGATTTGACTTTTATACAGTCCGATCCCGAGGGTGGTCAACACTGGCGACCGTTCTGGGCCCATCGTCTTAAGATACCCAAAAATTGCATGTCCTATATAATATATATGTATATATTTGTCTTCTAACAAATACAAGTTGTTGAATATTTATATATTTTTGAAAAGCAAATGGTACTTCAGGGATAATAATTTTTATTAAATTATTAGATGCACTGAAATTGTTACATCTTAATATGAATTATATAAATGATCAAAGTTATGACAATAGTTCAAAATATTGAAGGAAAACACTAAGGTATTAAAAAACGACAACTTGTAATTGTTATAGCTATATATATCTTTAAACTTATCATTATGAAAAACGCTAGAAAATATTCTTTTATAAATGGTGTTGCTAAATTTTGTTAGGGGCCTTTGATTCTCTTCTCGCCCCAGGCCCCAAAAAAGTTTGGACCGGCCCTTCTTATATATATATATATATATATATATATATATATATATATATATATATATATATATATATATATATATATATATGTATGTATGTATGTATGTATGTATGTATGTATGTATGTATGTATGTATGTATGTATGTATGTATGTATGTATGTATGTATGTATGTATGTATGTATGTATGTATGTATGTATATATATATATATATATATATATATATATATATATATATATATATATATATATATATATATATATATATATATATATATATATATATAGAATCATGATTGGGTGAGGACTCGCGAGACACCTTAAAAAAATTGAAAAAAATACAAATCATAAAATCGAGAATAGTACTATATCATTATCAAAAAATTTTGAAATTTTTTGATAATCATTGAAAAACGTAATGATCCAATTTTTCTGTTTTTATTTTGTATCATTATTTCATTTTAAAAAATAATGAACCAAAAGTTTTATTGAATCTTTTTTTTCTCCGATATAGTTCTATGATCCATTTTATTATTTATATTTTTTTATTTTTTTCAATTTGTTAAGGTGTCCTCGCGAGTTCTAACCGAAAAAAGAGTACTCACCGGATCCGGACCCTATATATATATATATATATATATATATATATATATATATATATATATATATATATATATATATATATATATATATATATATATATATATATATATATATATATATATATATATATATATATATATATATATATATATATATATATATAGAACCAAAATAAAACAAGGAACCAATGAACCAATCGTGAGGGTCGGAATACAATTGATCGATGGCCGAAGATAAGGGTGTAAATTTTTTAATTGATCGCGCATGTAGCGGATAATTCCAAAAAACTCATTTCGTTATTTATTTATTTTTTATTTTTAGACCTTATTTTTTATCGAAATAAAAAATCGAATATATCAAAATTCATAATTTTTTATTCTTTTTCAATAGACATCCATATCAATATAGTAAAAACAACAAAAAAATTCAAAAATCTTGTTCAGATTCACAACACTTAATCAATGTGAATCTGAACTATAACAAGTTTTCTAAAAGATTATTCACATGTGAATGATCATTGAAATTATTTTTTTCAACAATCATTGATTATTCAATAACAACTTATGTGAATTTAAATAAACTTTTAGATTTAGACGTGAATCTCACTAAATTTACATATTGAATTTAAGTAATTTCGTTTATATTCTTTACAATTTCAACATTTTGTAATATACAATTGAATTAACTAAAATTTACAAATTAATTTACTTAAACTTATACATGAATGAACAAAAAAATGCTGAAAAAATAGGGTATAATTATCATTTATATGTGAATTAATACATCTAAAACTAGATGCACACTATTTTTAACCTTTTGATCAAACACAAATGAATTAATTTAGATTCACAAATTAATTTGCTTAAAATTCACACGTGGATGATAAAAAATTTGAAAAAGTCAGATACAATTACCATTTATATATGAATTAACATGTATAAAACAAGAAACAGTTAAAATTCGCATTGTGAATATAAACTGTATTAAATTTGTATGAAATATATTTCATATGTAAATGATCAATGAATTCAGTTTTTCAATAATTGTTAATCATTTTATAACAACTTATGTAAATTTAAAAATATTTTTAAATTCAGATGTGATTTCAGGAAAAAACACTTATGTTTTTACTATTTCAATGTTTTAATATCATAAACAATTCAATAAACTGAGATACATAAATGATTTAATTAAAATTCACATGTGATAGGTAAAGAATTATTGAAAAAATTGGGTAGATTTGTCATTTAGATGTGAATAAATATATTTAAAACAATGCAGTTCAGTTCAGGTTCACTAGGTGAATCTGGACGAATTTGAAGTAAAAAAATACAAAAAAATTTGTATATCAATATGGATCTCTATTTACAGAGGATGAAAAATTATGAATTTTGGTATAATTAGTTTTTTTTTCATAAAAAGAATAAGCTTAAAAATTTTAAAAACATAAGAAACGAAGTGGATTTTTAGCTATGATCCGCTACATGCGCATCCATTTAAAAATTTTACATCCTTATCGCTAGTCGTCGATATTTTGCATTCTGGCCGTAGGATTGGTTCCTTGGTTACTTGTTTAATTTTGGTTTTTCATTGAACCTATATATATATATATATATATATATATATATATATATATATATATATATATATATATATATATATATATATATATATATATACTAGTTTAAAACCCGTGTACTACACGGGTTGAATGAAAAACTATCCTATTAATAAGCTTCAATGTACAAATAAATAAGACTTTTCAAGATCATCTACGACAAACTGAAGAAAGTCATTTTTCAAAGTACAATCGAATGAAATGATTCCACCAATTGTTCCATTGCTTTTCATGTGCTTTGCCATATTTGGCCTATTTGGACAAATAACAATAGCATGTGAATAATCTTGAATTTCCAATTTCCTTGAAAGTATTTCCACAGTTCACAAGACCATCAACAACCATATGATCAATTCAACGAACTTGATTAATATTGAAATTCACATAAAAGTAGAATTTGCAGGAAATAATTTTTTTTACTTTCCTTCGGTTTTAATAGCATGTTGTTATTGTTGTTCAGATTTCCGGTTGCTGAACATATGGTTGATGGTTGATGGTTGATAAATTTTAATGATAGCTGCAATTCAAAGCAATTCAAAGGAGAACATATTATAAACATTAATTGAAAAGTTATCTCAAAATTATGTTTAGATGATAGCCCCACAATATGCCAAATAAAGCACCTTCAAGCCAAGGTTTCTAAACAAAATGAAAGCATTAGATTTTCTAAAAAAACAAATTCAATGTATAAGATAAATTCAAAAACAATAATACTCATGGCGGGGAGTCAAATTTTCATCCTCATCCTTGATCTCTAACTTTTTCATTTTATATGCATGCAACTGTGATGCCTTATTTGATATTCCATATATAGCACCCGTGGCATTGGAAATGTACCTATAACCAATACAAAAACCAACTCACTAATTTATTTAGCTCATAGAAAAAAGTGAAATTTTCTGAATAATGAATAGCATAGGATGTTAACCCATGGTCACAGAAACTTTCATAACTTTTATAAATTGATATCGATGATAACCTACCTTGACAGCATTAGCAATCTCGTTTATGTCATCTCTAATATATTCCTTTACGTCCCTTTGAAAGGAATATTTGTGCTCACAATACTATCAAAAACGCCAATTTTATCATGTGTCTGATTAGTTTTGTATTTATTCCACCTGAAAGATGATAATAGAATTAAGGCAATTGTTATTGAAAGTAACCCCTAAAAGTGAAACAGAAAAACAAAAACTTATATGTCTTACTGGATTTCCTTCATTGCAGTTCTGGTGACAACATCAACACCTTGCTTAAACAGTAATGGAATTTGATTTGCAAATAGGAAGATATTTAAACCCTAGGATATTGAAACTCACGGAGCATGAAGATCTTTGTCAAATTCTTTTACTTTTTATAGATAATTGGTGTGTTAGATATGATTACAAACACTATACTATAACATAAAGAAAAAAACTTACTTGCTTGACGTATTTTCCTCCCAGACTAACTCCAGCTTCTACAATGAATGGGTGTCCTTCAAATACTTGAGCACTACAATTTGACAGTACTTCCAAATGATTTCAATTTCCTATTAATTTAGACATTTTATTGTGGTTGAAGTTACGGGTGTTTAAGTATTTCTGATATAGAAAGATTATCCCTAACAACTTCAGTTTAAGTGTTGTATACCTTATTATGAACCATGTAAAATATTCAAACAAGAAATATTCAAAATTGTTACTCCAATACTCTCTTAATTCATGGTTTGTAGATTCTATTTAGAAATAATACGCCCATTAAATGGGTGAAATCATGAAAGAAGTACCTTAAATTTACTTCAAAAATTAAGTGTGCGTGGTGCGGTAGGTAGTGGTCGACCTTAGGGTTAGAGAGAAGATAGAGGGAAGATGGCTTTAAAGGAAAAGCTTACATGAAACCAGAGATTTTATAATTCCATAGTATAAGATAACAAATTCGATAACAAATTCACAAACAAAACAAGTTGTAAATATGGAAGGGTAAAACTTTATAAATCAAACCTTAACAAAATAAATTGGTGGAAGAAACCTACCTGGAATTAAGCTTGAAGACGGCACATTAACCAAGCTTTTCCAAAGACCTAAGGATGGTGATGATGGATGAATGATAGGGCTTAAATATACAAAACGAAAACACATATACATGGCAGGAGGGAAGAAGACATTTGATATGCTTTTCACATCCATGATAGTTTGTTCGTCTATATAAAAAAGACGAAGAAAAAGATCGATAAAAAAAGAGGTTTACATAGAACCGATTGAGAGCAAAGGGTTTGTGGTCGAATGTCTATGGGTTTGATAGTGGTAGACGATAAGACCGAGAGAGATAGAGGTAAACAGAGAGATGGTGCGTCGATGAGGGAGAGAGAGAGATAAGAGGCGAGGCTTCAAATGCAATTGGTGGAAACTGTTGAGTAAAAGTAGGAACTGATTGACTTATTCCGTTTTGCTTCAAAATTTAAATCGAAGGATCGCTGATTGTAAGGAGTTCAAATAATCAATAGAATTTGAGGCTTTAAAATAATGACAAGTCGAATAAAGGCTTTTAAAGGATGACACGTGGCATTTAAAGCCCTTGTTTATTATAAGTTATATATATATATATATATATATATATATATATATATATATATATATATATATATATATATATATATATATATATATACACACACACTAAGTGTATTCCTGCGCGTTGCGTAGGAGTAAATTAATATAGTAAAATATATTGAACAAGCAAATGTAAACATAAACATTTTAGATGTAACCAAAATATGGAAAACTAAAAATAAATTAATCATATGACATATATATATATATATATATATATATATATATATATATATATATATATATATATATATATATATATATATATATATATATATATATATATATATATATATATATATATATATATATATATATATATATATATATATATATATATATATATATAATAATTTTTCATCCGAACATTAAGAAAATAAACATAGTCACATTTCTGGAGTCAATTATGTATAGAAGGTCCAACGTTAAAAATATGTGGAAATGTATTTACATAAATCATCTCAAAATTTAAATTAAATATAAAATAAAACATAATAATAATAACATAAAGATAGTACTTGAGAAACATATTGTTGTGGATCCTTTTCCATTAGACTCATATGTGTAAATAATACTTCAATAATATTAACAAAAATAGTATTGTATTTAAACTTATTATTCAAAAATTACTTCTCGATCATTTTTTAATCCCTTATTCAGTTTCATTTATAAAAAAGAAGTTAGTTCTATTAGAAAGTTTTACCTTTTTATATCTTCCTCTAGTAAAATTTTCCCATAAAAACTTTGAAACCTTAAATGTTTTGACATACACTTGAATTCATAAATAATATTGAATTAAATTTTTTCATATTTATTTTTATCTTGTTTTATAATTTTAAATTCAAAATATATATATTATTAACTAACATAATCATAAAAATATAAACAAACAATATAAGATAAGGAAAAATGGTTTTATCTATTTTTCTCAACAAAACAAAAATACAAAAATCATTTAAATACTAAGGAGTCAAATAAAAACAATATGAATTTGGAATTTGGAATATGATGTGAATTAAATATCATCATAACTTTTATTATTTTTTTTTAAATAAACATTGTTTGCTTTCGATCTATTTATCACCCTTTTATATTTTTTTTAAAAAAGATATATTATTAAACAATAATTAAGTTTCACTTTTGCTAATATTATTATCTAAATTTTAAGACTATTTATCCTAAAGTTTCATTTTTGTTGTATTTATGTGAAAAAATCTAAATTTTTAAGTCTTCAACAACTGAAGTTTAATTTATATGTTGATTTTGATTTTGCATTTAATATCATATTTCAATCAATAAATTAAATGTATTATATTGGTACTTAAAAAGTTTAACTTAGGTTTTGTATTTAACATCATACATTAATTAAAAAAATTATGTATATTTTATTAAAAACCCGAAAAGTCTATCATTAAGATGATAATATTTTATATTTAATAAAATGTTAATGGTTGATGTTGAACAATTATGAGTTTCAAATCAATATGTTGAAAGTAAAAAGTATTCAATAAATGTAAAAATAATTATAAAACGTTCATCGCAATAGATAATCTATATCAATAATAAAGTTTTTGGCTAAAAGTCGAACAAAAAAAGTATATGTTAACATGAACTATGTAAGAATCTAATACAAAAAAAAAAGTACTAACAATAATACGTAATGTCACAAGTTTTATATCATTTTCCTTGTCAAATAATGGTAATTTAGAAGCATTAAGATGTTTATTGCTAATGTATTAATACGTTTTGTTGCTTAAGTTTTTTAATTGTATTTATGTGAATATATTTTTTTTACTATTTCCATGTTTACTTTTTTTTTACATGACAATAATGTCACAACTTTTATATCAGTTTTCTTGTCATATAATGCTAATCTTAAAAAAGATTCTACAAACCAAATGACCACTAAATAGTTCATCAAACAACATAATGTCATTTATTCAAACAATATAAAACCATTTTTAATGAATATGGATTATAAAACATTATATATCTTTATATACACACGCACACACACACACACTTTCGGATCAACAATAGATTCTCAAAGCATTGAAAATCACAAACTGCAAAGAATAACCAATTATACTAAATGTATTATATATATATATCTTTCTACCGTTATGTTGGTGTAGAACCAATATGCACTTTGTCTCTTCTCTTACAACTTGTAATTTGCTTTAGATTCTTCACATTTCTTCTTTACAATACAATATAAGCATATGTATATCCAAAGTACGTGTTAGAAACCATGTCCATTCTCTATTGCCTTGCGACTTGTAATTTATTTTAGTTTTCTTCACGTTTCTCTGTTGGAACACGATATAAACATTTACAACTTCAAAGTGTGAGTGTGTTCTCAAATCGACTTTTCTTCCATCATATTCTCTAAGCTAGAATCTAATTTATATGTGAACTACATATATAACTCTTATATTAATTAGGTGTGATAAGTAACAATTAAGTATTATATGTTAAAAGAACTCTTGAATGGTTTCTATTAATTAGTTGAAAGATGAAGGGTTATGGAGGTTTCAAATTAATGTGGTGCAAGAATGAGACATATCTTGAACCATATTTATTTTGATGACCTCTTTTATAAGAGTTATATATATATATATATATATATATATATATATATATATATATATATATATATATATATATATATATATATATATATATATATATATATATATATATATATATATATATATATATATATATATATATATATATATATACATATATCTATATATATATATATATATATATATATATATATATATATATATATATATATATATATATATATATATATATATATATGAAGAGAGAGAGAGAGAGAGAGAGAAAATCGGTAAAAGATAGAGAACGGGAGAACCGTTCTAGACCAATAATTTTATAATGGCATATTAGTAATTGTGTATTTTAGTTAAACTATAATAGAATAAAGTAATTGATAATTTCCTAAAATCTAGGGATTTTATTAATAGTTTCCTAAAAAAAGTAGTTTTTGTATTTTTTTTTTTCTTTTTATTAATCGTTTGTAAATTTCATGTTTCTCATTTTTTATGAAAATAAAAAACTACAGTTTTTCTTGTATTATTTGATTTATATGTTTGCAATCATAAATGGATATAAAACACAATGTAGTTTTATAATTTTATAAATCGTTCCTTTTTTAATTATATGTTTGTAAATATAAAAAACCAAATACGTTTATAATCATGAATGCATAAAGTATAATATAGATATAAAAATGAAATGCATGCATAATCATAAATGAATAGAGGACAATGTATATATAAAAAAAGTTTAACTACGTTTATAATCATGAATGAATATAGAATACAAAACGGGAAAAAACAATATAGTTTTAGTCATAAATAATTGAAACAATACAACTTTAATCACAAATGATTAAAAAACAATATTTGTTGTGCTGAATCTTTTGACTTGAGATAGACTTGTTAGGATTTTGATTGTGTTGAGATTTATCTATCCGAAGTCCAAGAGTTGTTGCCCGAAGTTAAAGACTGATCCGAAGATGCTGTAATGATCCGAAGACTGTTAGCTGTAATTTTGTTCTTATATTTAGAAACTAGCAAGATTATCTAGGGTTTCTGTTGTTATCTATAAATGATGGGCTTGATGTTTAGGTCCATTATATGTTAGTATAAATATTCATGTAACCCTAGATAGTTGTTACGGTCGATAGAATAGTCTCCGATAATTCGTTGTAACGTGCTTAACATAGTTGCTCATCTTTCTGATTTGGAGCACTATCATCTTTTATAGTGAATAAATAATTCGACCTGTTTGATACTCATACAAATATGTTCTAGTTATTTGCTTTGTTCTTAATTTTGATCTTACAAGACTGCTTTGACTTCTCATTCATGCAACTCCAATACTCTGAAAAATATACATTCAAAATGCATAAAAATCATGTCAATAAACAAATGATAAATGCATAAAATGATCCATAAATGTATAAAAACAATTGTAAGTATTGGTGAATAGCATATGTAATCATCAATAAACACAATTTTCGATATAAACATAATCAAATGACTATTATACAATCATCAATGAATAATACAGATAACCATATATGATTAAACTAGAAAAAAGTTTACGCTTTTTTGCTTCATTATAATCAAACACAGACTAAAAAATCAAGTAAAAAACAAATACATAATCTAACAAACAATCAAAACACGCCACTTTATCCCCCGATAGGCCAAACTAGGACTAATGGCCATCACAATAGCCCCATGAGGGTTAGCAACTCATTCATGCTGTCCCCTATTGGCGAAGACTTCCCAAGACATCTTCGAGGGTGGCTATCCAACCCAAAAGGCCCTCTACATGGGAGAAACATCTCAAAGGTAGCTATCCAGCCCAAAACATCTCAAGTCATCTTAAAGGGGTCTCACGGTCTATCCCATCCTATATGAAATGTAATGCACAATAGGATGCTCAAAACATCTTTCAAAAACAACATCATAGTCTTTGTTTGAAAACATCTTTAAAAGGATTCATTTCATACAATGCACGTATAGTTCTCATATAACAATTAGCACATAAAATCATGCATGAAAACAGTTGATAACACACACAAAAGATAGTAGTAGGGATGTGTACTCCCGGTAAACTCACATTCCTAACAATTAAGCTTGATGTTGTATTCTTCACTTCACTCTCCAACTACTCCTTTCCTATAAGAAAGAATAACCAACATTACTCATGACTCTATGACATGTTTAACATTATAATCTAAGGGTAAAATCTAAGTTAAACATTGCCTAGAAGTAGGCTTGAGCCTTAGAACCCAAAGCCCAAACCATAAAGCTCAAAACCCAAAAAGTGAAAATCTGGACAGAACATTTTACACGAGTCGTGTTCCAATTACACGGGCCATGTAAATTGCAGCAGAAAGTATTTTCCCCCTTCCTCCTGTGTAGATCGTGCAGCCCGTAGCCACTCACACGAAGGTCGCGCAAAACATGATGTAGGCTTAATTTTTGGTCCTTTAAACCCCCTTTTGACCCAAATAAAGTTCCAATTCAACCCAAGACTAATTATACATGAAAATACGCATCTAAGAACTCATTTCCAAGTATTCAACTCCCAATCCAAATGTTCATGACTTAAACCAACAAAAATCACAATTCAAGTTCTTATATCTTAGTAAGATGTAATTGAACCAAGTTCATAGTCAATCATCACACTTAACACTATCAAGTACCCCATTAGGTTCTTAACCAAGGTCATCCCCTAAGGGAGTCATTCCCACATAAACTCTAAAGAAGATAGCTGCATGGAATGTAACACCCGACTTATTAACAAAAACACCCCAAAAATTTTCATTTTTCAAACCAAATATTTTACAAATAAAACCATAAGTACGGGGTATCAGTTAACAAAATACGAGTACAAGTGTATCACGAAGAACAATACATAAATATTATACATTCTTCAAGCCGGGATGTCACTTTAAATTCTAAGTCCTCAGTCACGGACTTTGTCTTTTCCTTTAGCAGGGTCACGCTCACCTGCAGGGACATATCAAATAAACTGTGAGCTATAAAGCCCAATGAGTAATCAAGCAATTAAACAAGCATATATAAGTGAATAACAACAATTAAACTCTTAAACAATTTCTGTCCCAAAAGTCATGGTCATCACTGACCGCACCGTATATCATAGCCATAAAGGCCGCACCGAAAATCATAGCCCGAAGGCCGCACCAGAAAATCATAGCCCGAAGGCCGCACCAGAATATCATAGCCCGAAGGCCGCACCAGAATATCATAGCCCGAAGGCCGCACCAGAATATCATAGCCCGAAGGCCGCACCAGAATATCATATATGATATAAGTGAGATTACTCACCTGAAGGTTTGCTACAACTAGCGTTTGTTGTTCCTTGCCTCGAAATGAAATCCGTAGGATTTTGTCCCGTACCTATAATTCCATTCATTTCAAAATGATTATAGGTTAATTTACTGTTTCAGTTGGTTCTAGTGCACAAGAGTCTAATATAAGACAATTTCCAAGCAGTAACCATTGGTATAAAAATTTAATACACTTCCCGAAATACGCGTATTCTGCTACAGTACTTTCGGGATGTCGTATTCGTATTCCGATAATTTTCCATGAAGTTTCACAACATATTAGACCTATGTTTAAAATTTCAGGTCAATCGGATAAGCCTAGCATTGAAATCAAACTTGGAAAATTCACCATATTTTAACAGAGGCGAAATGGCTCTCTGCCGCAGGATCGGGTCGCGATCGACCCCTGGGTCGGGTCGCGATCCTTGCGACTCCTGGCAGTTTGGTCCGGTTTTGGTGCCAAAAATCCCATTTCTCATTATTAAGTCCTTATTACTCGACTAAATCATTTGGGGTTTATTTCTAGGCTATAACCTTCTATTAAAACAAGGTTTTTAACCCCCAAAACCCTTTCAATCAATCACATAAAGATTTAGGGTTCATAATTCTAACAACCACAAAACTACAAATTCACCAAAAATAACAATCTACTTCCATTTTCTTGAATTAAGTCCTTATTAGCATGACTCAATGGAAGTATTTCATCAACTTAACCTCATAATCACAACTGCAAATGCAGTTTTTGAGTTCTACAAAACTCATCACGAACAACTAGTCAAGAACTTGGATTACTTACCTTTCAAGCTTCCAATTCTACCATTTGAATCCAATAATCAATTTGCAAACTTCAATCTTCAAGAATCCTTCAAGTTTTCTGCAGAATTTCAGTCACTAGAACTCTCCCGTAACCCACAAAATCTGCACAAGTCTCTTCTTTTATACTTCCAGAAATTACATTTTGGTCCTTGAAGTTGCATTTCTTAAACTTTTGCCACAACTAACAAAATTTATGACAAAAATCAACTTTTATAACATTTTAAGTCCAAAACTCAAAATATTATTACAAATTAAATCCTTGTCTAACCAAAAGACCAAATTACCCTTTTGAGGTAAAATGACCATTTTGCCCTTTTTACAATAATTACATATTAAACATGTTTTGGCGTTACAAATTCTCCCCTCCTTTAAGAGATTTCGTCCCCCAAATCATACAAAAAGTTGAGGGTATTTTTCCTTCATTTCACTTTCGGTCTCCCACGTAATGTCGGAACCTTTGTGATGACGCCAAAGTACTTTCACCATGCTGATCTTCTTATTTCGCAGCTGTCTTACCTTGCGGTCTAACACCCGCTCGGGTTGTTCCGGATATCTCAACTTTTCATCCACCTCAATTTCAGCAAGAGGTATATGTTGAGACCTATCAAATAAAGTTTTCCTCAAATGGGATACATGGAATACATCATGTATACCATGAAGTTCATCAGGTAACTCCAATCTATACGCCACGGCTCCAACCCTTTGGGATATACAGAAATGTCCAATGAAACGAGGACTCAACTTCCCTTTCTTCCCAAAACGAATTAGGCCTTTCCAAGGGGATACTTTAAGCATTACCATATCTCCTATTTGGAATTCTATCGATTTCACCCGTTTATCCACGTACTGTTTCTGTCTATTCTGAGCTACCTTCAAATTTTCGCGTATCAGTTTGATCTTTTCTTCGGTCTGCGCTACAATTTCAGGTCCAGCCAACGACTTTTCCCCAACTTCAGTCCAGCAGGTCGGAGTACGGCACGGTGCTCCATACAAGGCTTCATATACGCGAATTCCACCAAAGGCAAATGATCTTCCCAGCTTCCACCGAAGTCAATGACACACGTTCTCAACATATCTTCCAAAGTTTGAATGGTTCTTTCACTTTGGCCATCAGTCTGCGGGTGGTATGCGGTACTCATAAGTACTTTTGTACCCAATTGCTTTTGAAGACTCTGCCAAAAATGAGAAGTAAACCTACTATCTCGGTCTGATACAATCGATGCTGGTAATCCATGCCGACAAATTACCTCATCAATGTAGATTTTTGCCAGTTGATCTACTTTGTACTTTTCTTTATATGGTATAAATTGTGCCGATTTGGTCAATCGATCAACAATCACCCATATAGAATCATAACCTCGCGGTGTCCGCGGCAACTTTGTCACAAAATCCATGGTAATATGGTCCCATTTCTTCTCTGGAACCGGCAATGGTTGTATTTCCCCGTACGGTTTCTGATGGTTTGACTTAACTTGCAGACAAGTCAAACATCTTTCCACATATCTTCCAATGTCCCTCTTCATTCCAGGCCAAAAATACATCGGTTTTAACGTCCGATACATCTTGGTACTGCCCGGATGAACTGCATATCGACTAAAATGGCCATCTTCTAGAAGTAAATTCCGCGCCTCTCCTTGTTTTGGGATCCACACACGTCCTCTGAAGATCTTCAATTTCTGAGCATTTTCTTCCAGATGCTTCAAATATCCAACTATTCTTTCGCTTTTTACATTCTCCGGCTTACACGCTTCTTCTTGTGCTGAACAAATCAATTTCGGTAACCGGCTTACTACACCCATACATGCGGATGTAATTTTCAGAGGAGCTTCTTTTCTGCTTAGTGCATCTGCCACCACATTCGCCTTGCCAGGGTGGTACTGAATTTCACAGTCAAAGTCTTTCAACAGTTCCATCCACCTTTGCTGTCTCATATTAAGCTCTTTCTGGTCGAAGAGGTACTTCAGGCTTTTATGATCAGTGTAAATAACGAACTTTACACCGTATAAATAATGCCTCCACAGCTTCAATGCTAAGATCACCGCAGCTAGTTCTAGATCATGAACTGGATACTTCTTCTCGGCATCTTTTAATTGGCGGGACGCATAGGCTATGACCCGACCTTTCTGCATTAGAACACACCCAAGACCAATTCTAGAAGCATCGCTGTAGATCACATACTCTTCTCCGCTTTGTGGTAGTGCTAACACTGGTGCTTCACATAAAGCTTGTTTCAACTTCTGGAATGCTTCTTGTTGTTTTTCGGCCCACGTGAACTTTTCACCTTTCTTGGTCAACTTGGTCAACGGAGCAGCTATCGAGGAGAAATTCTCAACAAATCTTCTGTAATAGCCTGCCAAACCAAGAAAACTTCGTATTTCCGTGGGACTTCTAGGCGGTTCCCATTTCATAACGGCTTCGACCTTCGCTGGATCTACTTTCACCCCGTCGGCATTGATTACATGGCCAAGAAATTGAACTTCCCTTAGCCAGAAATCACACTTAGAAAATTTCGCATACAACTTTTCTTGACGAAGCAGCTCTAACATCTGTCGCAGGTGTACCTCATGTTCAGCTTGGCTCCGAGAATACACTAAGATGTCATCAATAAACACTATCACCGATGTATCAAGGAACGGTCGACACACCCGGTTCATAAGATCCATGAATACGGCTGGAGCATTGGTTAACCCAAAAGGCATCACCAAAAACTCATAATGACCGTATCGCGTTCGGAAAGCTGTCTTCGGAATGTCTGACTCGCTTATCTTCAACTGGTGATAACCCGACCTCAGGTCAATCTTGGAAAAATATGACGCGCCTTGCAGCTGATCAAATAAGTCGTCTATTCTGGGTAGCGGGTACTTGTTCTTCACCGTGATCTTGTTTAACTCCCGATAGTCAACACACATGCGCATTGACCCATCTTTCTTCTTAACAAACAATATAGGGGATCCCCAAGGCGATGTACTCGGTCTGATAAAACCCCTGTCCAACAATTCTTCCAGTTGCTTTCGCAGTTCCACCATCTCTGAGGGTGCTAAACGGTATGGAACTCGGGCAACAGGTGCAGCTCCCGGAACCAGTTCAATCGTGAACTCAACCTGTCGATCTGGTGGCAACCCTGGAAGTTCGTCTGGAAACACATCTGGGAATTCGTTCACCACGTTCACATTCGCTACCCCTACTTTAATCGGTTGAGCCACTGATACATAAGCTAGATAGGACATCCCTCCTTTACTGATACAGCTTCGAGCTTGAGCAAAGGAGATGACTGGCATTCGCAATCGAGGTCGTTCACCCTGAATCTTTATCCATTCTCCATCCGGTGTTAACACGGTGATGTTTTTATTTCTGCAATCCATGTTAGCATAATTCGTTGCTAACCAATCCATTCCCACAATCACACCAAATTCATTGGTAGTCATCGGCTTCAAATCTATAGGGAAAACGGTCCCGTAGATTTTAAGCTGACAACCTTCCAGGTGTTCGGAAACCCAAACATATCTACCGTCTGCTATAGCTACTTCCAAACTTTCATCCATCGGGGTTAACGGTACATTCAGACGAGACAACAAAGTCTCCGATACAAAATAGTGAGTAGCCCCCGGATCAAAAATAACATATACAGGTATGGAATTAAGAGTGAAGATACCTGTCACCACATCTGTTTTCTCACGGGCTTCCTCCATAGTCATCTGGAAAGCTCGCGAGGCCACTGGTCGTCCCCTGTTCTTCGGCTCTTCTTTCTTTCCCACTTGCTCATCCCTGGGTCTTTCACTGTATACTCCAGATTTTAGTTGGGGACAGTTCAGGCGAAGATGGTCTGTGGCTCCACATTGGTAACATCTACGCTCCGCCCGACAGTTAATGGCTTCATGTCCCGGTTTTCCACAGTTTCGACAATTCACAGATGTAGTATTAACCCGACAACTTCCAAAGTGCCTTTTTCTACACTTCTCACACCACTTTACTTCGTCCTTCTGGCTTTTTCCCTTAGACCCGGATTGTTGCGACTTTTTCTGAGGCGTCCAACCTTGGTCTTCCGCCTTTCGTTTCGTTTCAACAGCTTTCTTTTCGTTTTCTTGTCGCTTTAATTCTGTTTCTCTTTCTGTGGCTCGATCCACCACTTGCCGGAAAGTAGGTAATTTCAATGGTTGCATGATTTCCCTAATTCGGGTCGTCAACCCCTAGACATATTTATCGATCTTTCTCTTTTCAGTATAGATGTGGTGTTCCGCAAACCTAGCTTTCTCTAGAAAGCTAAGAGTATATTCCTGAACAGATCGGGAACCCTGTTCCAGGTGTAGGAATTCATCCTCTAATTGCTTTATCGCTACTTCAGAACAGTATTCTTCATTGAACTTAATCTTGAACTGTTCCCACGGTACTGATTCGGTTGGATCAAGATTCAATGACTTGTAATAAATCTGCCCCCAGTGTAGTCCACCGCTGGTGAGTTGGTTCGTGGCAAATTCTACTTTATCGTCATCTGCACATTTGCTTACTCGGAACACCTTCTCGATATGCATGATCCATTCCATAGCTTTGACCGGATCATCTGTCCCCGAGAATTCCTTTGGTTTACAACCAAGGAAGGCTTTATACGTACACCCAACTTTCTTTATCGAGGCTTCCCCACCTTGAATTTCTTTTACTGCCCGGGCACGGCTTTCTCCCTGGCTTTCATCTTCCGGCTGCCTGTCATGAACACTTTTTGCAGCCTCTTCAGTAGGATCAGGATTTACACTCGGGTTGGGATTGCCACTCGGGTTGGGATTATTCGTTAATTTAGGCATCATTTGCCTCACCACTTCTTCCACTATCGTCCGAATATCAGGTGGATTTTGTCCCACCGGTTCCCGTGCTGGTGCTCTTCGCCCAACAGAGCCGCGTGACCGAGCTGGTCCACTTCTTACAGTTCCACGCGAATTCGCACCAGTGGGATTGCTTCGTGTATTTCTCATACTTCAAAATTTCAGCAAACCATTAGATTACATATTTAATAACAAACTTATATATATCTAACAGTCCATTTGTCTATTTTTCTCTCAAGGCTTAAGTCCATAAATCTAGTCTAAGAGACCTAGTTCACTTAAACCACGGCTCTGATACCAACTTGTAACACCCGACTTATTAACAAAAACACCCCAAAAATTTTCATTTTTCAAACCAAATATTTTACAAATAAAACCATAAGTACGGGGTATCAGTTAACAAAATACGAGTACAAGTGTATCACGAAGTACAATGCATAAATATTATACATTCTTCAAGCCGGGATGTCACTTCAAATTCTAACTCCTCAGTCACGGACTTTGTCTTTTCCTTTAGCAGGGTCACGCTCACCTGCAGGGACATATCAAATAAATTGTGAGCTATAAAGCCCAATGAGTAATCAAGCAATTAAACAAGCATATATAAGTGAATAACAACAATTAAACTCTTAAACAATTTCTGTCCCAAAAGTCATGGTCATCACTGACCGCACCGTATATCATAGCCATAAAGGCCGCACCGAAAATCATAGCCCGAAGGCCGCACCAGAAAATCATAGCCCGAAGGCCGCACCAGAATATCATAGCCCGAAGGCCGCACCAGAATATCATAGCCCGAAGGCCGCACCAGAATATCATAGCCCGAAGGCCGCACCAGAATATCATATATGATATAAGTGAGATTACTCACCTGAAGGTTTGCTACAACTAGCGTTTGTTGTTCCTTGCCTCGAAATGAAATCCGTAGGATTTTGTCCCGTACCTATAATTCCATTCATTTCAAAATGATTATAGGTTAATTTACTGTTTCAGTTGGTTCTAGTGCACAAGAGTCTAATATAAGACAATTTCCAAGCATTAACCATTGGTATAAAAATTTAATACACTTCCCGAAATACGCGTATTCTGCTACAGTACTTTCGGGAGGTCGTATTCGTATTGTGATTATGGCTGAAATGGGGGAAACCCCTCACTAAAACTTGGTATCTTTCACAATTGGCAATAATAGTCCCTATAGTTTGAACTTTCTTCACCCAACACCCAAAAAGTCAATTCTTCTAACTAGAAGTCTCTAGATTCACAGTTATATCCCAAATATGACTATTTATTTCAACTGAGTCCTTGCCTAGATCAACACTAACCCTTAGATTCCTAAATTGACAAAAACGCCCCATTTCACTAATATATTTACGAATTAGGTCCTTAATATTAATTTAAGGAATTATTTGACCTTTTCTAAACTCTACATAAATTCCTTCATAATATCTTCTAATTTTTCAAATCCATGACTAATCAAATCCTCTTAGGGTAAGATTGGCCAAATTGACAGTTTTAGTCCTTATGACAAATTTTCTCATCTTTGGTTTAAAAATAGATTTTAAAACTTCATATCGTCCTTTAAATTTTTATTTGGCTCATTTATTTACAATATAAAAATATAACAAAATATTAAATTTATTTATTTGTTTGTTTTCTTTATTTACACAATAAATTTTATTTTGTTAGTTTAAGCCCTAAACTCCTAGGCCCAAAATGCGGATGTTACACCACCACTCCAATTGATGGAACCCCGAAAGATGGAGTCGACTTTGATACCAATTGATACGAACTCATCCCATAATAGGTCTGTATCAAGCCATAAACCCAAGTGTAGAACTCACTCCCAAAAAACAGCTTGTAGGAGGATGGAACAACTAAACTTATAAGCCGCCAACTGATTTTACTTTCGGTCAATGTGGGATCGTAATATATTACTTATACCTCAACAATTATAATATGACAAAATTTTCCATGTTTACCTTTCTGATGTGTTGTATCTATCTTATTTAAATTCTACGTATGATTAGAGCATGAAATGTCAACATACTTCCATCTACTTGTTTAGTTCAACATTCGGCTTTCATTGCTTCCTTACCCAACATTTTACTTTGAAAAATCTATCATCTATACGAAATATCATCCAAATAAAATAAATTTTGCGGTACGAATTTTCAACATATTTTGGTTACTTGTTTATTACAGTTTCCTAAATGTTTTCAACCCCTTTTGCTATAATGACTAGGGTTTACTTATTTTTATATTATAATGATTATAGTTTACTCATTTTTAGATTAAAAATATTATAATAACCAAGGCAAATATATATTTGATTTTTGATTAACGATGTTTATGTATTTTGTTGTAGTTAGTGATTATGTCATTAGGTAACGATAGAGATTGTATGTATAAAAGGAAAGATAAAGGATACCTTAGGTGGTCATATCATGCCAAGGTCAAAGGCTTTTTTGGATGTTTCTTGTTCCAATGAAGGTGGGGATTGCATTAGATGTCGTTATTCTAAATGAAATATTAAGTTTTATAAACTAAGTGGCCATATAGAGTTTCACGTGTTACAAAGCAGTCTCATCCCTAATTACACAACTTTTTGGACATATGGTGAAAGAAATACAATATTTTAGCATAATGGGTAATCTTCTAATCCGATGCACGATCCTAATCATATACAAGATGACGATGTGAATGGTTGCACACACATGTTGATAGATGTAATGGACGAATTCACGAATCCATTCGCCTACGGATTCTATGATATATTGGAAGATGCCGATGAACCTTTGTGTGATGAGTGTGAAAATAATACGGATAAAAGTTAAACTTTGGTATTTGATATTTTTTTCATTTTGGTATTTAACTATTAATGGTTTGATTTTATAATTTTGGGACTTTTAGTTTTATATTTATCTACATTTGTTATTTCAATTTACAAATTAGGGTATTTGAGTTTTAGATTTATCTGCTATAACGCACTTTTGTGAAGGATCAGTGACGGACTATAAGAATCTGGAACACGGTTTAATGAGGGGCCCACAATGGAAATTAAAAACCCTAAACATAGTTTAGCGACGGATTAGTGACAAAAACTAAAAATTTGAAAAACAATTTAGCAATGCAATAGTTCGAATTTAACAAATTATTATACCTTCTAGCGTTTACGAAATAGCTCTGATAAAAACCAAAAGCTTCGTTCGGCGACACAAGCTTGAAGCTTTTAGTTTAAATTAAACGCTACTATTTTAAAAACTACTTGAAATAACGTTTGACAAAAAGCTCTACCAATTATATTATTAATTACCAGAATACCCTTAAAACTATAACCAATAATTACGCAGATATCCTTTTATGTAATTTTATATATTTTTAAAGCTTCTAGCTACTTTTTCCGAACAGTCATATACAAAGTAAAAGTCACAGCTTTCAGTTACCAGCTACCCGCTACCAGCTACCCGTTAACAGTTACGAGCTTCCAGCTACTTTTGCCAAACATGCCCTTAAGCGATGGTTTTAGCGAAGGATTACAGACGAAACACACACACACACACACACACACTCTCTCTCTCTCTCTCTCTTATTTCTAGTTGTGGCTGTTGACCATATACCAACAGATTTGACCATTGGCCTTAATTATATTCGAAAGTGTACACAGACGCAATGAAATTATATTCGTAAAATTTCAATACTTTCAAGCAAACAAGAACCAAACCTTATAGACGCATTTCTAAATTTTGGCAGTTTCAAGCAAAAATTGAATTTCACAATGTAAGCGATAATCACTACGCACGCAAAGTTTCACATAAATGAATGAAAAATAAAACAAAGACATTAAACATAAATGAAAACCGAGAATCGCAATTAAAACAGAGAAGTGGTAATTCAGCCGGGACGGTTAGCGATAGGGGTCATTGTTAAATGTGAACGCTTAAAAGTCAACAAAGGTGGAAGCAAATTGTTGATTGTCTTGCGCCTGCTTCTCATGCATGTGTTTTTTTTTTATTTCATACTTCAATTCACATTATCTCTCATGCATATAAATAGGAGGCTTTGGCTGAGAGCAAAATGTACCACACACGTACCACACAACACAAAAACACAGAGCAATAAAACTTCTAGTTACTCGCCGTAGACGTAGGTCATTTTTGGACCGAACCACGTTAAATTCTTGTGTTCTTAATTTGTGAGCTGAGTGTGTGAGTTTAGTGTTCGTATGCTAAGTGTCTCGATCCTAACAAGTGGTATCAGAGCCTTGGTATAGCTCCAGAGAGTGATTTTTTGTTTTTGGGTCGAAAAGTTTTTGTCTCAAAAACGATTTTGGTTTACGCCGTTAGAAAGGTCTCGTTCCGCAGATTCCGAAAATATATTTTTTTCGAATTTTTTGAGCGTCGGAAGACCTTCAAATCACCGGTCAAAGTTGGTCAAAACTCGCCGGAACGTTGGCCGGAAAAACCAGTTCACCGGAGAAGACGACACTGTAGCACCGGAGTTTGGCCGGAGAAGACGATACTGTAGCGGTACTGTAGCATTTGCAAAACAGGTCCCTAAGGTTCCAGAATTTGCAAAACAGGTCCCTGAAGTTCCAGAATTTGCAAAACAGGTCCTGAAGTACAAGAATTTGCAAAACAGGTCCTTGAAGTTCCAGAATTTGCAAAATAGGTCCCTGAGGTTCCAGAAATTGTATAACAGGTCCCTCAAGTCCAGAAATTTGCAAAACAGTCCCTGAAGTTCCAGAAAATTGCTGTTTGGTCCTTGAACTTCAGGAAAAGTACAGTTTAGTCCCTAAACTTCAGGAAAATTACAGTTTGGTCCCTAAACTTCAGGAAAAGTGCAGTTTAGTCCCTGAACTTCAGGAAAATTACAGTTTGGTCCCTGAACTTCAAAAAAAGTGCAGTTTAGTCCCTGAACTTTCAGAAAACTGTAGTTTAGTCCCTAAACTTCATGAAAATTACAGTTTGGTCCCTGAACTTCAGAAAAAGTGCAGTTTAGTCCCTGAACTTTCAGAAAACTGCAGTTTAGTCCCTGAACTTCAGGAAAATTGCAGTTTGGTCCCTCAACTTTGTCAAAGTCGCAAAACAGTCACTCAAACATTTGTTTTGGGCAGTTTAGCCAGAAAATAATTTGGGTGGAGATTATATTTTGCAAATAACGAGCCAAGAACAGTTGAATCAAAATTCTATTTAATCGGTGAAGAACAATTGAACTCAGAAGAAATTTAAAGAAATCGAAAACCAGTGCCAACAGCGTTTATCGGGTTTTATCGATTCAGTTTAAATTTTCAGTTTCTGATTCTCAGTTCGGTATTTCGCTGTAGTTTAAATAGGTTGATTATTTAACAGAGTTTAGAAGAACAGTCGTTAAGTTCAGACAAGGCTTCGTTTAGTGAAGATTGAAAAGTTGGTGGAAGATGCAGATTGAGACATTATGTGTCAGAAAGTTCAAGATGTGGTATTGGTAAAGGGAGAAAATTAGAGAATTACAGAAGATCAGACGTTCAGACAAATCCAGCCATGATCAGAGTTTCAGGGGTTCAAGAACAGATCATGGGATGAACAGATCAAGTAATTAAGAGAAAATCCGTTTTCGGTAGATCCAGCAGTGATTAGAAAGTCAGCAGACTTAGGTGTAATCACGGGATCAGAAAGTTCAGTGTTATTCATGACGTTGAGGTGTGGACATTCTTTAGAGTCGATGTCCAAATAGAGGAAATTCTGCTTCTGAGAATGTGTCTGGGTTTGATGCATTGGGACTCAGTGGAAGGCAGTGAAGACTCTTGGGTCAGGAATTCTGGTGCTTCATTTCACGCTACCCACAGCAGTGAAGCACAGCAGAATCTGGAAGTTGGAGACTTTGAAAATGTAAGACTTGTGAACGATGAATGTTCGCTGTATATGGTCGGATTACCGTCTGAGGGAGTGACCTTCCCAGTTCAGAAGAGAAACAAAGTCCGGTTCACAGAATCTCATGGGCAGAAGAGGGTGACCTTTTGCAAGTAGGAAGCCTAGAGCTACAAGGAAGATTCAGGTTGAACGAGCATGGAAAGGTTCAGAAAAATCAGTCGAAGGATATTGTGGCAATGAGAGCACAGAGTATTGTTTCAGTTGCAGGGTTTTGCAACAGTGGGAGCATAGGTCGTGTTTCAATCATAGGTCCAGGACGACAGTGGATTTAGAACCAGTTTTCAGCTGCAAAAGTCTCTCCGGTTTTGATAACTTGCTAAATATGGAGAGTGTTGTTTGTTCTCAGATTGTTCCAGGATTCGGTAGTTCGTTTTCAGTGGGAGCCGATAGGGACAGAGAAAAAGTCAAGGGCAGTTTAAGTCATGACGAACATGTTGAAACTCATGGGAGTTTTAACGGGCCTTTCAGGTTAACTGATGAGAAGGCCGGGGTAACTAAGAAGGAGTTTACGGAAATACAAATACACAGTTGAAGCACAGGTGAAGATTGTTCTGTGGCTTCAAGTGAGAGAGAGTGTGTGTGTGTGTTTAAGGATCGTTGCAAGATTTGGATGGCAGAGAAAGACTAAGTTGTTCAAGCATTCAAGTGGGAGATTATTAAATGTGAACGCTTAAAAGTCAACAAAGGTGGAAGCAAATTGTTGATTGTCTTGCGCCTGCTTCTCATGCATGTGTTTTCTTTGATTTCATACTTCAATTCACATTATCTCTCATGCATATAAATAGGAGGCTTTTGCTGAGAGCAAAATGTACCACACACGTACCACACAACACAAAAACACAGAGCAATAAAACTTCTAGTTACTCGCCGTCGGCGTAGGTCATTTTTGGACCGAACCACGTTAAATTCTTGTGTTCTTAATTTGTGAACTGAGTGTGTGAGTTTAGTGTTCGTATGCTAAGTGTCTCGATCCTAACAGTCATAATGTCGGATATGAGAAGATCATTCTCCACAGTTGATGCTTAAATCTCTTGGCCACTTACTCGAACAAATGCACCAACTTCATCAGGTACTAAAGGACTTGGATCCACCGATGCATATGCAAGTAAGTCTTGATTCTTCTGTAGAATCTCCATTTCTGTTTCATCCAAATTGACCCAAGCTTCTATTCCTTTACCGCATTTCGTGTCCATTAGAGTGACAATATTTATGAAGAAAGGCGCACCATCGGCTATGGGACCCGTTACCCAACTGGGTTTTCCAAAACCAAAATCAAGCTCGTAGAAACCCATCTTGCACCAGCTGGTAAAACTGTAGTTCTCTATGGACCCTAATGAGTTAACATCCCCCATTTCTATCAACGACTTCTGCATCGCAACATACCCTCTGTCGCCTCGTGCTTTATTTACAAAGTCAACGTCAATTTTTTTAATGCTTTTGTGTACCTCATTCACCAAAGCCTGCAATGTGGTCTCATCATCGCTTGCAAGCCACACTGCGTATGATCACCAAAGCATGTTATAGATGAAATTATTCGACAAAGTGTCTGCGAGTTTTGGCCGAGGGTTCACCAAGTGTGATAAACGAGAAGGCTTCTGAACACCATGTGCTTCTTTCGATGCAGCCATTACGCACTTCCATATAAAACCAGATACCGCCTCAACACGAGTCGGCGAATTCACACCGTTTCCAGCTGCCCTGGCTTGTAATCTGGCGATAGCATCTGACCGGAATACAAATCTCTTGGTTCATGTGAGAATCGAATCACTTGATTCTTGGAGGATGGTACACTTGATTCTTGGAGGATGGTACAGAACGTGGGACAAAAACAGAAATCAGGGAAGAAGATGAACAAGGAATTAAAAACTAAGAACTTTTATTTAGTGGAACGTGGAGTCTAAAAAAACAATAACAATATCACCTATTTATACTAACTTTTGAACCTAATGATAAACCTAATCTAATACCAAAACCGGAAGATTCAAAAACAATTATCCTAATCTAATAGTTTAAACTAATAAAATATAAAAGATAAATACTAGTTTATGCTTATCAAATCAATTTATCCAACATTCACCCCCTTAATTGATTTGATCATACCACTTGCTTACAGCAATGCCGGCTCCTCCTCTTCGATCATATTTGCTTCTTGATTTTCCCACTTAGGACACTCGTTCATAAAGTGACCAAACTCACCACATTTGTAACATTTAGCGTGACTTTTATCCCGTTGGAAACGCTCGTTACCATCCCGACTTTTCCTGGATCCCCGACCTCTTCCCCGACCACGTCCAAAGTCATCCCGATTTAAGCCTCCACAGCCACAATGTTTACAACCGTGCGTTTTGTCTTGACTAACCAGCAACAACCCACCTTGAGTGTCCTCCGTTGGCTCGGTTCCTTTTATACGCTCCTCGTATGCCTTTAATCTACCAACGGCCTCGTCTAATAACATTGAATCCAACTCGAAGCATTGTTCTATTGAAGCAACAATTTGGAGAAAGGACTTAGGCATCGAATCAAGCAACCTTTTCACCAAGTCCACTTCTTCAAACTCGTAACCAAGGCTCCTTGCTTTTGAGGCTAAACCGATCAATTTGGTTGCGAAATCATCAACCGTTTCACCCTCTTTCATGCGTAAACCTTCGAGCTCCCTTTTCAAGGTTGCTAGCCGAGCCGTTCTCACCCGATCAACTCCCAAATATCGAATCTTCAGCCCATCCCATACTTGTTTTGGATCGGTATAGCTTGCCATTTGCAATAGTACCATATCTTCCGGTATTGCTTGAAATAGAAAAGCAAGGGCTTGTTTCGACTTCCTTGGATCCGCTTCTTCACCTAGTGCCCTCGGTTCGACCGTCTCCCATATCCCGTGTGCATCCATAATTGACTTGATTTTGACCGACCACACCGGATAATTTGTTTGAGACAAAATCGGAACCTGATACGACATCAAACCTTCTCCTTTTGCCATTTATTTTTTTGACAGCTTCAACTCTTTTCCGATCAAAACCCATTCCAAGATAACTTTTCCACCGACCAAGAGAACAAGCTCCTAGCTTTACCGTCTTCTTGCACTAGCAAAAAACGAACCGAATCCAAAAGCCACCTGCTTTGACGAATTCTTTCCGTTCGTTCTTTTTACGCACCTCCCCGGTTAGTCTCTTTTCAACACGAACGGATGATCAAGAGTAGAAGCTGTTTTTTTCACCCGCTAACAAAAACGATTCACACCCCCTTCAACGGAACCCGGGTGCTCTGATACCAAATGTGAGAATCGAATCACTTGATTCTTGGGGGATGGTACACTTGATTCTTGGAGGATGGTACAGAACGTGGGACAAAAACAGAAATCAGGGAAGAAGATGAACAAGGAATTAAAAACTAAGAACTTTTATTTACTGGAACGTGGAGTCTAAAAAAACAATAACAATATCACCTATTTATACTAACTTTTGAACCTAATGATAAACCTAATCTAATACCAAAACCAGAAGATTCAAAAACAATTATCCTAATCTAATAGTTTAAACTAATAAATACTATTTTATGCTTATCAAATCAATTTATCCAACAGTGCAACAGTTGCCTTCCCTTATCAACGTCCGAGATCGAGCCACCATTACGTCTTTGAGCCACATGCTGCGCTTTGCAGGGAAGAGAGATGGTGCGGTTAAGTTTGGATAGACTACTTCTTGAGCTCCACGAGCCATGTTGGTCCATCCTTTCAGAAACGTGTGAAGTGCAGCCCCATCAACAATCTTGTGAGAAACGCACAAGCCAACGGCGATCCCACCACATTCGAAAATGTTCACTTGAACATTCGTTACAGGTTTACCAGCACTAGATTCGCTGAAGCTAGGTTTAAATGGCAAAAATGTATTGATCAACCCATGATTAGGATGCTCTAGGAACTCATCAAGACGACGACGGACTAAAGCCACGACATAGTTAGCACAAACATCGTTACAATCGATTGAAAGATCGCTCTTGATGGTTCCCGCTAGAGGGTAAAACTGAGTCAAGGTTTCAGATAAAGATTTCTTTAGAGCCGCTGACCTATCTAGAGCTTCGAAGTTGTCTGCGTTGTTATTGTTGGAACTCAAATGTTCTTTTATTCAATACTCAAACTGAAATACAAGAAAAGAACAACTCTCGCTAACTATCTAAACACTCTCTTCTATGTTTTTGTGGTGCTTAACAAATGAAGTTATAACCTCTATTTATAGCCAAGCAAATACTAATGACAACTACTATATTCAATGAATTTAAACAAGAGAAAACAAAGTTCGCCACCTTCTTCAACAATGGGGGTTGGTTCTTCAACAATGGTGGGTAAGTGGGTTGGTGGCTGCAATGGTTGGTGAAACCAAGTTTGTGTTTACATGTGTTTACACTCACATTCTCCCCCTTAAACCAAACTTGGCTTGAGATTCGTTACGCCGATCATGTTGCACATTTCATGCCATCCCCGGCTACAGAATAATCGGCAAGAGCTTTGTCTTTATCTTTCTCGAGTTTCAATTTTGCATCCTTGGAACAAGTTGTTGGAATGCAATCTCTCACACTAAACTCCTCTGAAATCCTTTTAGCATAAGCCGTTTTCTTTTGAGACACGTCTTCCATCTTCTGCATCACCTTACGAAAATCGATACCTCGATTTTTGGAACTACGTTGGAGAAAACTGGCAGCTGCTTTTTCGGTCCAAGTCCATCTTTTCCGTTTATCAAAGAAACCTTCTCGTCTTATCCGTGGCTTCCTTTTCCATGCGTCGAAAAACTGGTGTCCTTTTTCACATTTTTCAACTTCAACATAAATTCCTTGGTTACTCGAATCATCTAATTTCTTTAGATGTGAACCTAGAATTTTATGATGCTCCAAACAACCATTAACTTTCATGGTATAATAATTGGCATACGGACATCGTTGATGCCACAACCAACCTGGATCATCTTGGGATGATAAAAGACACATTTTTCGTCTCGTCTTTAAAAGTGTCTTATAGAGTCGGTTACGGGTTCTTTTTACTTTAAAAAGTAAAGTATTACTATTGTCAAATACCCGTAAAATATCACCATCCATGTCGACTCGATTCCCGTCTTCGGTTAGTTGTCCAAGACTTATAATATTTTTTTTAAGTCTAGGAATGTAATATACCTCGTTAAGTAGTCTTTGATCTCCGTTTCCGTAATCAAACAAGATCGTACCTTTTCCTTTGATGTCGATCTTTGACCCGTCTCCGAACCGTGTATAATCCGTCACGTTCTCGTCTAACTCATGGAACTTTGAACGATCTCCGGTCATATGATTGCTAGCACCGTTGTCAAGGTACCATTCCTCGGAATCAACTTGACTTTCTTCAGATGCAGGGATATCAACGCCGTTCTTCTCTTTTAGCGGCACCATACCTGGTGTATCTTCTTGCGAGATCGCCATCATTAAAATGGGCTCTTCATCTTCATTGGTTTGGGTGAGGTTCACCTCCTCACCTCGTTTCTTGTTTGGACACTCTGATGCATAATGACCATATTCCTCGCAAGTAAAATATTTTATTTTACTTTTGTCCTTTCGAGGACGATTATAGTCATTCCGGTTTGCATCATACTTATGACCATCTCCTCGGCCATGCCCACGACCTCGACCGTGTCCTTGGCCTTGGTTTCCACTATCCCTTGAAGTGTTTGACGAGTCTCTCTCGGTTTGCTTGGATTGAGATGCCCACTTGGCTTGTGTAAGCAATAGAGAAGGTCCTTCTTCCCGTTCTTCATACCCTCGAAGTCGCTCTTCGTGGGTCTTGAGACGGCCTACAACTTCTTCAACCGTCATGTTTTTCATGTCTCCAAATTGCTCGATAGATGTTACGATTTGTATAAATCGCATTTGGACGGCTCGAAGAAACTTCTTCACCACCGTATTCTCCTCGATCTTTTCACCGAGAGATCGAATACCGGTCACAATAGTGTTCAATCTCATGGCGAAATCATCTATCGACTCACCATTGTTCATTCGGATCACCTCGAATTCACTTCTTAACGTTTGTACTTTAGCCTCCTTTAACCGATCAGCTCCCATATGCATCATCTTAAGCGTTTCCCATGCTTCTTTAGCCGTGTCCTTCTTGGCCAACATAAGAAGTACGTCCTCTGGAATCGCTTGGTAAATGGCCACAAGCGCCATCCTATCTGTTCGTTCATCTACTCTTGCATTTTGAATTGCATCCCACACTCCTTGTGCTTGCAAATTCACTCGCATTTTTA
This sequence comes from Cichorium intybus, assembly GCA_023525715.1. Lineage (NCBI taxonomy): Eukaryota > Viridiplantae > Streptophyta > Magnoliopsida > Asterales > Asteraceae > Cichorium > Cichorium intybus. The sequence goes on along the minus strand of CM042014.1, from coordinate 112,754,288 downwards.
TAGCCCACACCGCGTAGTTTGTTTTCGTAAGCAACGGATAGTGTAACGTAACACTACTATCCTTCCCGGTCCTTTGAACACTTTCAATTTCGGGTTGAGAAAACGACGAGCTTGGTGTAGTCATTCTTGGCATATACGAAAATTACGTGTAATCTATGAAAATTACGAGGATTAAAATGTAATTTTCAGAAGTTCAGGGGCTTGTTTGAAACTTTTTGAAGTATAGGGGCTGTTCTGAAGTTTTTTTGAAAAATAGGGACCGACCTGAAATTTTTCGGAAATACAGGGACCAAAACGTAACTTTTCGAAACTTCAGGGACCAAATTGCAGTTTTCTGAAACCTGCTACAGTGTCGCTACAGTGAACCGCTACAGTGACGCTACAGTGTCGTCTTCTCCGGTCGTCTTCTCCGGCGAGATCTCCGGCGAACTGGTTTTTCCGGCAACTATTCCGGCGAACATTTGACCGGACTTTTGGAGGTCTTCCGGTGGTCGAAAAATTCCGAAAAATATATATTCGGAATCCTGAGAACGAGACCTTTCCAATGGTGCTCTCGAAAATCGATTTTGAGACAGAAAATTTTTGACCAAAAAACCCGAGGGTGTTTAGAAAGTTGCCCCGGGAGCTTAACCAAGCTCTAATACCACTTGTTGGAACTCAAATGTTCTTTTATTCAATACTCAAACTGAAATACAAGAAAAGAACAACTCTCGCTAACTATCTAAACACTCTCTTCTATGTTTTTGTGGTGCTTAACAAATAAAGCTATAACCTCTATTTATAGCCAAGCAAATACTAATGACAACTACTATATTCAATGAATTTAAACAAGAGAAAACAAAGTTTGCCACCTTCTTCAACAATGGTGGGTTGGTTCTTCAACAATGGTGGGTAAGTGAGTTGGTGGCTGCAATGGTTGGTGAAACCAAGTTTGTGTTTAAATGTGTTTACACTCACAGTTATTAGGGTAGTACAGGATGATTGGTACATAAGGAGCATGAATAAGCTGATCTAACAAAGAAAGATCGAATGTATTCAAATTGGTTGGTGTTGGGGAAGAGGATGTGATGTTCTATCGGGAAATGATTTCTATTTCCATGGCATAAATTTATGGTACTTAGAAATGGATGGATTATGGATATGGCAAAGGAGGTATTTTCTTCGGATTTCGGTCGTACTATTGAAAGAGATTTTAAGGGTATAAGGGTTGATGAGATGCGTTAATCTATATTACGCAAAATAGGCTAAGTCGGGATCGACTAAATCCAAGTAATAATTATTATTATATTATATGAATCAAATTGTATTGACGCAAAATATATTATTTTGTAAATAATTGAAATTTTAAAATGTGATACAAAATGTTTATTAGATGATAATAAGCTAACCTTTATATAAGGCAATTATAGATGTTGGTTGTATTTTAAATAACACTCTAACCGTAAAATGTGCGTTTGTTTACATAATTTGACTTTTATCCATTAAAATATTAAGATGTAATAGATCAACGATAACAATCTCTATCATAATCACGATCGACCTATATATAATTAGGGGAATCTTGTTGGCACCCTAATGTTACAGGTTGACAGAAAATTTTATTCACGCCCTATGACCCTATTAACTCTTATGAAATCACATAATGCAACACTTTTTATCGTGAACGTAAAGTTATATTACATTTACGAATATATTAAAGAGAAATTGTATTGGTTCCTAATATTTGTTCCTAACTTTATTCCTAACCATTTGAAATAATGACAAGTGTCATGTTCAATAAAATTAATAATATTTTAATCTACTTGTTAATCCACTTGTCATCATTTCAAATGGTTAGGAATAAAGTTAGGAACAAAAATTAGGAACCAATACAATTTCTCTATATTAAAATATTATTTTCTTTAGTTACCATAACATTCGTGTGTGTGCAGGGGCGGACCTATGTAGGAGCCCGGGTGGGCACGTGCCCCCCTGAAATTTTACCTTGTAGTGTAAAAAAAAATTTTATATATAGGTGTCCCCCGTCTAAAAAAAAGGTGCTCCTCATTGCCCCTCGTGTCCATATTTCCTAGGTCAGTGCCCCCCGTGTCCATTTATCTTGGGTCCGCCCCTGTCTGTGTGTGTGTGTATATATATATATATATATATATATATATATATATATATATATATATATATATATATATATATATATATATATATATATATATATATATATATATATATATATATATATATATATATATATATATATATATATGAAGGTTCAAATCAGAACAATTTCAATAATTATTGAAATTGAGAACATGAGAACAAATATAAGCCACACAATTTTATAAAAGACCCCGTCCGCCCCATTCCACCGCAACCACCACCAAACTTCTACGCCTTCACTACCACCTATCTCAACCACATCCCCAATTCAGCGCCAATCCATCTTACCCGACCCACTCCCGCTCCACCTGACCCACCCCACCCTACCCTATCCCCCTCCCCCGCCCACCAAAAAAAATTTATTTTTTTTACCAACCACTCCCGCTCCACCCCACCCACCAGCACCCACCCTACCCTACCCACCCCATGCCAGCCGTACACTACCACACCCTCCCCGCCCACCAAAAAAAATTTTAATTTCTTTTACCATCCAATTCCGCTCCACCCCACCCACCAGCACCTACCCTACCTACCCACCCCATCCCACCCTACCATACCCTACCCCGCCAACCAAAAACAAATAATTTTTTTTACCATCCACACCCGCTCCACCCCACCCACCAGCACCCACCCTACCCTACCCACCCACCCCACCCTACCCACCTACCCCGCCCACCAAAAAATTTTAATTTTTTTTACCACCCAATCCCTCTCCATCCCACTCCACCCTCCAGCACCCACCCTACCCTACCTACCCCACCCCACCCCACCCCTCGCCCACCAATTTTTTTTATTTTTTTTTCACACTCCCGCTCCACCCCTCCCACCAGCACCCACCCCACCCCACCGTACCCTACCCATCCACCAAAAAAATAAATTTTTTATATTTTTACCACCCACTCCCGCTCCACCCCACCCACCAGCACCCACCCTACCCTACCCACCCCACGTCACCCTACCCTACCCCCCACCAAAAAAATTTAATTTTTTTACCACCCAATCACGCTCCACCCCACCCACCAACACCCACCCTACCCTACCCACCCCACCCCACCTAACCAGCCTCACCACAAAAAAAAATTTACCACCAACTCCCGCTCCACCCAACCCACTGGCATCCACCCTACCCTACCCACCCACCAATTTTTTTCACTCACTCCCGCTCCACCCCACCAACCAGCACCTATCTAACCTACCCACCACACCCCCGTACCCTACCCCTACTACCCCCATCCCTACCGTACCATCACCCCGCCCACCAATTTTTTTTTATTTTTTTACCACTCACTCCCGATCCACCTCACCCTAACCCACCCCACCCGACCAACCAGCACCCTACCCTACCTTACCCCTACCACCCCCACCCCTACCCTACCATCACCCGCCCACCAATTTTTGTTTATTTTTTTTACCACTCATTCTCGATCCACCCCACCCACCATTCACATATGCATATTCACAAGTGAATGATAGACTTTTAATCAGATATGAATAATAAGGTTTAATCACATGTGAATAGTTCTATCATATGTGAATAACAATGTTTAATCGCATGTGATTAAATACATATGATAGGAAAATTTATTTAAAATTAAAAAATTTGTTATGTACATATTTACATATGAATAACATGTGAATAACTTAATTATATGTGAATAACAATGTTATAATCACATGTGAATAATATGTTTTATCACATGTGAATAGCTTAATCATATGTGATCAACAATGTTTAATCACATGTGATTAAATACATATAATAAGAAATTTTATTTAAACATAAAAAATCATTATGTACATATGTGCATATAAATAACATGTTTTAATGACATGTTAATATGTGAATAACAAGGTTTAATCACATGTGATTGAAGAAAAAACATCACATGTGAACAAGATTTCATAATCATATATGATTAAGCGCTTAATATCAAGGTTTTATCACATGTGATTGAAGAAAAAACATATCACATGTGAACAAGATTTCAGAATCATATATGGTTAAGCGTTTAATGGTACCTGAACAAGCCTGCAGCTCCTTGGACTTCGACATGATAGAGAATAGGGGTGTGAGACTGGTTTTTTGAGTTTGGTGGCGTATTTTGAGGTCGGAGTGAGTGCAAGGACCATTGATAGGCAGGATTTTGACGGAAGTTTCTTTCAACCATTTTGTCGAACACCTTAGGTGCATAAAGTGTGTCTCCGTATGTGATCAAAAATGTTTAATTACATGTGATTAAATACATATAATAAGAAAATTTATTTAAACATAAAAAATCATTATGTACATATTTGCATATAAATAACATGTTTTAACCACATGTGAATATGTGAATAACAAGGTTTAATCACATGTGATTGAAGAAAAAACATATTACATGTGAACAAGATTTCAGAATCATATATGATTAAGCACTTAATAACAAGGTTTAATCACATGTGATTGAAGAGAAAACATATCACATGTTAACAATATTTTAGAATCATATATGATTAAGCGCTTAATGGTACGTGAACAAGCCTACAGCTCCTTGGACTTCGACATGACAGAGAATTGGGGTGTGAGACAGGTTTTTTGAGTTTGGTGGCGTATTTTGAAGTCGTAGTGAGTGCAAGGATCACTAGTTGGCGGGATTTGGACGAAAGTTTCTTTCAATCATTTTGTCGAATACCTTAGGTGCATGACGTGTGTCTCCATATGTGATCAACAATGTTTAATCACATGTGATTAAATACATATATTAAGAAAAACACATTTAATATAAAAAATTATTAAAAAAAAATTCTATTTGAGCATATTCACATGTGAATAACCAGTTCTAATCACATGTGAATAACATTTTCTAATTAGATGTGAGTAACAAGTTTTAATTGTATGTGAGTAAATTATTAAGAAATAACAAATTTGTTATATGTGTATCCACATATGTATAACATGTTTTAATCACATGTGAATAATAGGATTTTATCACATGTGAATAGTTTAATCGTGTGTGATCAACAATGTTTAATCACATGTGATTGAATACATATAATAAGAAAAATTATTAAAAAAATAAAAATTTTGATATGTGCATATTCACATGTGAATAACAAGTTCTAATCCTATGAGAATAGCATTGACTAATCATATATGATAAACAATTTTTAATCATATGTGAATAAAATGGTTTAATCGCATGCGGTTAAACAGAAATAATAAAAATTAACTAATATAGGTCAATGACCGATATTCGAGATATAGGTTCATGCGGTGTGGTATCGGTATTTTTATATCATACGAATTTACTATTTACTTATGAACAACATGTTTTGAGAAAAATTACAATAAGAAAAATACATATATTAAGAATAATTATTAAAAAAATAAAAAAAAATTATTTGAGCATATTCAAATGCGAATAACAAGTTCTAATCACATGTGAATAACATTGTCTAATTAGATGTGAGTAATAGGGTTTATTCGTATGTGAATAAATTATTAAGAAATGAAAAATTTGTTATGTTCATATCCACATATGAACAACACGTTTTAATCACATGTGAATAATAGTGTTTTATCACATGTGAATAACTTAATCATATGTGATCAACAATGAATAATCACATGTGATTAATACATATAATAAGAAAAATACATTTAAAAATAAAAAATTTGTTATGTACATATTTACATATGAATAACATGTTTTAATCACATGTGAATAGCTTAATCATATATGAATAAGAATGTTTAATCACATGTGATTGAATAAATATAATAAGAAAAATTATTAAAAAATTACAAATTTTGATATGTGCATATTTCACATATGAATAACAGGTTCTAACCCAATGAGAATAACATGGACTAATCGCATATGATTAACAATTTTTAATCATTTGTGAATAAAATGGTTTAATCGCATGTGGTTAAACAGAAATAATAGAAATAATAAGAATTAACTAATATCAGATACATACAGGACTCCCATGACATTTTTAATGATGGACTGGAACTCATCATCAGTGTATTCCCGAGTTGGAAATGGAGCTAGCCTTATGGTTGATGGTGTGAATTGACTCCATGGCATCTTGAGTGAGTTGGGCACAATATATTTTGGACAAAAGCAACTTACTTTGGTCCATTGTATCTTCACTTACTACATCTGCCACATATCGTTGTGCATAAAAGATAATAAATGAATCCATGACTTGTTGGAGCTGTAAGGAAAAGGAATTACTGTTCTACCCTTGTTTGTAGTAGTATAATCAAACTTAAATTATAGAATGATACATATAGTAAGAAAACCTTTGTAGCCCATAATGAAGAATTGGTATCTGATTGAGGCCTAATTCCAATTCATTGACATAAGGACCATTTATATCCATGATGCTTTTAATATCTGGAAATCCTGAAAAAGCCCATGTGTGGTTTAGCCGAATGCTATAATCATATAAATAAGGACCTTGACCATGAAACACTATTGCTCCTTTGATTTTTGGATTTGAACAATTCCTATATCAATAGTAAACAAAACCCTTAGTTATGCCTACTTTCATAACTTCTCCATAAGGACATTTCACGTTTGAATACTGCTATAAAGCAAACAATATAGCATAAAGAGATTGGAAGAATGTATCACTTACTTTACTTCACTACAAGAAGCATAGAGATAAAGCCATTTTCTTGAACAGATATCTACATTTTTTCTTCTTCCGGTAGACATTCAAGGTGTCTTCACATTTTGATAGAATTTCTTCCATGCTTATTCTGGATTCTTTCAACATTGCCTGTTCAAATATGGTAAAGAAAACAGGGAGAAAATTAAACCTTATTGTGAAACTAAAGAAATCAATATCAGGAAAGCAATATGCTCGCAATAATTAAAAAAAACCTGGTTGAGATGAACATGACCAACAAGTCCTCCACCAATTTCAGCATTATCAACCGTCATTTGCTGTCTTTGGAATCTGTATGAAGAAATCAGCAAACAATACGAGTTATCAATACAGATTTGGGTCAAACCGGGTAATTTGTGGTTGACCTACAAAGTCAGAAGTTAATACATATTAAGAGATAATCGTATCCGATTCAACAAATCCCGATTTGCGATAATCGTATTCGATTCAACAGATCCTGATTCAATCACATTTTTAGCTTATTAGAGGAGAATATACCTACTGCACTCGTTCCATTTGCACCATTTTGCAATTTCAAAGCCAATCTGGTAGCCGAATCAACCAAATCGACAAGACCTCCTCCAAATGTGAACTTTTGGACAGATGATTGTTTCTCACAGACTTACGGGACGAAGTAGCAGCATCAAAAAGGTGATTTCTGGTAGAATCCAGTCTACGATTCCTCAGTATCGGAGCTATCCCGCTTCCGCCTTAACCATCGATTGCAGAAATCAGAATCGCGATTGACGAACTGAAATCAAGAATCGCACTCCTGAAATCGCAATTGCAGGAACACGATGGCAGAATCGCATGACTGGAGGTGGAGCACCGGCGTCGACGAGGGTGTATGTTGAATTGTCGGCGTGGATTTGGCCGGAGAAGACAAATTCCATCGATGGTTACGGGATTTCGAAACGGGGAGTATGCAATAGTTACGCACTGTAATTTCGTGAATTAATATTAAATTACCATTTTGGTAAAAAACTGGACTCAGGGGCGAATGGGGGCGTTTTTTTTAAATTGTGTGGTCAAAAATTGTTCTCATGTTCTCATATAAATAATTGTTCTCATTTTAACCTTCTCATATATATATATATATATATATATATATATATATATATATATATATATATATATATATATATATATATATATATATAGAAAAGGGTTCAAATGAGAACCATTAAAAAATTGAGGACCGTGAGAACTAATCTTAGCTTATCATTAAAAAAATGGATGGAGCAGATTAATTTGGTTTAAATCCCGTTTTTTTTGCTTTTTGGGTAAAAAAAGGGCAAAATCGTCATTTTCACAGCCTAATACAATTCATTCATACATTCATTCACGGTTTAAACACTCACTAATACATTGATTCACAGTTTAATATACTTATACAATATTTCATAATTTCTAGAGAAGATAGGAGGAAGCAACAGGGGAAGGGAGGAGCTGGTGGTGGAGCTACCGTCAGTGGTGGTGATGGTGTTGGCGGCAAGTTCAATGCACACATTCACAGTTTAACATAACAAAACCTTCAAATTGTATGCACACATTCACAATTTATACATATATTCACAGTTTAAAATACACATTCACAGTTTAATACAGATATTCAAAGTATAGAAATTCATAGAGGCATTTCATCAAACACCTGGTGTGCGATTCTGAAACAGATCTCATATGCAGGTTCTTGAATAAATCTGATGTAGTTGTGGGTTCCGCCATCGACGGGGGAGGGAGGAGACAGTGATGGTGCACCGGACGACGACGGTGGTGTGAATCAACCTCCTAAACTTTTTTTTCACTGAACTTTTTGCATCTCCGGTGGTAGATCTGAGGCAAAGTAGCGGTGCTGTTGTGATTTTCTTGTCGAAACTCCTTTTATCTCGCCGGAAACTACTTCTCTGATCGTATGTAAGAATGGTGGTCGTAGAAATCATAGATCTGGAAGCGGAGATTGCAGATCTGGTGGCAAAAATCCTAGATCTAAAGGAGGAAATCACAGATCTGGTGTCGAAAATTACAGATCTGAACGTTGGAGTAGAGTGGGATGAAGATGATGATGCTGGATCAGGGAGCAGACGGCGGAGGAGTCGATTTCAACAACGGCAGCGGCGGCGGCAGGTTGCGGAGGTGGTGGCAGGCGACGGCCGGTGGTGGCAGAGGTGGCGACAGGCGGCGGCCGATGGTGGCTGTGGTGCTTGAGTTTGAATGTGTGTTCTTGGAGGTTTGAGAGAGTTTTTGAGTGGAAGAATATTCAATCTGATATTTTGATCTATTGTGTAAGTTTTTATATTAAAATACTAAAATGACCATTGTGCCCCTCTTTGTTTTTTACCATTGATCAGAACTTAAAAATATCAAGGGCTAAGATTGGTTCTCATTGGTTGTCAATTTTTTAATGGTTCTCATTTGAACCTATTCCTATATATATATATATATATATATATATATATATATATATATATATATATATATATATATATATATATATATATATATATATATATATATATATATATATATATATATATATATATATATATATATATATATATATATATATATATATATATATATATATATATATATATATATATATATATATATATATATATATATATATATATATATATATATATATATATATATATATATATATATACTAGGTTATAACCCGTGTTCAACACGGTTAGTAATTAAAATACATAATAAGTGACTTGGTAAAAAAAATGAACTAAGTTAGTTTTATTAAAAATGTTGATATACAAAACATGTTGACAATTATAAAAAATAAAAGCTAATGAAGTTCTTTTTTATTCTAATAATAAAAGCTAATGAAGTTCTTTTTTATTCTAATAAATATGACTACTAACATTTTATGAACAACATCTAACACCACCTTTCTTTAAATTACGCTTGGCTAAATATTCAAATGATTGACATATATTAGAGTTACAACCACCTAACGTAAATGTAGCAGAGTGGACATGTGTCATTCTAAAAATCTCCGTTACTTGCTCCATGTTTGTTTTCGACAGATAGTAAACTATTAACGATTAGTTTCTTTTCAACCCTTAACGTTTTGGTAAAAAAACGTGTGTTGATTTTTTGGTTAAATATAACAGTACGTTTATGTTTTGCTTTAAATATATAACTAAGTTTTAGTTTCAAGTTAAAAATAATAATACAACTTTGTTTTTGATTAAATATAATAGAACGTTTATGTAAGTTTTTTATGGATGACCGTGCAATTCTGAGTTTCATTTAGGATACTAGGAAAGACATCATTCTAATAATTTGGGGGACTTGAGTTTGATTTCAATCAATCCTTTTTATTATCATGTAATGTAGGATAAAATCGCAGGCGCTTCTCATGTCGAAGGGTAAACCATCTAAATGCATGTTATATTGTAATCGCTAAAAAATGAAAAAAACCAACTCAATGTAAAACTATAAAACTTATAAAATTTAGTATAAAACCGCAATGTGGCACGCCATCATCTTGATGGGTCTTTTAATAAAATTATGTTGCTTATAATATAGATCATTCATAACTAATTTTGTCGAGCATATTTAAAAAAATATTTACAATATATAATCACGTCATTTCGTCAATTTAGTGATGCACCATTTTATATTTCTATTGCAAACCAACTCATGGTGTGCAAGTAAGGGGTCTGATTAAGAGCTTTGTTTTTGTAACTTTTAAATTATCAAACTAAAATAAGAAAATATTAATGATAGCCACAAAATTCTTTAGGTATTTATATATCTAGTTATATGTTTATCTCGTTAATATACAAAGAGAAAATGCATACCCCCATTTTGTTTTTTTACCATTCCAAGCTGAACGAGGGTGACAGGTCACAATGCAATTGATATTATAACTGTTGGAATTGGAATCACATAATATGCTATGCAAGCTCAATAGGATTATTTTATAATTTTATTATAACTGTGCTTTAATACAAAACATTAAAAAAAATAAAAATTAAGAAAGTGTATTATACCACCTATTTTTATTTATTTCTATTGTACACACAGACACACAAAGATTTATAACGTCAATATTGTATTCTCATTTTCTTTTTGTAAATTAAAGCATTGAACTTACAAACATAGATAGAGACATACACATAAAGATACAAAGACACATGCACATAACAATCACTTAATATATGCATTTACATTTGCAGATAGGGGTGAGCGTTATTCGAATTAAACCGCGAAACCGCCCGAACCGAACCTTATACGGTTTACGGTTTCGGGTTAAACGGTTTACGGTTCGGTTAACGGCTTAAGCGGGTTGCTTAAACGGTTTACGGTTTGGTTTGCGGTTTGAAAAAAATTAAACGAGCCCCGCCCGAAAACCGTTTAAATATATTAATAATAAATATTTATAAAATATATTTTAATAAAATGATGAAGAAATTGTCCAGTTCGAGTACGTAAGTACATTAGGCAGATCGAGCGGATGTTTAGTTGATATCTATTCGTACTCTAAATTCAGACTAGGTCATTACTAAGGATATCATTTTGTTTACGTTGTTGAGATTCAAGTCTGATCAGGTATCTTAAGGTGTGATGAAGTTCTTTGACGCTTTATATGGAGCAAAATCTCATGTATTGCTCAAAAACCTAAGAAAAAGAAGAGCTTTAGACGATAACATAATGTCACTTAGAATTTATGAATATCCATAACCACAGTTTCTACAAAACTTGATTTGACATTAATCCTAAAGTCTCATGTATTGCTTACAAACCTAAGAAAAAAAGATCTTTTCGTGAAAATGACATGTTAAACTGAAAAAACTAAAAACTCTAAAGTCTCAAGTTTAATTTTAATAAAATGATGAACATGTAAACCTAAAAAAAGTCTCTTTTGGCCAAATTGAAATGTGCAAAAAAAAAAAAAAAAAAAAACTAGGAGGTTGGGCTAAAATAATTGGAATAGAATCACTATTATTAAAGAGGCTTTCCTTAAACGGGTTAAACCAAACCGAACCGCCTAAACCGAAACCCGCCCAAACCGCAAACCGCCTAAACCGTTTTAAACGGTTCGGTTTACGGTCGGTTTGGTGTTCGTCCCCAAACCGCCTAACCCGAACCGCCTAACCCGCGAAACCACAAAACCGCCCGTTGCTCACCCCTATTTGCAGACTTATATACTTCAAACCATCATAGTTTCCAATAGGATGAAGAATAGGACGTTTTCCAGTGATGATGACTTTCAATCTGATAATAAATGGGAAAAAGGAATATTGTTATTTATTGAGCAAAAACAACATTTTAACATTATAGAAAGCAAACAATATAACCTTGATGAGAAAAAAAAAACATGTCCCTGTTAAGTCAAAAAACATATCTCTAATAGAAAAAATAGAAAGCATAAAAAAACTTGTCCCTGAATTTCTCAATTAATCGTTCTTTCCGAATTAGGTAAAAATGGAGCACTCATACATAGTTTAGTAGATTAAGGGGTTGTTTGTTTTTGACTTAATGAGTTAAATTTTACACTTAATCTGTACAGCTATATATATATATATATATATATATATATATATATATATATATATATATATATATATATATATATATATATATATATATATATATATATATATATATATATATATATATATATATATATATATATAGGGATGGGTTCAATGCAGAACCAAAATATATTGCCTAACTGCAGAACCATATTTTTCACCGTTGATCTAAATTTGATGATAAAGGGTATGATCGTCCAATTAACAATACGTATCCTATATAAAATAGCGTCAGTTCATATGTTCATCAATGAACACATGTTCATCAATGAACATATGTTCATCAATGAACACATGCAAATTACATGAGCAGCGTTCTGCGTTCTCTCTCCCTTTGATCAAAATACAAAGAAAACTTTAATCCCAATAATATCAACCATTACATTGATCAAAGTCTTAAAGAATTACATGAGCAAAGTTAAAAGAATAAGAACATATCACGACTTAGTATCAAGGTATCAAATCAAAATATGATCATTGATGAACATATGTTCATTGATGAACATATCCCCCTGCAACCACCAATGTTTCTAGTTTGTATTGATTCCTCTGATTCTCATCGCAATATCAAAGCATTTGCATCTTCTACAACCTGCAAATTAACTAATGAAAATGAGATAGCTAACCACTGCGTTGTAATTTGCTGATTGATGTTCATAATTTAACTCATTAATGAACATATGTTCATTGATGAACATATGTTCATTGATGAACATACCAAAAATAAGATAGCTAACCACTGTGTATACCCTCAATCACATCAGTAATAAGAAGATAAGTTATGTACCTTGAACTATAATTGTTTGTTTTGTTCTTTTAATCTGTCAAGCAATGCATTTTAGTCATCATGCTTAATTGAAGTAGCTTTATCCATTCTTGAATATGTCATGGCATTTTATCGAACATATGATGTGCAGGAAGAAAAAAACTGAAATCACACACCAAAATGAAGGTTACTTCTGCAATTCAAACTACTCATTTATAAAAGACAATATCTTCCAAAATCCATAAAAACTTGAGTTGCAGTGCATTTAAAAAAATATCTCATATCTAAACTGCCTGTAAATCATTATTTCTCATCTTCAAGTTCATGTCCAACTTATCAATGGAATTACAAATGGATCACACAAGTAATCCCAATAACGGAAAACAAATGGAGGATAATTTTTTACATGTTCTGGAGAGCTTATTGACCATGCTACTCATTGATGAACATATGTTTATTGATGAACATATGTTCATTGATGAACATACCAAAAATGAGATAGCTAACCACTGTGTATACCCTTGATGACATCAAGAAGAAGAAGATAAGTTATGTACCTTGAACTATAATTGTTTGTTTTGTTCTTTTAATCTGCCAAGCAATGCATTTTAGTCATCATGCTTGGTTGAAGTAGCTTTATCCATTCTTGAATGTGTCATGGCATTTTATCGAACATATGATGTGCAGGAAGAAAAAAACTGAAATCACACACCAAAATGAAGGTTACTCGATGGATACGTACACCAAATCGTTGATTCCAGATTGGCATTCACGTATCCGCTAGTCCGAACAGTAGCCTGTACATTGTCAAATGAAACTTCAATTGCCAAACCACCATAGTTGAAATTGGATCAGATATTCACACAAATACATTTTCCTATTGACCTCTTTAAACTAAATACAAAGTAAAGAATCAAATAGCAAAAATCTAGAAGAAAATATACAGTAATCGAGACTTTCCTGCTGTAGTTAAAATTCAAGCATAAATAATGTTTTGATCAAAAAAATCACAAATCAGTAGCAAACATACGTGAGCACAGGAAGAGAAAAAATTGTACACTTCTCCCTCACCCATACGTGGCCACAGTTGCAACACAGCAAGCGTGAAATCGATTAGGAGAGTAGGAAACAGTTTCAATTTCAGTTTTGGAGCAGAGACACAAGTGTAATCGATTAGGAGAGTAGGAAGCGTGAAATCAATTTCAATTTTGGAGTTACATCGATTACAGTTTTGGTGATCACGAAGCGTGAAATCGATTTCATTTTTGGAGTTTAATCGGACTGAAACACACCCGAACCCACAGGGAGAAGAGTGTAATCGATTAGGCGAGAGGGAGAGAAGGAGAGAGACGTAACCGATTTCATTTTTGGAGTGTAATCGATTTCAATTTTAGCGTCTATCGATTAGGTCACATGGAATCAGAAGCTTTTTGTCACTGTCTTCTGGAATCAGAAGCTTCTTATCAGTGAGGTAATCGGAGAGAGGGAGAGAAGGAGAGAGACGTACCGTCGACGAATGAGGGGGTCGAAGCTAGTGTCTTGAATTCAAAGGAGATGGTGTGGTGGAATCGCCGACGGCGGTGGAGCAGTGGATTCGCCGGAGTCGGAGGTGTGGATTTGCCGGAAGTCAGTGGGATTTCTCGTCGGGCGGGTTGTTCAGCGACATGTGACAATACGCCATCTCCATGAATTCGTTGGTGGGTGAGAGACGAACGTGAAGTGAAAGAAAGAAGAGAACTTACGAGAGAGAGAGAGAGAGAGGACGGAAACGAGAGAGAGTGTGAGAGATTTTAGGACCTAATAAAAACCCAGTATGCCCTTTATTGGATATAATTTCCTGTAAACGGGTATAATATTTTATGGTGTACCCCTTTTAATCTAATCCACTAAAATAATGATCTAAAGGTTATAATGGTGGTTCTGCAGTTAGGCCATATATTTTTGGTTTTGCATTGATCCTATATATATATATATATATATATATATATATATATATATATATATATATATATATATATATATATATATATATATATATATATATATATATATATAGTAAAGTTCAATTGAGAACCTAAAAAAGCCTAGGAACCTAAGAACCCATTTTATGAACTTTTTTTCTACACAATATTTCTCAAAAAAAATATACCAAAATTTTTGTTATGATGCGTTTAGAAGATTTCAAAAAAAAATCAAAAAAAAAACATTTTTTTATTTTTTTTCATATGGGTTTAGGGTTTAGGGGTTAGGGGTTTAGGGTTTAGGTGCTAGGGGTTAGGGTTTAGGGTTTAGAAGATTTCAAAAAAAAAATTCAAAAAAAATCATTTTTTTATTTTTTTTATATGGGTTTAGAGTTTAGGGTTTAGGGTTTAGAGTTTAGGGTTTATGGTTTAAAAATCTCTTAGACGCTTTAAATAAAAAAATTGGATGCAATTTTTTTTGAAAAATATTGTGCAAAAAAAAAGTTCCTAGGGTTTTTTAGGTTCTCTCATGATCTCGACCCTATATATATATATATATATATATATATATATATATATATATATATATATATATATATATATATATATATATATATATATATATATATATATATATATATGCCTGTTTCTTTTTGACTTAATCGGAACAGTATGACCTAATGGGTTAAGCACACCTTTTACCTATTTGCCCTTCATTTTTCCTCCCAACTCCTTTCAAAATTTAAATTGATGAATACTGAGAAACTTGTTAACCGGAATGAAAGGGTAAAAATGGTATACGGTCTAAGAAAAGAACAGCCCCTAAGTCTATCCCCATTAAGTCAAAGAGAAAAAACACCTTCATGATTCTATCTCAAGATTGTTAAAAGATTTCTAACCTGTAAGGGGAATTTAAGAGGAATCCTCTGAATGCAGATTCAAACCGGCTCTTACAAAACCAATAAACCAAAAGGTCAAAACCGGAAGTACAAGAAGAAAAGGTGTCGAGTTTGCCGCCTTTTTTGTGCTCAACAATCCCATCAACAAAAATTATGAAATCATCAAACCAATAAATCCTTAAATTTATCTAATTAAAGATATAGTTGTTTCTATAGCATCTTATTTGCAGTGCTCTCTTTTACGGTGCCTTAATAAAGAAAAAAAAGTTAAAATGCAACAGGGAGATAGAACTTACAAAGAATTTGGTGAATGGAAGCTTCTTCGTCTAATCAGACTGCTTTAAACCAGAAAATGGCAAGTCACGACAAGTAAATTTTTATTTCATGCTTATTACTGAACTAACCAGAAGACCTAAAGCACAACTCAAACACTTACCATTATCACTATTCTAAACAATTTTATATGGTATTGAAATGAATTTAACAAAACACCATTTAAGTGATTCAACAAATAAACAATTACAAGTTAACCACAAGTCAAGAATCATTTGATTGATAACTATAAAAAAAACTTAACAGCAAAGAACCATACAAAGTTAATATCTCGGATCTGAGAAACAAAGACCGCATCTGCATTTCACAAATTGGTGTGACTAATATGTTATAATCTTGGACTTCATAGATTCAAGTTGTGACTGTTAGAACAAAAACATAAAGAGTGTATCTGCCCCTTGTTAGGATCGAGACACTTAGCATACGAACACTAAACTCACACACTCGGCTCACTAATTAAGAACACAAGAATTTAACGTGGTTCGGTCCAAAATGACCTACGTCAACGGCGGGTAACTAGAAGTTTTATTGCTTTGTGTTTATTTGTGTTGTGTGGTACATCTGTGTTCTTTGTGCAGCCTCATATTTATAGGCTTAGGAATACAATGTGAATTGGGAATTTTTGAAGTCAAAGAAATAGGCAGAGAAGAGGCCTTCCTCCCTTTGTTGACAAAATCTTCCTCCCTTTGTTGACAAAGCCTCCATATTCTAACAATCTCCCACTTGGAGGCTTGAACAACTTAGTCTTTCTCTGCCATCCAAATCTTGATCCTTAAACACACACTCTCTCTCTCACTTGAAGCCACGGAACAATCTTCACCTGTGCTTCAACTGTGTATTAAAAAAACACTTTTGATCTTAGCTCCTTCTTAGTTACCCTGGCCTTCTTTTCAATTATCCTGAAGGCCAGTTGAAGCTATACAAAGCTTCAACTTCTCTAAGGTGACAACCTTAGTTAACATATCAGCTGGATTTTCAGTTCCTTTGATCTTCTTCAACTTCAGAGTACCATCATTAATTCTTTCTCTGATGAAGTGATATCTCAGCTGTATGTGCTTTGTCTTCGAATGGAAGACATGATTCTTTGCAAGGTGTATTGCACTTTGATTATCACAAAATAGTGCACAATCAACTTGTTCCTTGCCAAGTTCTTCGAGAAAGTTCTTCAACCATATAAGCTCTTTGCTTGCTTCAGCAACTGCCATATACTCTGCTTCTGTGGTTGAAAGGGCAACACTTTTCTGGAGTTTAGACATCCAACTCACTGCAGTGCCTCCCACTGTAAAGACATACCCGGTAGTGCTTTTGTATGAGTCTTTGCAACCACTAAGGTCTGCATCTGCAAAACCCTTCAGAATGACATCTTTCCCTTTAAAATGCAATGCCACTTTTGAAGTCCCCTTCAAATATCTTAGCAGCCATTTAACTGCTTGCCAATGTTCTCTCCCCGGATTGGACATAAATCGACTAACAACTCCCACTGCATGTGCAATATCTGGTCTCGTGCATACCATTGCATACATGAGACTACCAACTGCAGATGCATAAGGTACTTTAGCCATTTCTTTCTTGTCTTCATCTGATTTGGGTGACTGAACTTTAGAAAGCTTAAAGTGACTTCCCAAAGGTGTGCTTCTGATCTTGGCATCTTTAAGGCTGAATTTCTCTAACACTTTCTCAATGTACTTCTCTTGAGAGAGTGTCAAAGAGTCATCTTCTTTGTTTCTGAAAATACTCATCCCGAGTATTTGGTTTGCAGCTCCCAAGTCTTTTATCTCGAATTCTTCAGACATTTGCTTCTTTAACTTCTTGATCTCTGTCATGTCTGAGCCTGCAATCAACATATCATCTACATAGAGTAGTAGAATGATATAAGAACCCTTAAACTTCTTGATGTAACAACAATGGTCATTGTCACATCTCTTGTAACCAACTCTTCTCATGAAGTTATCAAACTTCAAATACCATTGTCTTGGCGCTTGTTTCAAACCATACAAGCTCTTCTTTAATTTACACACCAAGTTTTCTTTGCCTTTAATCTGAAAACTGTAACACCCCTTTCTCAAACCATAATTCAATATAGTTTATTTTACAAAACGTGACTAATAACAAGTCACCAAATTTTTTTTAAACTTTATACTGAAAGGGTATTACAGACTCAATACAGAAACCATAATTTAAACTTATCTGCATTTACATTGTCCCAGCTTCCGGGTATAATAAATAACCTAGCTCCTGCTCCTCTCACCTAAGTACATAGCATTTAAAACAAGTAGTACGTGAGACATAAAGTCTCGTGAGTAATATGGGTTTAGACCCAAAACTTTTCTGTTAAAAACTTAAACTGATAATAAGTAAACTACTAGAAATTCATTTTCATAACAAGTCTCAAATCCCTTCACTTTTCTCTTTTCATAACTAAAACAAAACACTTTCTTTCTCAAAAACTGCTTCTTACTTTAAAACTGTTTTATTTTTGAAAACTGCTTTCTTTCTTTAAAACTAATTTCTTTCTCATATACTCGTTCTTTCTCATATACTCATGACCAACTGAAACTTATTAATTAAGTCTTTTTAATTCATTCAACTAGCTCCCCTCGTGGTACAGAACAGATCCGTCCACTCGGTTATGCTCATTCTGTCTCCCCTTTGTGACTTGAAACAGATTCAAGCACTAGGGTATACTAAGCTAGACAACTACTTCGCGACGGGAGGTACTATCCCAGTAGTGTCTTCCGATCTCCCGATTATGTGGGTGATCCTAGTCCGGACAACTGGCTCATACTTCTTTCTTTCTTTAATTCTTACTTCATTTCATTTCAAATTGGTCAAAATGGGACACAATTTGTAAACAACTCTTACTCAAACATTTTATAACTCTTTACTAAAAATACTTTCAAAAACTGCTTTCGACATCTTAGTTCCTATAAGGAACTTCTTACAAAAATACTTGCAAACCATATTTCAAAAATCTGTTCAAAACACTAAGCCCTTGTATAGAGCTTCTTTCAAAACTATTTTCCAAATTTTAATACTTATAAACATTTGGAAATCTTACTTTTCAGAAAATAACATTTTGCTATGTACTATAGAAATCCTCATAAAACTCACCTTGATTCTATTACGGTTTACTAAACTTCACGTACGGCTTTTCCCTTCCCGTGCTCAACAACGTTTGAAGCACCACCTATACAAATAGTATGTATAAATGCTCAATATAATTAACTCTATAATGCTAAAGTCTCATATAACATAACTCCAGGTTATAATAAATGTATAACCACTTATAAACTCGTTTTACGGTTTTTCTCCGAAATACGCGTATATCGCTACAGTACCCCGGGGGGGTCGTATTTCAGTTCCGACTCTTTTGCATGCAATCTTAGACCATATTAGACTTGTGTTTCAAATTTGGAGTTCATTGGACAAGTCTAGCTCAAATTCCAAAATCAAGTTTTAACATGAATAGTGCTTTTCGCCACTGCCGCTACAGTGACTTTTCCGCAAGGTCGAATTATGGATTTGACCATTCCCGACATGTTCTTATACCATGTTAGGGTTATGGCTAAAATTTCAGGTCAATCGGACATGTCTAGCTATGGTTTCTAGCGTTTGAAATATTTGACATTTCTAACATTTTTGGTCCCTGTCTGAAGGCGCACTGCGCCTGGCTAGGGGCGCACTGCGCCTGGGCGCACCCCGCCTGGGCGCACCCCGCCCTGGTCCTGGGCGCACTGCGCCTGGCGCCTGGGCAGTGGCCTGATCAGTCGCGATTTGTGCACTGTAGCACTCAGTTTTCACCCATTAAGCCCTTATTTCAGTCCTTAATCGTATGAGGTTTGTTCTAGGACCAAAACCCTTAACTAATAACAAGTTTTAAGCTATTGAAATCGATTGAATCCATCATATACAAGAATTGAAGTTCTTGACCAAACTTGAAAATTTTCAATTATAACAACCTACTTCCATGTTTTTGAGTTAAGTTCTTAACTAATGACTTATTGGAAGCATTAGTTACTTAACCCACATGATTTATAACTGCAATTGCAGTTTCAATTCCATCAAAAAAACCCAAATCAAGAACACACACAAAAATCTAGGTTAGAACTTTCTTACTAACCTTATTTAACCTTGGAATCAACAATTCCAACCTCCTTTCTTTGATTCCTTTGCTGCAAATTCCAAGCTTCTTCTCGTTCTCTCTAACTCTCTCTCGTACTCTCTAGAATCCTCTGCATACTTCTGGGAAATGAGAGTAATTACTCTCTTATTAATATAATTAATAGTTATAAAATAATTACATTTTAGTCCCTAACTTCCAAACTTTCCTTCAAAAATGGTCTAAAGGTTATAACTTTTCCAATTATGCTTCATTACTTCCAACATAACATTTTCTTAACATTTTTGGTCATTTTCATGTCAAATGACCATTTTGCCCTTTTTGGTCAAATTTCACTATTCACGCGTCAAAACTCCAAATTTCATATAACCTTTTATTTCTTACATTATAACTTCACAAATACGTATTATTACACATAATAGTCGTGCAACGTGACAAAAGACGATTTTACCCTTTTTGACTTTTTCGCGGGTTCTTACAGTCACCCCTCCTTAAGCGGATTCCGTCCTCGGAATCTTTTCGTAATCCGTGAAATTCGGATATCTTCTCTTCATTTCTTCTAACGTCTCCCAAGTCAAGTTTGACCCTAAGGGATGCTTCCACTTGACTAGTACAAGGTCAATCTCTTTGTTCCTTAGCTTCTTTGTCTGCATCTCTAAAATCGTTTCGGGTTCTTCTATCATTTTTGCTGGGAGTCTCCACTCTCAAATCCGTATACGGTATGACTAGCTCTTTTTTACCAAAGTATTCCTTTAAGTAGCATACATGAAAGGTATCATGTATTCCACTAAGTTCGGGTGGTAACTCTAGCTTGAATGCCTGTAACCCAACTCTCTTCAGAATTCTGAAAGGTCCAATGTACCTTGGACTTAGCTTTCCTCTCTTGCCAAATCTAACCACTCCTTTCCATGGCGACACCTTTATCATCACCAAATCCCCTTCTCGCAGATCATATGGTCTCTTCTTTAGATTCGAGTAACTCCTCTGCCGATCTTGTGCTGCTTTCATGTTGGCTTGAATTACTCTGAACTTTTCATTAGTCACTCTAACCATCTCTGGCCCTGTAAGCTTAGTCTCACCCGCTTCTGACCAACATAGAGGAGTTCTACACTTTCTACCATACAATGCCTCAAAAGGTGGCATTTTAATGCTAGAATGGTAGCTATTGTTGTATGCAAACTCCACTAATGGCAGGTGTTCGTCCCAACTGCCTCCAGAATCCATCACGCACAATTGTAGCATGACTTTTACTGATCGAATCGTTCGTTTACTCTGATCATCCGTTTGTGGATAATACACTGCAATTAGCTGGATTCTCATCCCCATTTTCTCTTGTAAAGCATTCCAAAAGTTAGAGGTAAATCTAGGGTCTCTGTCTGACACGATTGACAACGGTGCACCATACCTTCTTAACACTTCATCTATATACAACTGGGCTAACTGCTCCAATGGAGTAGTTTCTCTTATGACTAGAAACAGTGCACTCTTGGTCAACCGGTCCACTATGACCCATATACTATCATACCTCCTCCTCGTTCTTGGTAGCCCGACAATTAAGTCCATGGCTACATCTCCCCACTTTCCGGCTGGAATGAGTAAAGACTGAGCATCTCCATGCGGGACTCGATGTTCCGCATTGACTTGTGGACAAATGACACACTTGGAGATGTAATTTTCTCAACTTTAAACTTAAACTTATATGACTCTTCTAAAATCAACTTTCTCAAATTTCCTGCTTTCAGCACCCAAATGCGGGTCCTAGAAGTCTTTAACTCTTGTCTACTTATCTCAAACTGCATGTCTTCCTCGTTTTTCATCTTTCAAGTCTATGCTTTTTCCAACTTTTTGTTGAACTGCTTTACCCTGTTCTACAATACTGGACACTAGTTCTATACGTATCAATCTTGCATTGATTCTTTTCTCTGGAACTTTTCTACTCAATGCATCTGCTGCTACACTTGTTTGCCTGGATGGTAAACAATCTCGCAAACATACTCACTGATCAACTCTAACTATCTTTTCTGTCTTATGTTCAACTCTATTTGAGTGAACACATACTACTACTCGTATAATCAGTGAATAACTTGCGCTTTGTTCCATACAGGTAATGCCTCCAAATTTTTTTGAAGGCAACTACTACCGCTGTTAGCTCTACATCATAGGTATATACTTTATTTCTAGGGCTTTCGACTATCTGGGAGCATATGCTATACTCTTACTCTTCTGCATCTATATACAGCTAAACCCTCTATGTGCGGCGTTGCTGTATACTTCAAAATCTTCTGTCCCATCTGATGATATAAGGACAGACGCATTACTCGACTTTTCTTTTAATGTAATAAATGTTTTTACTTATTTTCTTACTGGAGTAAATTTCATATTTTAAATTTACTTTTTTTTCCTCATTAGAGTCAGATCTCATGTATATATTTATATATGTATATTACACGATATCTGCCTACTTCATCTTTATACCTTCCTTTAGAAGTTTTACAACTTCGTATATCTGCATATACCAGAGGAATTGACTTTTCAAAAGTCAATCGTTATTCTTGTTTCTTTCATTTTTAATATTCAAAGGATTTTCTATCCTTTCTCTCTTTTTCTTTGTCTTTACTATTAGTTTTCTTACATTCTCATAAGGTTATTACCTTATCATCTTATTACTTGCATTTATTACTTTTATAAATACATGTCTGGTATCATTCTTTACTTATATTATTTTTATCTTTCGGCGTATTAAAGATCTAAACATCTCTTTCACTTTTCTTATATTTTAATAAATTTCAATCTCTTTTACTCATTATTCTTTCTAGTATAATCTTGTCTTTTTCATTTCTCAGTTTCTTTATAGTACTCCTTTGAGTACACTTCTTATCTTCTTAGGTACCCTATTTACCATTCTCATCTTGTTACTCATGTTTTAGTATTTTCTTATAATTCATATTTCTCATACTGATGCTTGGTTTAGCATTCTACCTCTTGCTTACTCTTTACTTACTATGGCTAATGCCAAAATAACTTTTACTTCTCTTTTTATCCTGACGGCACTATAATCATGTTTCAATAAAATTTGGCATTTCCATCTCAGCAATTTCTTGTTTTGTCTCATCATACATACTAATTAACCATTAGTCTTTATATCTCACATATTTTTACTTATAACTTTCTAGGTTTGATACCCAGAATTTCTTTAATTATTCTTTTTACCATTTATCTCTATGTGTTATAAGGCTATATGCCCGACACATTGCATTGTTCTTTTATTTAAGATTCATTTCTTTACTCTCTTTACTTTTATGTATTTTATAGCGATACACACTATATAAATTTTTTTTTATAGTTCCTCTATTCTTTTACCACTTTTGCCCTTCACTTCTTCTTAGAAGTGGTAACTTCTTGGCTCTTTATTTTAGCTCTTTATCTGACACTTATCTGAATATACATTTTTCCTCTTTATATCATATTTGACTCTTTGTCTAATACCTATCCAAATATTTGCTTTTATTCTTTACCCCTATTGTTTGTGACTCTCAATCATTTTCTCACAGTCTTTCGGTTATACTTTTATCATTCTCAATTCTTCTTATTTCATATTTATATGTTCACTAAATCTGATTTCAAATGACCATTTCTTTAATAACTATCTTTATATTTTTTTCTCAGTGTCATCATTATCTGTATTATCTTTAACTGTTCATTTAACGTTTAATTAGGCATTCAGTCTCTATTTTCTCAACTCATTCTCTTGCATTATAAAAATGCAACATACTCATGGTCTTTAACAAATTTTATTACTTTCCCATTCAATTAACTTACTTTGTTATATTGCTCACTATAATACATTTCAAACTTAGTTATTTGCTTCAACTATTAGATATCTTTATTTGTCATATTACTCTCTAGTTTGGAAGTCACAACTTCCCATTTCCGATATTTTCATTTCTGTCTTAGATTCCTCTTCTACGACTTAGTTAAGTAGTTTGCTTTCATTTTATACTATCTTATTTACTCACACTTTTTATATACATACTTTCATTTCTTGGTTGTCCATGAACAACACATCATACTACTTTTTAATATTTATACTTCAGTTGAGTTTATCCAACTCACTTTTTTTTTACTCTTTCTACTTAAATATTTTCATTTTTCTTTCTTATATGAATTTAGTTCATATATCTGTACTCACATTCTTTTCCAATCTTTCTTATTTATATTCCATAATTATAGTTCATTTCCGTTAAACAACTGAAATTTTCAGTTATACTCTTTATTATATAGCTGTACTATATACTTCATTACTTCTATTAACATTGCAACTACCTTTACACTTTCTGGCCATGTCTCTTTTACCGACTCCTGTCATACTTCACATTATTTCTCATATTATACAGTGGTTATCACAACCACAAATTTGCACTCTTCTTCGTCATCTTATTTTTAGTACTCTTTACTCATATTTTATTACATATACTTTATCATGGTTCATATAGGGTATGGGGTTTTCCCCACTACGTACCTCATTTTTGTTATTTCATCTTTAACACTTTAGTATTTTCATTTATACATGATTTACTTACATAGGTATATCGAACTGATACTCCTCAAACCCCTACACTTATCCCTTGTAGCTTCACATGCTTCCTGTGTGGTTCCACCAACCTCAAATGTATATCCTGTGATTATGATAGTACGGGCCCATATTATTATAACCACCTATACACATTTGTTCTCAGTTTACCACCAGGACTCATATTCCACTATTATGGATTTACTTCTACTTCTACTTATTTTCAACATTATACTCAAGTATGTACTTTACTTAACTCCTACATAGTTTAAGTCTAGGTTCAAGTACTGACACCTAGTTCGCTTAAACTATGGCTCTGATACCAAAACTGTAACACCCCTTTCTCAAACCATAATTCAATATAGTTTATTTTACAAAACGTGACTAATAACAAGTCACCAAAAATTTTTTTTAAACTTTATACTGAAAGGGTATTACAGACTCAATACAGAAACCATAATTTAAACTTATCTGCATTTACATTGTCCCAGCTTCCATGTATAATAAATAACCTAGCTCCTGCTCCTCTCACCTAAGTACATAGCATTTAAAACAAGTAGTACGTGAGACATAAAGTCTCGTGAGTAATATGGGTTTAGACCCAAAACTTTTCTGTTAAAAACTTAAACTGATAATAAGTAAACTACTAGAAATTCATTTTCATAACAAGTCTCAAATCCCTTCACTTTTCTCTTTTCATAACTAAAACAAAACACTTTCTTTCTCAAAAACTGCTTCTTACTTTAAAACTGTTTTATTTTTGAAAACTGCTTTCTTTCTTTAAAACTAATTTCTTTCTCATATACTCGTTCTTTCTCATATACTCATGACCAACTGAAACTTATTAATTAAGTCTTTTTAATTCATTCAACTAGCTCCCCTCGTGGTACAGAACAGATCCGTCCACTCGGTTATGCTCATTCTGTCTCCCCTTTGTGACTTGAAACAGATTCAAGCACTAGGGTATACTAAGCTAGACAACTACTTCGCGACGGGAGGTACTATCCCAGTAGTGTCTTCCGATCTCCCGATTATGTGGGTGATCCTAGTCCGGACAACTGGCTCATACTTCTTTCTTTCTTTAATTCTTACTTCATTTCATTTCAAATTGGTCAAAATGGGACACAATTTGTAAACAACTCTTACTCAAACATTTTATAACTCTTTACTAAAAATACTTTCAAAAACTGCTTTCGACATCTTAGTTCCTATAAGGAACTTCTTACAAAAATACTTGCAAACCATATTTCAAAAATCTGTTCAAAACACTAAGCCCTTGTATAGAGCTTCTTTCAAAACTATTTTCCAAATTTTAGTACTTATAAACATTTGGAAATCTTACTTTTCAGAAAATAACATTTTGCTATGTACTATAGAAATCCTCATAAAACTCACCTTGATTCTATTACGGTTTACTAAACTTCACGTACGGCTTTTCCCTTCCCGTGCTCAACAACGTTTGAAGCACCACCTATACAAATAGTATGTATAAATGATCAATATAATTAACTCTATAATGCTAAAGTCTCATATAACATAACTCCAGGTTATAATAAATGTATAACCACTTATAAACTCGTTTTACGGTTTTTCTCCGAAATACGCGTATATCGCTACAGTACCCCGGGGGGTCGTATTTCAGTTCCGACTCTTTTGCATGCAATCTTAGACCATATTAGACTTGTGTTTCAAATTTGGAGTTCATTGGACAAGTCTAGCTCAAATTCCAAAATCAAGTTTTAACATGAATAGTGCTTTTCGCCACTGCCGCTACAGTGACTTTTCCGCAAGGTCGAATTACGGATTTGACCATTCCCGACATGTTCTTATACCATGTTAGGGTTATGGCTAAAATTTCAGGTCAATCGGACATGTCTAGCTATGGTTTCTAGCGTTTGAAATATTTGACATTTCTAACATTTTTGGTCCCTGTCTGAAGGCGCACTGCGCCTGGCTAGGGGCGCACTGCGCCTGGGCGCACTGCGCCTGGCGCCTGGGCAGTGGCCTGATCAGTCGCGATTTGTGCACTGTAGCACTCAGTTTTCACCCATTAAGCCCTTATTTCAGTCCTTAATCGTATGGGGTTTGTTCTAGGACCAAAACCCTTAACTAATAACAAGTTTTAAGCTATTGAAATCGATTGAATCCATCATATACAAGAATTGAAGTTCTTGACCAAACTTGAAAATTCTCAATTATAACAACCTACTTCTATGTTTTTGAGTTAAGTTCTTAACTAATGACTTATTGGAAGCATTAGTTACTTAACCCACATGATTTATAACTGCAATTGCAGTTTCAATTCCATCAAAAAAACCCAAATCAAGAACACACACAAAAATCTAGGTTAGAACTTTCTTACTAACCTTATTTAACCTTGGAATCAACAATTCCAACCTCCTTTCTTTGATTCCTTTAATGCAAATTCCAAGCTTCTTCTCGTTCTCTCTAACTCTCTCTCGTACTCTCTAGAATCCTCTGCATACTTCTGGGAAATGAGAATAATTACTCTCTTATTAATATAATTAATAGTTATAAAATAATTACATTTTAGTCCCTAACTTCCAAACTTTCCTTCAAAAATGGTCTAAAGGTTATAACTTTTCCAATTATGCTTCATTACTTCCAACTTAACATTTTCTTAACATTTTTTGTCATTTTCATGTCAAATGACCATTTTGCCCTTTTTGGTCAAATTTCACTATTCACGCGTCAAAACTCCAAATTTCATATAACCTTTTATTTCTTACATTATAACTTCACAAATACGTATTATTACACATAATAGTCGTGCAACGTGACAAAAGACGATTTTACCCTTTTTGACTTTTTCGCGGGTTCTTACAAAAACCCTCTGGTTGTGTCATGTAAATTTCTTCATCTAGGTCACCATGTAGAAAAGCTGTCTTGACATCTAGCTGCTCTAGATGCAAACCTTCTACTACTACAATACTGAGAACAAGTCTGATAGTGGTCATTTTCACTACTGGAGAGAATATTTCATTGAAATCGATTCCCTCTTTCTGTTGAAAGCCGTTGACTACTAATCTTGCTTTGCACCGTTTGGTACCATCATGTTCATCCTTGACCCTGAAAACCCATTTGTTCTGAAGAGCCTTCTTCCCGGATGGAAGCTTCGTTAGAAGCCAGGTCTTGTTCTTCTCAAGCGACTTCATTTCATCTTTCATTGCTAGCTCCCACTGCAATGAATCTTTTAACCTCTTAGCTTCAGAGTAACACTGGGGTTCACCATTTTCTGTCAAAAGAATGTAGTTGACAGATGGTGAGTATCTTTGTGGTGGTCTGATGACTCTCGAAGATCTTCTTGGTTGAACTTGAGGTGTGGCTGGGGACTCTGGAGCTGGAGGGCTGGTTTCTTCATCTTCAGAGTCATTTCTAGAATCATCCTCTGAGCTCCCACTGTCAGTTGAATCATCCCCAGATTCAGGGATTTCAACTGAAGCTTCTTTCTTCTTTTCACCACCTTCATATTCAACGTACTCCTTCTAGACTTCTGGACTTTTGGTGTTTATGTCTTTGAATAACTCAGCTTCGTTAAATATGACGTTCTTGCTTCGGATTATCTTTCTGCTTTCATTATCCCAAAGCCTGTAACCCATTTCGTCTGACCCATAACCAATGAATGTGCACTTCTTGGTTTTTGAATCAAGTTTATCCCTGTCACTATCTTTTAACAGACTGTAAGCACTACAACCAAAGACTTTTAGGTGTTTGAGACTTACTTCCTTCTCTTGCCACATTTCTTCCGGCAATTTAAAATCCAAGGGAACACACGGTGAACGGTTAATCAAGTATGCTGCAGTGTTAACTGCATCAGCCCAGAATGTCTTTGGTAAACGAACATTCAACCTCATGCTTCTAGCCCTTTCATTCAGAGTTCTATTCATTCTCTCAGCTACACCATTCTGCTGAGGCGTTCCTGGGACTGTCTTGATCATCTTTATCCCTTGCTTGGCACAGTAGTCAACAAACTCCTTGCTTATGTATTCACCACCATTATCCGACTTCAGGCATTTTACCTTCAAATCAGTTTCATTTTCAACAGCAGATTTCCATATCTTAAAAGTATCAAATACATCAGATTTATTTTTAAGAAAATAGACCCATACCTTGCGTGTTGAATCATCAATAAAGGTTACATAGTAGTTTTTGCCTCCTAGGGATGAAACTGGTGTTGGTCTAAATACATCCGAGTGAACAAGCTCCAACTTCTGAGCTTTCGGTGTCTTCCCCGTCTTTACAAAAGTAACCCGCTTTTGTTTCCCGAGGACACATGATTCACAAAATTCAGTTTCAACTTTCTTCAAGTCTGGAAACTTCCCTTTCTGAGCCAACATCTTCAATCCCTTATTGCTCATGTGTCCGAGTCGTTGGTGCCATAAATTAGATGGACTCAGATTTGTGGTTACGGCATGAACACCATCACCATGTATTTCTACCATGTATAAAGTGCCTTTCTTCTTTCCTTTGGCAATCACCAAGTTGCCTTTGATCACTTTCCATTGTCCACCCCCAAAGTGAACATCAAACCCTTCATCATCCAACTTACCAACTGAAATCAACTTTCTCCTTAAGTTTGGGATAACCCTGACATCTTTCAATGTCCACGTGGTTCCTAAGGAGGTCTTCAAATCTATGTCTCCAATGCCTGTAATATCAAGCACTTGATCATCGGCCAAACGAACTTTTCCAAGAGCACCTGTTTGTAGGTTCTTGACCATATCTGGGCATGAGACGGCATGGAAAGAAGCACATGAATCCGTAATCCAGGATTCTGCTGAATTCTCAACACAACATATGAGAAAATCTCCTGATTCTTCAGAGGATACATTATTTACTTCTTTCTTTTCAGCTTGTGGTTTTGGGCATTGGCTTCTAAAGTGACCTTTTTCTTTGCAATTCCAGCATTCAATGTCTTTTCTGGTTTTTGACTGTCCTCTTTTTCTGGACTTTGATCTGCCTCGACCACGTCCTCTTTCGTTTTTTCTTCCTCTACTTTCTGTATGCAATATAGAACTAGAACTAGAAGTCTCACCATTGCTTCTCCGTCTGATATCTTCATTTACAATTAAGTCACGAATACTCTCGAAAGTGAGTTTGGTAGTGCCAGATGCACTACTAACAGCTGTGACTGTGCCTGACCAACTGTCGGGCAAAAATGATAAAAGGAGGAGCGCTTGTACTTCATCTTCAAACTTTATTGCAACTGAGGCTAAACGAGAGATAATTGAGTTAAACTCGTTTATGTGAGCGGTAACTGACATGCCTTCCTTCATCTTGGTGTTAACCAATTGTTTGATGAGGAACACTTTGTTGGAAGCGGACGGCTTCTCGTACATGTTGGACAAAGCCTTAAATACTCCATAAGTAGTTGTTTCATTGACAATGTTATACGCAACACTCTTTGCCAATGAAAGCCTAACTACACCCAAGGCTTGTCGATCCAACAACTTCCAATCTTCATCATACATGTCATCCGGTTATTCGCCCAACATAGGCAGATGCAAACTTTTCTGATACAACATATCTTCAATTTGCATCTTCTAAAATCCATAATCGGTTCCATCAAACTTCTCAATTTTAATTTTACCGTCTTCTGCCATTTTAACGGACAAATTGCACTTTTTTTTTCAAAAATTAAGGGTGAAAAATGCAATTTTTCTAAAATTCAGGGGCTAAACTGCAATTTTCTGAAAGATCAGGGCTAAACTGCAATTTTCAGAAAGTTCAGGGGCTACACTGCAATTTTCTGAAAGTTCAGGGGCTAAACCGTAATTTTCAGAAAGTTCAGGGGCTAAAATGCAATTTTCTAAAAGTTCAGGGGCTAAACTGTAATTTTCTGAAAGTTCGGGGGCTAAACTCTAGTTTCTGGAAATTCAGGGACCTGTTTTGCAATTCCTGAAACTTCAAGGACCTGTTTTGTAATTTCTGGAACTTCAAGGACTGTTTTTCAAAATATGCTACAGTACCGCTACAATGTCGCTACAGTACCGCTACAGTGTCGTTTTCTCCGGCGAAACTCCGGTGCTACAGTGTCGTCTTCTCCGGCGAACTGGTTTTTTCCGGCCAATTTTCCGGCGAGTTTTGACCAACTTTGACCGGCGATTTGGAGGTCTTCCGGTGCTCAAAAAATTCGAAAAAAATATATTTTCGGAATCGGCGGAACGAGACCTTTTCAACGGCGTAAACCAAAATCGTTTTTGAGACAAAAAAATTTTCGACCCAAAAACAGAAAATTACTCTCTGGAGCTATACCAAGGCTCTGATACCACTTGTTAGGATCGAGACACTTAGCATACGAACACTAAACTCACACACTCGGCTCACTAATTAAGAACACAAGAATTTAACGTGGTTCGGTCCAAAATGACCTACGTCCACGGCGGGTAACTAGAAGTTTTATTGCTATGTGTTTATTTGTGTTGTGTGGTACATCTGTGTTCTTTGTGCAGCCTCATATTTATAGGCTTAGGAATACAATGTGAATTGGGAATTTTTGAAGTCAAAGAAATAGGCAGAGAAGAGGCCTTCCTCCCTTTGTTGACAAAATCTTCCTCCCTTTGTTGACAAAGCCTGCATATTCTAACACCCCTCCCCTATTACGACATATAATGAGTTATATAAAAGAAACTTGCGTAGTTATCAATTTAACTTAGATTTGTTGGAATTTCCAGATATACCTTAAAAGTGCAAATAGGTATTTTGGCTTCACGTTCTTGATGAATAATTGAACTATGCTTCTACAAGCAGCGATAGATTTCATCAAAAAACTTCCTGAAGCAACAAACCAAAAACCAGAAACATGTTGTTCAATCGGTTAACACATACAATGATATACACTAATACAAACAAAATTAAAAAATTTTGAATTTGTTAGATTCAATATTATGATTAAAGAGACAAATCATTCTATTCGATTTTGTAACAAACGACACTAAAATCGTTGGTGATTCTCTGATTTTACAGGGGACGATGTTTGCTCACCATGGCTTTCAAATCATCGCCTTTTGGTTTTTCGGCAAATTAGGCGACTTGACCCTTGTTATCGAACTTCAAAAGTCCAAAATCAAGTGCTCGATTGAAAATTTCCAACAAATTCGATAAAAAAGAAACGGGAAAAAGGATTAAGTGTATAAGATTAAAAAATCGAGATTAACGTAACAGACTTTATCTCCTCATATATTGAAGAGGCGTGTTCATGAAAACCTAAATCAAAATCGACTTGCAGCAGAACAATACTATGTTGGTCTGACCTAATAGAGATCGTGGAGAGAACGTGGAAGAGGCTTAGTAGAGGCGGTCACAAAAAAACCCTACATTATAGAGCAATATGAATGCGATTTATATACGAAATCGTATCAATGTATAGAAAGAAAATCGGAAGATTGGTTTCCGGGGACGAGGGATATTGATTTCAAATTTCAAAAATAGAATACCACAATCAAGGCGATTAATTCGGGAAGAAGGCGACAGTGTTTTAGGCGGGAAATCAATGCGGAGGAGTTTTATAACAGTCACAAGTGGCAAATAAAATTCTAAAAAAAGGACATGTGGCATTAAAACTTTTTTTTTATTATAGAATATATATATATATATATATATATATATATATATATATATATATATATATATATATATATATATATATATATATATATATATATATATATATGAGTCCGGATCAAATGAGAACCATTTGAAAAATAATATTTATACACGAAATGTGCACATATGCACATTTTTCGCAAATGTGTATATGATCACGTTTCGTGCATATGAACACATTTCGTGTGTGTGTATATATATATATATATATATATATATATATATATATATATATATATATATATATATATATATATATATATATATATATAAATATATATATATATATATATATATATATATATATATATATATATATATATATATATATATATATATATACTAGATTAATAATAACTCGTATACTACACGGGTTGGGATAAAATATAGTAAATAAAAAATATAATACAAATCTATTTTTATAATTACTAAATGTTAAATCAAAAAACAAAAAGTATATATGTTGTAATTTTGGCATTTTATTGAAAGACCCAACCATGTATTTACAAACACTAAAATAGCAAGTTTTTCATAATGATGATGTACTTTCTCAAATGTTAAACTATACCCGATACAAAAAGTTAGCTATATGTTGCATTCACAATCATCCGCCACCGTTATTTTGCATCCGTCTCTGTTGGCGTTGCCGAAAGGACCACCCACCGCCGACCATCACACTATTATTCCAATATCCCTTTCAAAATACCAGATAGATGAATCAACCTGACTATAGCCCTTTCAAAATACCTAAAAGATTAAGATATAAAGAAAATTACTTAATTTATCAGATAACATAATTAAGAATCAACCTGCCGATACACTCACTTGCTTCTATTTTTAGAAGTTAGAGGGAAATATTAAGTAATAGTGAATACAGAACTAACCCTATAAAAGTGAGCCAAAGCACCTTCACGGGGTTGACCCGGTTTTTGGGCAATGGCTATAAGAGCCACAACTAATCGGTCATATTTGTTGCAATTTTGTATTCATTCAACGCAAGCATGGTGATTTCTTGATCTTCAAGAGCCGCAAGATACCCTTTCAAGATCCACAACTGATCGGTCATAAGGAATTAACAAAGACTGTTACCTTTATATCAACATAAACTTATAGGTATAGTTTTTTAAAAGAAAACCAAAAGGATGTGATTTTAATCTTGATATGAAAGTGTCCCTAAATGTAACACATAATAGCTCCGTACTTTCATTTTTAGAAACATAATAACAACAATATACTTTCAATTCCTTATTAATAGAAGCAATATACTTTCATTTTTTCTCCAATAATATCAATATGCAACGAATAAAGTACATTACTCGTATTTTAGCCAAAAGAAAGTATGTTGCTGTTATAGGTAACATATAAATTATATTGCTCGCTAGCGAGAGTAAAGTACCTTCCTATCCCGACAATTTTCTCTAAAAATTCTGACACATTGATGATCTTTCTTTAAAAGTAATTTTAATTTAGTAGCATTGATTTAAGTAACTTACATGAAGTGCTACATAAGGAAGTCTGACTACCAAAATACCGGTGGGTTTTTTGTTTTCCAGGTCCATGTGTCATTTCAATATATAAAATGGTGGTGGTTATGGTTGTATTCGTTGTTTTGCTGCACGCTTTTGTGTTTTGGACTGAAATCAAGGGACATGGCTTGGAGCTTGTTTGTTATTTGAGTGAATGATGGCATGTCCCTTGGATTATTCGAAACAAAAAGAAGGAAATATAAGATGAAAATGTAAGCAACTCTAACCTATGAAACATGAAAGTTTACTCCTTTAAAATGTTCGGATTAAATACTCTTTATAGGATATGAACAGAAGTTCTAGGTGGTCTGTTAAAGTCATCATCATGCTAGGAAATGTTAAGCTAATAGACTAATCTATAACAGCTAAGGCAAATTTCAAATCAATAAAGAAAAATAATAAGAACCTTAATACATGATGTTATGCACCAGAATAATCCAACTTTGATGCACGATCAACCTGGTGTAATTCAAATATTACGTCTATAAAGGTAACAAACTTAGAATAAAAGCCATCTTGTTCCAATAGAAAGACCATAACAAAATAAAATTAGATGCAAGATAGGTCGAAATAACAGAAAACCAAATTTAAAATTTATGGAAGAAAATTGTAGGCAAGATAGGTTGAGATCGATAGCGGAATTCAAATTTCAAAATGCTATATCAGAAATCTAAAACAGAAATAGAATCATAGCACCTTTGATTGGCTAATTCCTATTTAATTCATAATCTTAAAATTGAAATAAAACAATAGCATCCCTCTAAAAATAGAAGACACATGAGACATATGAGATTTTCATGTTGGCGTTCCATAATAAACTACCTAAGTTATTAACCATCACCCAAGTAAGCTAAGATTGAGTCTTACAATGCATCACCTAAGCTTAGTTTTTTATTAGATTTCTTCCACGTCAGCATTTTCATTATCATGTTTACATAATAAAATATCCTACTTATTACGAAATGTAATCAAATAAAGAAATTATGGGTCTGTAATCAGACACATAAGAAATAAAGATTTTAAAATGTACCTTTCAAAGTGGAATCGATGAAAAAGAATGACAATACATATCAATAGTGTGTAGCCCATCATAGAAGCCTTGTAAGATAATACAATTATATTAAAAAAAGAATAATAAATATAAAAGTCAAATAATGGAAATCCTAGTCGCAATTATCCAATTGAAAAAATGAAATTGAATCTATACAAACTGGAAGTCTGGAAAATTGTGTTGACTAACATTGTGTTGACTAACATTTTGTTGACTAACAGAAGCCTGAAACATATCATTCATCTCCTTTTTTTATTCCTTATCTTTGTAGTTTTTCTATTCATTCAAACAAATAACATCAGAATTAAAACCCCAATATATAAAAGATAAATCTCAGTTGATAAATCAATTTAAAAAATAGATAGAAAATTGCACATTCATTTGCACTAAAATTTAGAAATAGCCATTTTCACCTTCATTCCGTATTCTAATTTTGTTTTATCATACATAGATATTGTTGTTGTTTAACCATTAATTGGTTCTATTGAAGCTATGAAAAGAACAGAAAAACTCTTCAAATTACCGGAAAAACTATGATTAGGGGATGAAGAGGGGAGGATACCGAGATAGACAAATACCACGTTTTTAGCAAAAGCAAGGGTTTCGTCGAGGGAAATAGCACCACATGTCTTTCATCTTGTAGTACTTCTTCAAGTCACTCTCTAACCCTTATTTAAGATCGAAATTAGAGGGATAAGGGAAGAAAAGAGATGTTTAACCATTTTATCCTTCACATCGTGATGATTTTTATCTTGTTCTATTCCTATCAAATCATGGAACTTCTGCACAATAGAAAACATATGAAAATTAACAAACCAATAGATGACATATTACATATACACAAAATTGAATCATAAATTATCAAACATTAACAACTAGAATAAATAATACAAACTAATAGAAAGAGAAACACACCGGAAAGATTGATCGTATAAAACAAAAAAATTAGCGTTCGTATCGAAGCTTGACGGAGAAGAATGTAGATATGTATTAGATGTAATATATGGGGGAAGCTACAAAATAAAATTGCTTTACGTGATTTAGGGGGAGCAGAATTCAAAATCTAAAAATTGAATTGACGAAAGAATGGACCGAGATTTAAGGGATACCGGCTAAATCAGGGGTGAAGCATTGACAAAAAATTGAATCATCAATTATCAAACATTAACAACTAGAATAAATAATACAAACTAATAGAAAGAGAAACACACCGGAAAGATTGATCGTATAAAACAAAAAAATTAGCGTTCGTATCGAAGCTTGACGGAGAAGAATGTAGATATGTATTAGATGTAATATATGGGGGAAGCGACAAAAAACAAAATTGCTTTACGTGATTTAGGGGGAGCAGAATTCAAAATCTGAAAATTGAATTGATGAAAGAGTAGACCGAGATTTAAGGGATACCAGCGAAATCAGGGGTGAAGCATTGACATTCAGTTGCTAATTTTACATCTTGCCATTTTTAATTAGGAGTAAAAGAATGAGCGTGAAAATAAGAGGAGGTAGTATCAGAGAACCTGATATCAACGATGTTCTCTGCTAGTGATGGTGGCTGATTAGGGGTTTACAGAGAAAAGAATGACAAAGATTCACCCAACTGAGGAGGAAATTGATGTTAAGTACTAAACTGGATGAGAGAATTGCTAGGGTACTAAACTGGATGAGAGAATTGCTAGGGTTTAAGAGAGAGGAACAGAAAAGAGATGTTGCGGTGGTGAGGAAGGCGTACTTAATTGTTAGGGTTTACCAAATATGTCGTGGGAGGATTCAAAAGGGCAGACAGATTGTAGGCGAGTTTGTTATATGTAGATTTTAGGATTGAACGGGAAAAAAATATAGCGACTATCTAATAGAAGGCCACGTGGCATTAAGAAGGCTTCATTAATTAGTATATATATATATATATATATGTGTGTGTGTATATGTATATATATATATATATATATATATATATATATATATATATATATATATATATATATATATATATGTATGTATGTATGTATGTATGTATGTATGTATGTATGTATGTATATATATATATATATATATATATATATATATATATATATATATATATATATATATACACACATATATATATATATACTAGGTACATTTTAAGGGTTGTGCCCAGCACGACCCATGGGTGGTCGAAGGATTCATTTGGAGATTGAACACATTTTGTAACAACATAACATCCTGCAATAGATTCCCCAAAGTAGAAAGTCCTCTTATGGAAAAAATTTCTCCATCTCGAGTGTTATTGAGTAGTAGCATCATCTCCAACATCAAAAAGTATTTGTACCACTTGGCTACCGAGGGTATTATTAGTTGAAATATTGCTCCGTCGAACCAAGAAGCTCGTATAATTCTAGAGGTTGAGGTCGGTAAATTACAACGTCCTAATAAGAAAAAAAATGAAAGTATGAAGCTATTTTTGGGTGGATTTTACAAAGTAGAATGCCTTTATAAGAAAAAAATGAAACGACAACGTTATGATAAAGGAAAAATGAAACTACAATATAAAGTTTCTGCAAAAAGGAAAATCACTGAGTCATGATGTATAACAGAGTCATGATGTATAACAGAGTCGAGGGTATTATTAGTTGAAAAAATGAAGCTTGTATAATTCTAGTGTTATTAATGTTATAATAGGAGGATGTAGGAAGAATATGAAGCAAATGGTTTTTCTCATAAGTCATGATGTATAACAGAGTCGACCGCCTCTTTGGTGTATAGTTTCTGCAAAAAGGAAAATCACATCCTATTAATTATTCATAACAAATAAAGTTTGTGACCAATCAACTTATCATATTTAATTATATTCAATACAAGGTAAAACAATTAAAATCACTGGAAACTAATGCAAAGACAGATGTCAAGTGCATATACTCCAATTAAGAGCAGCATATCAACGACTTTGTGTGTGTGTGTGTGTGAGAGAGAGAGAGAGAGAGAGAGAGGGAGCATAAAAAAGTAGCAGTATTACCGACTCGCTAAAACAAACAATTGAGATTGAACTGTCACATCATGATGTTCTATAATCTTTACAAGTTTTCATATTAAGGTTATATTAGTAATATTCATCATATAATTCTCAAAGGTGTTTTCAGCTTCCTCTTGAGCATAAACTATGGAGCTTAAAAATTAAAAGTCCAAGATTATAAAGGCTCACTGGAAACCCAATCAATTTATAACAACAATATTATTTTGGTGAATTTTTAATGTAAAATTGTAATATTTTTGGGTAATGAAATTATTTCGAAACGCTTGCTAGAATTATTTACCCAGAAATAGCAATATATGTTGTTTTTAACCGATTGTAGCAACGTGCATACGTTATATAAGAGACAACATGGAAATTGATAAAAAAAAATTAGGAAAATTATAATCACAAGTAAAATAATACCTGCTGAAATATCCGGACACCGGTCCACCTAGTCAACGCCAATGCACCAATGAATTAATTTCGACCGAGAAGTACTCCAAAATCAAGGCGAAGTGAAAGTTTTATGAAATGGAAACGAATAAATCTTATGGTACTATGCAATTGTTACAATAGAAAACATTCTTTTTAGAAAAAAACAATTTACAATAGAAACCCAAATCTGGAAAACAGATAATTTAATTTGAATAGAAAGATCTCATAGCAAAATATTTCAAAAACTAAAAAAAAGACTTGACCCTATAGGAACAAAATCTTTTAGACGTATATGTAAATCTTGAAAAGTATCAACGACACTAAAAAACTCAAATCTTACCAACATATAGTCATTACCTCAAATACGTAGTTTAGTTCCCAAACCATCACTCTTTATCGTTAAGTTTTAATGCTGAGTCAGCCGATCCAGACCCTTTAATTTTTCTAGGTTAGCAATATTGTTAAGATCATTATTCAGACAAAAGCTTTTTTCAATGTACGATAAATCATTCTCTAAATGTGACTTAGTACATCCTTCACAAGATAAATAACAAATCTGACAAGACATCCATTTATTTAATCCCATATTCGTAATAACAAAGGCGACTAATGGGGTCACAAATGGAACTGAACAAACGAGTGTACTTATTGCGAGCTTAAAGAAAAAAATTCATGGTCTGTAATCATTATTATATAAAGTCAAGAAATAAGTAATTACATGACCCTAGTTGAACATTAGAGTGTGAGTAAAACTTACCTCACCATGTCGTTGGCTTCCCCTTCCAACAAAACGTAAATATAAATGAACAGAAAGGTGAAAGTAGGTGTGATGAAAACCTGTTTATCTCCCAAACAAAGAATCTGGACTGAAATATGGTAAAGTTCAATCCTAATGCGTTTCCTTGTCTGTAACATGAAACACACTAAAAAGTTTTATAAGACTTCAAAAACGTATTATATAACCAAGATGGGTTACAATAAGTGAATGACATATTAGACCATATAAATCATGATACTATTATTAATGATTTTACATTTTGAGAAAAATATTTCTGTTTCAATATATTAGTAGAGTCTATATTGTATTAATTTTAAGTTGTTGTTTTGGCTTATACAGGATTGTCGCTCTTTGAAAGTATTTCTGTTCTTTATTTTATATATTATATAAGCTAACCTTTTACGTCTTTTAAAGGGCTTGTTTTTGCCTTGGCCCAAAATTTATGTGGATCATCAACCTGCTTTTAATTAAGTTCTTCCATTAAACCCTTCTATTGGAGTACTGGTAATTCGTTACACCCATTGAGAACATCGACTACATTCATCCCCACCGCTTTTGCTTTTCAGTAATTGCTGAAAGTAATCATCAGGTGTGTACAATTTGCCACACATCTTATCATTGTTATATGCATATAATTCGAATTTATTTTCTTTAACTTCTAGTTTACCACTTTACCTGCGCATTACATTGTCTTTTTTTATCTTTTATCCGCATTCTTTGCTGACGGATCTATCTAATTGTTCCTTAGCTTTAGTCATGTTTGGGGAATTGGAGGATGAATAACGAAATTGGCTGACGGCTCTATCAAAGTTGTTTTAAATCGGTGAATGAGATTTATTTCGTAGCTTTAGTCATGTTTGGTAAAGGATCTTTTTTGTTGAAGATGGGATTTATTTCGTAATGAGAATCTGCCTGAAGAACCAGTGAATCAGGGTATTCTGTCATTGTAATTCTGTGTGAAATCTTTAGCTACGATTTTTAAATCTCAGTGTACCATTAAGGATTTCTAATATCCCATGATCAAAGGATTTGAACAAAATCATAGCAGTTGAAATCCCTCAAGTTCTATAACCAAACAAAGCCTCTGGAGCTATTTCAATTCAAAATTCTTCAAATCCCAACGACCTCCCAGAATCAAAATGTCAGACAACGTTCCTGTCGAAGTCCAAGTGCAATTCATGAAAAGACTTCCTGTGAAGTCATTGCTTCAATTCAGATCAGTTTCAAAACGATGGAAGTCTTTGATTGACAGCCGTGAGTTTATTGGTGGCTACGGCGTCCGCGAAACTCAGCCACTGCGTCAACTTGTATTGTACACAGATGCATTACGCCGTGAGGAAACATATGTTTCGTTGGTTGATGATGAGACCTTCGTCAAACAAAAGACTGCTCCGACTATTTCTGTGCTCGCTAAACTACTTATGATGTCATTCATGTCACGCGTGGTGGGTAGCTCTCATGGATTGTTGTGTTTATACGGCAATTATTCATCATATCATACTGGTTGCAGATCTGAAGGGACAATGGTTGTTCTTTGGAATCCTTCGATTAGAAAATCAATTGGTATACTCGTACCAGATATATGTGGGGGGCTTGGAACTCTTCTTGGTTTTGGGGTTTGTCCTAACACTAGTGACCCTACGGTTGTCATGATTAGTGTTGGGGTAGCTCAGGTTTTCACATTGAGCTCAGGTAGTTGGAGAATTCTTTCTGGCAATCTGCTAAATAAATCTATTATTTTCACATGGAGTCAAGTAGTTATAGATAGGTTTATTTATTGGGTTGCTTATGATAAGATGATGAAAAATCATTTTGTGTCATTTGATATGGCTACTCATGAATTTAGAATGGTAGACGTGCCAGACAATTTAGCATGCCGATACTCTTCCGGGGATTTGGCGATCTTTAAGGTATCTGAGGCTCTTGCGGTGCTTAAATACAAGAGAATGGGGACAGGAGGTTGGCATGTATGGATCATGGATCATGGTGTTTCAAACTTGTGGACAAAGCTAGTCTCCATTGACAACGTACCAGGTGAAAGAATTAGGAGTTTACTGGGATTTACAAAGAGGAGTCGACCTATATTTGAAAGGGATGATGTTCGCGCAGGGAGAAAGAGTTCCATGTTTGTCTATGAACCATGCTCACAAGACATCAATGATATCAGGATTTACGGAAAACAGGATTCATTTTTTGTTGGCTGCTACATGGAAAGCCTTCTTTTGCTTGACCAGTCGGATGGTAGTGTTTATCTTGAAAATAGTCTTGGACCGATGGATTGCCAGTTGTGGATTAATTCATTGCCCAAGAAGGAAGTGGAGGTTGCAAGTCGACCAACAAATCGTCGTTTTCGCGTTTCTTCGTTGCTAAAAAAACTTCGTAAGATCTTCTAAATTTATTTCAAATTGGTTTAAATAATGCTTAATGCCTGGGTTTTAAACTATCAACCTGGGTTTTTTCTTCTTTTTTTTTCGAGCGTTTTGTTCATGGTTTTAGTCCGAATCAGATCGACTATTTGTTTAGTGTAGGTAATAAGCAATCTATTAGACAATTAATTTGAAGTGCTTGGCTATTTCAGTTAAAGTTTTGCTATTCAGTTAGAATTGATCATAAAGGACTTGTTTTTAATTAGAGTCTTGTTTGAGGTTTGACTTTTTGTTAGAATTTCCTCAAAGCAGCACAGCATTTTGTTTGACTTGATAAGAAAGAAAGAGGATTCCATGTGTGCTTCTAAATTTATGATAGAATCAACACCTTTGAAACAATCACAATGAAGTCCATGGGCTGTGATTCCTTCCTGGAACACAAGAAGCTTGTGTTTGGTTGTGAAGGCTGCTGAAAAAGCACCACTAGCGGTGAGGAAGATAAATCTAAAGCACTGTATGTTTATGCTAATTAAGAAACAAATTTAACTTTTAAGTACCTTCTGTTTATATAAGAAGTCATTCAATGGGTATGAAACAGTTTCAACCATTAATTTGGATCATACGGAGTTAACTAACAAGTTTCCCCTAACCAGGTTGAAGGTGGATGTTGAAACAATACTGTATATGTGGTGATGTTGATTTCGTTGCCGTCACTAAAAGCAAGATCTAATCCTTTCCAGAAAATTAAAAACAGTTTCTAGTATTCTAAAAATAGTCATAAAGTAAGTGTCTAAGCTTCCCAAGACGGACTTCAATTAAGTCCAGTGACCACCAATGGAAAGCATATTAACATTCCATTTAAAAGCTTTTTCTTAAATCGGTCAATCACCGCTATCCAACCATCTATACTAGACATGTTAGACCAATTGGAAGAGCAATATATTTATATTTAATTGGAAAGGAGTGTTGGTTGAAGCCATAAGCAACACATCATCCAAGAAAAAACATCGTAACAACCGAACGAAATTTTGCACATCCAAGGCAGCGTTTGAATGAAATAAATGAGGGAGATTTAAACTTGCATCCCGAATATTCGTGCCTTTGAAATAACGATGCGCTACCACATACCCGATAGCAACACGCAAACCCTCCATAGTTATAATGAACACAAATAGAGATAATGATCACCCTGTCTCAAACATATGTGCAACTAGAATTCCACGGCTACTATTAACAAAAACAAAGGACCAAGACGAGATAAAACATGACTTAGTCTATCCATTTCAAACCGAACCAAAACACATAAACATATCATCTCCTTGAGAAAGCCACTGCTTTAGAAATCGTAAGCCTTATCAACATCCACCTTGAACACTACACGTTTTTCCTTCTTCTTCTTATACCATTCGACGATCTCATTTACCATCAAATCAAAGGGATGTCCATAATTTGGCGGCCTTTAATAAAGGTATAATGGTTAATGCTAACAACATTATTCACCACCCTAGCCAATATGTTAGCTAAAATCTTAGCAGTAATTTTATATTGCAACCCAATAAGGCTAAATGGTCTAAAGTCCTTCATGAAAATAGGATTGTCTATTTTGGAAATTAACATGATTAAAGCCTAGTTACACCCATCGATAATATGACCGTTTCCATGGAAATCAGTGACATAGTCGACATTGTCATTCTTTAACAAGTCTCAATACCTTTTCAGAAAAGGGAAAAGAGAACCCATCAGGGTCCGACGCTTCCTTAACCTCGAATTCTGAATAAATCCATTCCAATAGATCCCTCTAGATTGAGTACAGTCTTCTGAATCTAGAGCACCATTTAAGTATAAGAATCTTGTCAATACTTTGAAATTATTCTTTAAGAAAGAATAAAAATACATTTTTATGGGAATTGGGTTTGAAATACAATCACACCACCAACCATTGACCCTCTAATCGATATTTGTCTTCTTTTCTTTTTATCATATCATATGACAAAATTTTGAGTTCTCATTTCTTTCGGTATCTCATTTAATCATAAGCTTTTTGAGCCAAGTCTAAACTTTCCTCTATCTCAATATATCATTTCATCGTTTAGTAATATCCTATCATGGAAAAATTAATTATGAATGTGTGAAAAGATGACTTCAAAAAGCAATTGAATTATTATCATGTGGGCCCTACATGAATAGTAATCAAATTCAATTCCAATTTGATTTGCACGTTGTTCTCCAAAAGCGGCGCCCACAATCCGTCTTCAAAATTACAGCGCTCACATTTTCTCTTTTCAATATTCAACGAAATGATTTCAGACTTTCATCCCTATATATAGGGATGATCATTTCCAAACAATTCGTTCAAAACCATTTGAGTGATATATATACATAGATATATATTGTGAGGCTCTGTGTA
Source organism: Cichorium intybus (assembly GCA_023525715.1). NCBI lineage: Eukaryota > Viridiplantae > Streptophyta > Magnoliopsida > Asterales > Asteraceae > Cichorium > Cichorium intybus. The sequence continues at coordinate 112,710,084 of CM042014.1, read as the reverse complement.
TTAAAGAAAAGAGAGATATATATTTTCAGTTCCAAACCTTGTAACCTCCTCATTTTTCTCATATAGTGATCATCATCGGTTGTGCCCGTGGTTTTTTCCCGAAAGGGTTTTTCCACGTTACATCCTTGTGTCCACATTTATTTTTCCTTTATCGTATTATTTTATTTTATTGTCGATATAACTTATTCTTAACAAGTGGTATCAGAGCCACGTTGTTTTCTATACTCATTCTCAATTTATTGAGTATTATATCGACATGGCTACTTTGAAATACGATATTCCATTGTTGGATCGAGATACAAGATTTTCATTATGGCAAGTAAAAATGCGAGCTGTATTGGCTCAGTTGGACCTTGATGATGCTTTATTAGGCCGAGACAAAATGCCTGCGTCTTGGTCAGATGAAGAAAAGGATTGTAAAGATCGTAAGGCTCTCTCTCATATCCATCTTCATTTATCTAACAATATTTTGCAGGAAGTTTTGAAAGAAACTACTGCAGCCTCTTTATGGCTAAAATTGGAACAAATTTGCATGACCAAAGATCTCACAAGTAAGATGCACCTTAAACAAAAATTATTTTCGCTTAAGATGCAAGAAGGTGGATCATTGCTGGATCATCTTTCGATGTTTAAAGAGATCATCACTGATCTTGAAGCTATGGAGGTAAAATATGATGAAGAGGATTTGGGTTTAATTCTTTTATGTTCTTTGCCTAGTTCTTATTCAAACTTTAGAGATACCATATTATATAGTCGTGATACTTTAACACTTCACGAAGTTTATGAAGCTTTGCATGCCAAAGAAAAGATGAAAGATATGGTATCCACTGAAGGTTCAAGTTCTAAAGGAGAAAGTCTGGCAGTTCGTGGCAGACCAATAGATAAGAATGATTCCAAAGGCAAGAACAAAAGAAATTCTAGAAGTAAATCTAGATCCAGACGTTCCAAGTCATGCAACTATTGCAAAAAGGAAGGACATGATATCTCTGAATGTTACAAGTTGAAAAACAAGGAAAAAAGAGCTTCTAATCAAAATCACAAACCAAATCAAGATGATGAAGGAAAAGCTACTTATGCTGCTGAAAATAATTCTAACGGTGATGTTCTTGTAGCTTTTGCAGGAATCCTAAAAACCAATGATGAATGGATTCTTGACTCAGCTTGTACTTTTCACATGAGTCCAAACAGAAGCTGGTTTACAAATTATCAACCTATAGAAGGTGGCTCCGTATTGATGGGTGATAATGAACCATATAAAGTCACTAGAATTGGTTCAATTCAAATCAAGATGTTTGATGGTGTTGTCAGAACTCTGTCTGATGTTCGACACGTTCCAGGTTTGAAAAGAAACCTTATTTCTTTAAGTACTCTTGACCTTAAAGGGTACAAATATTCCGGTGAAGGTGGAGTTTTAAAGGTTTCTAAAGGAGCTTTGATTGTGATGAGAGCTGATATTAAATCTGCAAACCTGTATCATCTACAAGGTAGTACAGTAACAGGTAATTCTAATGTTACTTCAAATTCATCTACTGATACTACTAACCTGTGGCATATGCGTCTTGGGCATATGAGTGAACTTGGTTTGACAGCATTAAGCAAAAGAGGATTGCTTGATGGCCAATGCGTTGGCAAACTGGAATTCTATGAACACTGCATATTTGGCAAACACAAGAGGGTGAAATTCAACACCTCGGTACATACTACAAAAGGCATTTTGGAGTATGTACATGCTGATTTATGGGGACCATCTCAAGAAGCATCACTAGGAGGTGCTCGCTATATGTTGACAATTATTGATGATTATTCAAGAAGAGTTTGGCCATATTTCTTGAAGCTTAAATCTGAAGCATTCTCTGCATTCAAAGAATGGAAAGTCATGGTGGAAAACCAAACTGGTAAGAAGGTCAAAAAGCTTCGCACAGATAATGGTATGGAGTTTTGTTCAAATGAATTTAATTCATATTGTAAACTAGAAGGAATTGTTAGACACTACACCGTTTCACACACTCCTCAACAAAATGGTGTAGCTGAACGTATGAACAGAACCATTATTTCAAAAGCCCGTTGTATGTTATCTAACGCAGGATTATCTAAGCGTTTTTGGGCAGAAGCTGCTTCTACTGCATGTTATTTAATTAACATGTCACCTTCTATTCCACTTGATAAAAAGACTCCTATTGAGGTATGGTCTGGCTCCCCAGCAAACTATTCAGATTTAAGAATTTTTGGTTGCCCTGCTTATTCTCACGTTGATAATGGAAAATTAGAGCCTAGGGCAATTAAATGTATCTTTCTTGGTTACAAGTCTGGTGTGAAAGGATATAAGTTATGGTGTCCTGAAACTAAAAAGGTCGTGATTAGTAGAAATGTAGTATTTAATGAATCAGATATGCTACATAAAGATTCTCCTACTAATATTCCTGTTGAGAGTCAACAAAAGACAAGTGTGCAGGTGGAGCAATCTGTTGACTCAGAACATACACCAAAAAAAGAAAACTCTATTGATCAAAATCCATCAGTTGAGCAAGAGTCTTCTACTCCTACTCCTACTCACCAACCATAACGTTCTATAGCAACTGATAGACCTAGGAGGGTCATTCATCCTCCCAAGAGACTGATAGAAGAAGCAAACATTGTTGCTTATGCTTTAAACGTTGCTGAAGAAATTGAAGGTATCAAAGAACCTTCAACTTATACGGAAGCCATTACTTCAGAACATTGCAACAAATGGATAATTGCCATGCATGATGAAATGGAATCTCTTGAAAAGAATGGCACTTGGGAGTTGGTGAAATTACCAAAAGAAAAGAAGCCTATCCGCTGCAAATGGATTTTCAAAAGAAAAGAAGGTATTACTCCTAATGAGGAAGCAAGATTTAAAGCAAGGTTAGTTGCTAAAGGCTATAGCCAAATTCCAGGCATTGATTTTACTGATGTCTTCTCTCCTATTGTTAAGCATAGCTCAATTCGTACTTTACTTAGTATTGTTGCCATGCATAATTATGAGCTTGAGCAGTTAGATGTCAAAACTGCATTTTTACATGGTGAATTGGAGGAAGATATTTATATGGAGCAACCTGAAGGCTTCATTATCCCTGGAAAAGAGAACTTAGTATGTAGATTGAAGAAATCTCTTTATGGGTTAAAGCAGTCCCCAAGGCAATGGTATAAGAGGTTTGACTCTTTTATGCTATCTCAGAATTTTAAAAGATCAGATTATGATAGTTGTGTTTATTTTAAGTCAATCAATGGTTCATCAATATATCTGCTTCTTTATGTTGATGATATGTTGATTGCTACGAAAGATAAACTAGAGATAGCAAAACTGAAAACACAACTAAGCAATGAGTTTGAAATGACGGACTTAGGTCCAGCCAAGAAAATTCTTGGTATGGAAATTACTCGTAACAGACAGCATGGAAAACTATACCTAAGTCAAAAGAGGTATATTGAGAAAGTTCTTCAAAGATTCAACATGCATAAAGCCAAGCCAGTCAGTACTCCATTAGCTGCACATTTCAAACTGTCTTCAGCATATTGTCCAAAGACAGATGATGAAATTAATAACATGGCGAAAGTTCCGTATTCTAGTGCAGTTGGTTCTCTAATGTATGCCATGGTATGTTCTCGCCCTGATTTATCTCACGCTTTAAGTGTTGTTAGCAGATATATGGCTAACCCAGGAAAAGAGCATTGGAAAGCTGTTCAATGGATTCTTAGGTATTTATGCGGTACTTCCAATGCATGTTTACAATTTGGAAGTTCTGGTGAAGGACTGGTGGGCTATGTAGATTCTGATTATGCTGGAGATTTGGACAAAAGAAGATCTTTGACATGTTATGTCTTTACCATTGGTGGATGTGCTGTGAGTTGGAAGGCAAGTCTACAGACCACTGTTGCCTTATCTACAACTGAAGCAGAATACATGGCAATTTCTGAAGCTTGTAAGGAAGCTATTTGGTTAAGAAATTTATACGGTGAACTTTGTGGAGACACATCTCCCACAAAGATTTTTGTGATAGTCAAAGTGCTATTTATCTCACAAAAGATCAAATGTTTCATGAGAGGACGAAACATATTGATGTACGTTATCACTTTATTCGAGATGTTATTTCCAAAGGTGATATTCAAGTTCAAAATATTAGCACTCATGACAATCCGGCGGATATGATGACGAAGCCGGTTCCAGCAACTAAGTTTGAGCTTTGCTCAAGCTTGGTTGGTATGACAATCTAATTCCAAGGATTGTCGGCACACGATGATTTTATAATGAGGAGTTCTACAAGAGGAAATTCGTCTCAAGGTGGAGTTTGATTACTTATTGCTTTTAAAGTCAAGGTGGAGATTGTGAAAAGATGACTTCAAAAAGCAATTGAATTATTATCATGTGGGCCCCACATGAATAGTAATCAAATTCAATTCCAATTTGATTTGCACGTTGTTCTCCAAAAGCGGCGCCCACAATCCGTCTTCAAAATTACAGCGCTCACATTTTCTCTTTTCAATATTCAACGAAATGATTTCAGACTTTCATCCCTATATATAGGGATGATCATTTCCAAACAATTCGTTCAAAACCATTTGAGTGATATATATACATAGATATATATTGTGAGGCTCTGTGTATTAAAGAAAAGAGAGATATATATTTTCAGTTCCAAACCTTGTAACCTCCTCATTTTTCTCATATAGTGATCATCGTCGGTTGTGCCCGTGGTTTTTTCCCGAAAGGGTTTTTCCACGTTACATCCTTGTGTCCACATTTATTTTTCCTTTATCGTATTATTTTATTTTATTGTCGATATAACTTATTCATAACAAGAATGCACTCTCCTTAATCAATAGCCTTGTTTATGTCACCTATTTTAGTACGTAACTACAGTTTTCGGCCCCAATAAGTGTCATTCTTTGAGCTTTGTTTTCAAAACTTTCAACTTAACCTTCAACTTGATGAAACTGTTACCACATTCAAAGTAGTAATTTTCCAGCCTGTGCCTAAGAAGCTCATAAAAACCATCAAAGTCCATCCAAGAGTTACAAAGCTTAAAGGGACTTCAACCATAATCCAAATTATCATTTTAACATAATTGGGCTATGATTTGATGCCAAACGATCCAATGCACAAGCATGAATAGTCGGAAATAATTTATTTGAAAACCAAAAACAGTCTAACTTACTCATTTTCATACATTGGTTGTTGACCCACGTGAAATTTCTTCCACCCATCATGAAGCCGACCGAAGCCCATCCGTAATGAAATTACTAAACAAAGAAGCCAAATTTTGACTAAAAATGGATCAATACGTCTCCAATGCTTCACAAACAACATTAAAGTCCCCCAAAATAACATAAACACCCTTTCTCCGATTCGTGAAAACAACAAAATAATTGCAAATGGATCTTTTGCTCGACTCATTTTGGTGGGCAAATGGGCATAAAAATTAACCATGAGGCATTTTAGATAAAGAATCACCCACTTCCATAATAACAACATTTTACGTACAAATGCCATATTGGTAACGACCAAAAGATCTCAAATAGAAAGAATCCCTCGGAACGAGCCCTAAGACAAATACACGCATAATCAACATAAAATTTCCATCATACTATTTACTTTAAAAAAATGAAACATTGTCATCAAACGTTTCTTGAATTCCCAATAAACTAATATTGTGCCCATACACAAACGTTTAACCTAACTCAACTTCTTTGATTTTCCAACTCCATCAAGTCATCAACATTTAGAGACATGATATTTATTTCATACATTCTTGGACACTAATTTAGTTCATAGTTTGGGACTATGATTTAAGTGGAGTTAGGTTAAACGTTTAGACAACTTAGAAAGTAACCATATAGATTTAAGCGTGCATAGATAACCTTAGACATATAAATTGACATCTCACTTTATTCCATGATTTTTTGTCTTTGTAGCTCTAGAACTACTTTCAAAAAGCTCTTATAATTGATAACAATGTTAGTGGACCTATGCCTAGGGATTTAACGATCTCGTATCGTTCCTGATTTGCTTGTGCTCCGACACGCTTGAAGCAATTCTTGAGTTTAGAGGACGTGTCAGCAAACGTTAGGCTATCGATCTCACTAGATCGGGATTGCAGTGGAAAAGGAAGAAGATTTGTGTTTAGATTTGACATCTATAAGACAAAGTTTTAGTTTACTTAGTTTGAGTCTTAATCCTTTTAAATAATTACCCAATTTATTTACTAAGGCTAGGATCCAAAATCTCCCAATTGTGATGTGAAAAGGGATGCCGTAATCACACCAAAATGGTCATTAAGGTAGATAAAACTCTTTGTCAATTTCATTCACTATGAAACTCCTAGATTTGTGAGATTCATTTACTACAGTCAATGGCATGTTAATCTCGTTTGTGCTCATCTCAAATTCATGACACGGATGTCGTGGATCATGAATCAGACGGTGAATTGACCATGAAGAACCCGCATTATGCTCGACTCAATATACACTTGAGAATCGAGAGTGTCACATCACCTTTAAGTAGAACCTTATCTGGTGTCTCGGTTAACAACACAGCTCCACCAGCAGGTCATAAAGAGAATGTGTGTTTCTCATGGATAGCATATAGTTCACATTGTATATAATTAAAATGGGTTTTCATTTTAATACTTTAAGTTAATACTTTTAACTTAGAGAGAAGCATTGCCCTATCATACCCTTTCGGTAACTTCGCATAAAAAAAGGTGCTGGGCGGTGAAGGTGGTAGGCAATGAATGCCGTTTAAAAACCAACCTCATTCAAGTTCATGAGAACCTTCCTTCAAACCCATACGTGATTTTGTGGGTGAGTCTAGTCATGGTTTGACCAATGTTTTTGCTTTAAATTTTATATATATATATATATATATATATATATATATATATATATATATATATATATATATATATATATATATATATATATATATATATATATATATATATATATATATATATATATAACTATATATATTTTAAACAATTTAAAATATTTTATTTAATTAATTCAATTAATATTATTTAAAAATTAATTAAATAAACAATTATATCATATTGGAATAACCAAATTAAGGCAACAAGCATATAAGGCAGTTAAGCAAGTTAGGAAACTTGCAAGGCAAGCTATGGCAGTAACCCTAGCCGCTAGGTATCATGCAAAGGTTAAGGAAACCCTTCCTAACCCTAGAATTTTCGACAACAAGCAAGGAGGCACAAAAACTTGTGGGTTTTTCGAAAATACATGCATACACAAGAACATTCAAGTTTCTATCATAAACCCTAATATCATAACATGTTTAAATCCAAAAATTCTAGCATAACCCTATGCAAATTTCGACTTTAACAGCATGCAACAAATCATATTCAGTAGTTTATGATCAAAGTGTAGATAACATATAAACATAGGCTCTGATACCACTGTTGGGATTCGATCATATTAACACACAACTCATGCAGCGGAAGACAATCAAGATCAAATCATAAATATTCCATGAACATTGTTCAGGATCATGCAGTTCCTAAATGTTATTGCTACTCAAAACATAAACATAATATACCTCAGCAAGTCTCCTTCTTTGTGCTCTGGCCAAGGCCACGATTGCAAGGGATGATCAGGATCCAAAGTAAAATCCATCTAATGATTCACACCAGTGATCTCCAGAAAACCAGACAGATCAAACTTTCTTCAACAGAAAGGAGGCAAAGATCAAAACCCTAGAGAGGGATTGATTTCGCAGAAAGGGAGAGGGATGGGAGAGGAGGCGGCATAGAAGAGAGGAAGGGATGCCTTAGGGTTGAACCCCAAGGCCTCTATTTATAATGCATGGGCTCCTATGGTTTCAAACTTTGGAGCCTTTTGGCGGCCGCACCCCTTGGACTTGCTTTCTTTGATTAAACCTTTAATCAGTTACAATCTAGACCCTTTAATTGATTCTAAATTAATTCTATCAATTAATTTATTGATCTAGTTTCTAATTAATTTATTTCTCAATAAATTAACGAACTAATAATCCTTTCTTTTATTTCTTTTTACTCTGTTTATTTTTCTGGGTCATGAGGGCAACCCAAAAGGACACCCTGCTGTTATTAGAAATATTACCATCAGTTGATGATATTGGACACTCATTCCGACAAGCACTAGACCCGACACCCTATATTGACATCAATGTATGAATAGTAGACATAACGGAGAGTAGTGAACCAGAAAATAATGAAATCAAGGATGGCAAGTGAGGTGACATATGGTGTGATGATGGCAAGTGAGGTGACATATGGTGTGATGCACTAAAATCTAATATCCATAAGAATGAAGTAATACATGAGTTACTAGAAGATTACAAACTTGAATGAAACATAGATGTTGACATGACATCAGGATTGAAGGCAAGGAACTGTCTACACTGCTCAAAAACTTCAGGATCCAAAGCTGACGGGGGTTTGATCATAGCATTAGTCTCTACAGAAGATGCATTAACAACAATAAATTGTAATGGACAAAACTGTGGAGCAGAAGGACGTGCCTAGAACTATCCATATAGTATATTTTGTTGTGGAAGAAAAACTATCCAGGGGGTCATTGCTGTTGTTTTCCCTTACAAATAACAAAGGACACTTGAAACTTCCAATGATTTTTCTGTTTACAAAAGGACAGTCATCAAATGTCACTTTCAGTCAAGACTGATTTGAGGCCTAGAGTGTCAAAACATCAGGAGTGGTGGTTGTTTTAGACCCTTCATTAGCTTGAGATTTTATATGAGCTTTTTCAGCAATCAACACATGAAGAACTGAATCGACGATGGGAAGAGGAGTGTGTGTGTATGTGTGTGTGTGTGAAGCACCAAGCCACCATCCAGGTGGTTTCAATTCATTACATGTCTGGTCCTTTAGACATAATCATAATACCGTCTGATTTTCGCCGTTAGACACAGACACATGCCCCTTAGGTGAGAGTATTATTTTTATATTAATTCTTTGAGACGAGGGTTTATAACGTTCACCTCACAATCAAATATCTTTTAATCCGCATGCCTTTTTTACCTTCTTCTCCGTTTTGCTACATCTTTCCTCCAATTTCTCTAAAAAAGTCGCTGTTATGTTGAACCAAGAGTGCAATGAATTGAAATCACAAGACCAGTGGCATGGTGTTTTTCATAGTTGTCTTCAAAGAGAATTTTTGTAAACCAAGAGGACCAGTTTTGAAAATTTGTGTATAACAATTTAAAGATATACAATTAAAAGTAAATAATAACAAAATTAAGCATTTTTAAATTTTAGAGACCACTTCACGGCTTTACCATTTAAAGATGAGCTTGAATACGAAAAACAATAACAAATCTTAAAACATTTTACAAATATAACGCCAACAACCGAAGTAAATGATTTGGGAAGGAAATATATAAATGTCAGACAAATCGTATAATCTTTATTCCCGCCACCTGGAAAACATTGCCGCGCTCATTCGTTCTAAAAATCGTTTCTTTAAATCATCCTTTCTCGCTTGTCCGTCCATTTATATAAGCCCTAGAAATTCCTATCACGAACCATCTCCCACAACTAAAATGTCAGACAACCTACCTTTGGAAATCCAAGTAGAAATCATGAAAAGACTGCCTGTGAAGTCCTTGCTTCGATTCAGATCTGTTTCAAAACCATGGAAGTCTCTTATTCACAGCCATGAATTTATTGCTGGTTACAACGTCCTCCAAACTCAGCCTCAGCGCCTACTTGTATGGCATGAAAATCCAGACACTGAAGAAAAGCATGTTTCGTTTGTAGATGATGAAACTTTCGCCCAGCAAGAGTTCAATGCGACTGTTCCGGTGCTCAGTAAACTACTTAATGACTCACGAGTGGTTGGTAGCTCTCAGGGATTGTTGTGCTTGCACAGTTATTATCGAGTTCCTGGTCATTCTGGTTACAACTCTGTAAGGGATATGATTGTTTTTTGGAATCCTTCAATTAGAAAATCAGTAGGTATAGCTGTGCCTGGTGTATTACGTTGGGGGCTTGAAACCATTCTAGGTTTCGGGGTTTGTCCTATCACTAGTGACCCCACCATTGTTAAGATTTCCCAGGTTAATCTTAATTGGGAAATGAGAAGTAGGGGTGCCGTCCCTTGGGTAGTCGAAGTTTTCACATTGAGTGCAGGTTGTTGGAGAATCCCTACTAGCAATCTGCCTAATAAATCAATTAAAATCACATGGTCTCAGGTTGTTTTAGACAGGTTTATTTATTGGCTTGCTTTTGATAAGATGGTTGCTGCTGATGGTGGTTTGTCTAGAAAAAGTCTTATTATGTCATTTGATATGACTACCCAAGAATTTAGAGTGATAGACCTACCAGAGAGTTTAGCACACCAGTCATACATGAAATTGTCCGTGTCTAAGGTATGTGAGTCTCTAGCCGTGCTTGAATATTGTACAAACATGAAGAAACAAGTTTGTAATGTATGGGTGATGGATAGTGGTGTTCCGAATTTGTTTACAAAGCTACTCACCATTGACACACGGTATGCATCAATGAAGACACTGGGATTTACGAGAAGTGGTGAACCTATAATGCAAGCAAAAGATTATTATAAAGAAGCAGTTGCGCTTGTTGTCTATAACTCCAGCTCGGGACACCTCAATGATATCGGGATTGACGGAAATTATGGCTCATTCTTTGTTGACTCCTACATGGAAACCCTACTTCTTCTTGATCAGTCACATTGTCGTGTTTATTCTAACATTAATTGACGATGACTGATGGCGGCCATATTGCACCTTGTGTAGCTAACAAGATATGAGTTATTGACCAGACAAGCAAAATAAGTCAAGGTGATATGGTATATCATGATGGATGCGCCAAACTTGTGAGCAGGAGAAACCACTTTCATTTCTTGTAATTGCTCATCAATGCTTAATGTGGAAAAGTAATGCCATTCTTGGAATTAATAATTTTGAGATTGTAGATGCATCGATATATATTACATTATAGGGGTTTGTTTCTCAAGTTTATCGCAATCATGCCTTTTATAGGTGAAAAGTTAATATTTCATCGACGTCGTCATTGAGGAATATAAGGGTTTGTTTCTCAATAGCTGGTGTGTCCAGGAAACATTCCCATAACCGAGAGCTCAATTGACTGTTGCGTAACAGGACGCCAATCTTGTGGATGACTAGATGATAGTTTTACTTCTCTTCATTGTGTTGGATGCACTTTCTAGATTCACGACTTTCTATATAGACATACTTTTTGCTCCTACATCTGGCTCTATGTTGGTCATCGTTTATTTAAATTTCTTTTACGAAGTTAAGACTTATAAGTGATATATTTTCTAGTGCGGCGAGAGTTATTCTTGTTATATTGATTCACGTTATCCACGCTACTTGTGGCACATGCAAAGTGACATGAGTGTTTGGGTTCTCAGACTCCAATAAAACTAGTTCGTGTATTTTTGGTGTTCGAAGCTTTAATTGTTGGTTGAATGTGTCAAGATGATGCTTTTCCACAATTTCAAACAGATATCGTTGTAACGTATCCAATATAATATTCCCAGTGGAAGTCAAACATCTTGTGAAGGCAACCGCATTTCCTTATATTCTCGTTACTTGACAAAAAGTAGAAGATGAAATTATTAGAAAAGCTGTTCATCAAAATTCTTTTTCTTCATACAAGCATTCATTCCTCATGGTAGTGTTGATACATTGCCTTCTCATTCTACTTGACAAAAAGTCAGAATGCAAATGATCATTATTAGGTATAAGGATCTATACCACACAAAGACACAACTTAAAGATGCAAATAACACAAGGAATTAACGTGGTTCTTACTATCAACATGATCGGCCAATCCTTGGACGAACTAGATAGAGACATTATTAGTGGTAGCCGTCAACAAGGTTCATTGGCGGAACCCTTAAGGGGCCTACGGAGACCATGCCCCCATATTGTTAATGTGTTAACATCTCACACTGTGAATCTTGAAGAGTTTCAGTTGCTTAGATGTGGATTTATGAGACCAAATATGTTTAACATAATTTCAAACATATCAAAAAGATGGAAAATAACGTCGACACCGAGATAATTGGTTATGTGATGAATGAGAAGATTAACAAACTGAACTACCAAATGGAGTTAAATCAAACTGATCATCATCGTCTCGTGCTAGCATCGTCGTAGCTTCGCCCTCACCTGCAACTTTGTTTCTCCGGCGTTGCCTCTCATTTCTGCTTCACCACTCTTTGTCTACTCATTTGGTTAGTCTTTGACTACTCAAATCGAAAAGATGAAGACCACACTAACATATCTTTTGCTGGATTCTCTCCTAGGTTGTAGTTGTACGGAGAAAAGCTTTGAAAAGGGAGGCACATCGTCCAATACAAGATAGATACTTTTATGGGCATGCTAAAAGAACATTATGATGGGACACATGTGTATGGAGGTCAACTCATATAATACACACCCACACACATAGATGAGGTTTATTTAAGATTACCCATACTTTTATGAGAAATCTTATATCCTCCTAATATTTCCTACTACTCATCCTTCTAACCATTTGAAATGATGACAAGTGTCATGTTCAATAAAACTAATAATATTTTAATCTACTTGTCATTATTTCACATGGTTAGGAGGATAGTTGGGAGGAAAAATTAGGAGGATATATGATTTCTCTACTTTTATTGTTAGTTTATTATAATTATAGATAATACGAATATACCATCAATTACTAGTAATATATTATCAAGTTATTATAAATAGAACACATTAATACATAACACGGGAAGACAATTTACTATTACGTTGTTATCCATTTAATATTAAGTTATTGCTATTTATGTTATTCTATTTATGTTGAATTTAAATCTTATAAAAATTTTAATTATTACAATATTATTAAATTAATTGTCACGCGTAAGAATGTTGTGAAATATAGAGACTTTGTCTTTCTAGTATAACGCTAGGTACTAATGTTTGTTTATATAGTTTTGTTTATGAGTTTTGCTTATGCCCCCTTAGTCTTATGGGTTGTGTTCCGCCCTGATATGGTTACAAGAGATAAATATAGAGATCTATTGAAAGACAATCGTTGACTTGTCAGTGATTATGGGCTAAGGCTCACGAGCCCATGACGTGACCATATGATATGGCCAATGGTCATGTACTGCAAATCTTAGTACCGAGAACACCATGCGTGCTCATCGAGCACCAGAACTGCATTATACCAAGCTCCCCGTAGATTTTTTGTTGAGTACCATAGACTTTTCGACTCGAGCAACGCAAATTGTATCACTGCTGCCACCAAAAACCTGTAACAAAAATTTCTTCATTGAACGCTGCAACTAGACCCTGTAAGGGGCAGCTCCCTCTTGTCCGTTGCCCTCTCTTTCGAGACCCCATTGTTAAATTATAGTAGCAACTATGAGGCCATAAACTATATAACCCCGTCTCTTTACATTGGTAGAAAAATGACATTTAATGACAAACGGATTACAATGTATACTCCTCTTAAAAATAATAAAAAAGGTAATATATTAAAAAATGTATGAAAATAATAAAAAAGGTAATATATTAAAAAACAAAAAACAAAAAACAGGTCACCTTTTAAAAATGCGGGTAGAAAATCATCAAAAAGACCAATTTATATTCCTCTTGCAATAACAAGACGAGAAGGCAGACAGCCAACTAGTCAATGAGTGGCCGTATTTCATAGTAAACTTCCTCGTTTCCCGTTGAATGGTTTTGGCAGGAAACAAAACGTTGCACGCCACCGTTTAATATGCGCATTGATGGTAAACGTTGCACGCTTGTCTCCCTTTATATAGTTATAATCCTTAGTTACAAATTCTCATCCTGAACACCCTCCAGATATCAAAATGTCAGACTACTTACCTTTTGAACTTCAAGCGGAAATCATTAAAAAACTTCCAGTTAAGCCGTTAGTTCAATTCAGATCTGTCTCAAAGCGATGGAAGGCTTTGATCGACAGTTCTGAGTTTATTGGTGCTTATAGCCTTGACCAGACTCAGCTGCAACGTCTTCTTGTATGGTATGAAGAGGTTTACTCAGTTACACAACGTTCTTGGAAAAAAGTTGTTTCATTTGTTGATGGCGAAACTTTAAAATCGATTTTTGCCGAACAAAAGATTAATCCGACTGCTCTTGGGCTTGCTAACCCATACAAGGATTTACGGGTTGTTGGCAGCTCTCAAGGATTGTTGTGTTTGTACGAATCATATCGCGGTGATTCTTGTGACAACACAGGAACAACGATGGCCGTTCTTTGGAATCCATCGATTAGAAAGTCTGTTGGCATAGTTGTGCCTGGTGTGTTACATTGGCCGTTGCAACATACCATTCTTGGTTTTGGGGTATGTCCTGTCACCAGTGATCCTACAATTGTTACCAGTGATCCTACAATTGTTAAAATCTCAAATCTTATTAGCATGGAAATGGTAACTACGGCTAGTGTGGTGGTTGAGGTTTTTACATTGAGCACAGGTATTTGGAGAATTGCTTCTAGTAAACTCCCTGATAAACAGGTTTCAGTTACGTCGGATCGGGTAGCTAAAGATAAGTTAATTTATTGGTTTGCTTATCATTGGACCGATGATACTAGTGATGGTCTTGGTGATAATAAGCTGAATTTTTCATTTGATATGACTACCCAAGAAATTAGTCTGATAGAGTTACCAAGTAGTTTTGCACATCAATCATCAAGTTCTTTTTCCATTTCCAAGGTAAGGGAGACTCTTGCGGTGGTTGAATACAGAACAAACAACGAGAAACAAGTTTGTGATGTTTGGATGATGACTCATGGTGTTCCGAATTTGTTTACAAAGTTGTACACCATTAATAACACACTGTATGGCTCTGTTAACATTTTGGGATTTATGAAGAGTGGTGGAGCTTTATTGGAAGCCTCTGATGATTTTTGGGACCCAGTTGACTTTATTCTTTATGAACCCTGTCCAGAAAACTTTAAATATACTGGCTATATATTTGTAGTATACGGTTCAGTTTTTGTTGACTCATACATGGAAACCCTACTTTTGCTTGATCAGCCGGATTCAAGTGTTTACCCTATCGTTACCTGAAGTCAAGCTCTGTTGCCGCATTGCAAAATGTGGAGCAAATAATGGTTACGTATGAGCAGCTACGAAAGGTAAAACAAAAAATTATTCCATTCCAAGTTGAAGGTCAAGCTTCTTAATTAATTTAGGAGTAACCACTTTCATTTTTTCTACCTGTTCTTCAAATCAATAGTGTGGAAGACTAATGAAAGCAATTATGCATAGATGTTAAAACTCCACAATATATGCAACTTAATAATTTATATATGCTCCTAGAAGTGACATGTTTATGTCGAAGATGCTATGAATTTTTGTTCCGTTAAGAGAGCATGCATGTTCACAAATAGTTAATTATTTTTAGGTTCTGTTAGAGCTCTTGCTATGTTATTGTTTGAAATAAAGTTCACAAATTAATAAAAATCGAACAACGAAGCAGTTCTTTTATTAATTAAGAACCAGATTTAAACCGAATAAAACAAAAAATATCTTACTACATTATCACTTGACACTCTCCTATATCTAACCTAACCTAATCTAACTAAAGAGTTAACAAGAACCGATCTGGTAGAACTTGAAAAGCTGAAAGAAGGTTCTTGTTTTAGTATATATATATATATATATATATATATATATATATATATATATATATATATATATATATATATATATATATATATATATATATATATATATATATATATATATATATATATATATATATATATATATATATATATATATATATAATCAGGATCGGGTGAGGACTCTTCTTAAAGTGAGGACTTGCGAGAACACCTTAAAAAAATTGAAAAAAAATATAAAAAAAATATAAATAACAAAATGGATCATAGTACTATATCGGAGAAAAAAAAGATTCAAAAAAAAAGTTTTCGATCATTATTTTTTTTATAATGAAATAATGATCCAAAATAAAAACAGAAAAATTGCATCATTACGTTTTGCAATGATGCAAATTTTTTTTTCAAATTTTTTTGATAATGATATAGTACTATTCTCGATTTTATGATTTGTATTTTTTTTATATTTTTTTTCAATTTTTTTAAGGTGTCCTCGCGAGTCCTCACCGAAAAAAGAGTCCTCACCGGAACCGGACCCTATATATATATATATATATATATATATATATATATATATATATATATATATATGTATATATATATATATATATATATATATATATATATATATATATATATATATATATATATATATATATATATGGGAGGTTAAAATGAAAACAATTATAAAACTGAGAACATGAGAACAAATCTGGACCACCTAATTTTAAAAAATAATAACACGTCAATTAGCCAACGACTACCCTAATCAAATAAAGTATTACTCAAATTTATAAAACAGGGGAGATGAAGGGGGACTGTGGCTTCGTTGACAATGGCGGCAGAAAAATATTTGATTGCAACATGGAGCACGAATCTTGCATCGTCTCCGGCAATGATGGCACCTAGCGAACAGATACATAAGAACCAACAATAATAAGATCGGGAATCGTCGACTTTGATTCTGATGTGATTGCTTCAATTCAACTGCTTCCTATCGATTCTAATGCGGGTTAGTCCGATTGCTTCACCGACTAAACTAACCACCTCAACCTTATATCGATTTCCTTAGGATATGTTTCCGTTTCCAGTGCTACCTTCCGATGGCAATTCAGCTCTCTCTACAGACGCCCTCTTGTTTCCGTTTCACATCAACCACATCGAACATTGATTAACAGGGTATTGTTGAAGTTAGATTATACTTGGGTTGAAATCAGGCTAAGAATTTGAGCCAAGAATGTTACAAATCTGTGGCAAGGAAAACGCACACAACCTGTTCGACAAAATGCCTGACAGAATACCTTTGTCTGAATCGCAATTACTCTCCTGGTCAACATTTACAGTCTCGTGCGGTTCAAACCAAAATTTTCAGCAACCTTCACCGAACCCTCGTCTATGCAGATCTTACACCATGAAAAGTTTCAAAAGAAAAAGATTTGATTAAACATTGTTGGCCATCGCAATCGCCGAAAATCAATATCTTATCAGGTTATTGCTATTAATCGATGTTGAACTTCTATGACATTCATGAACTTGACGGTAACATTTTTGACGTTGTCGATCCCAGATCCTGGATTTGAATTGGCTCTGTTAAAATGGGGTTAATGGCGTAGTGTATCACAGAAAACTAAGGATTTCATTATGATGTCATTATTAGTAATTGTCGGAGCCTTCAATTTTGTATTTCGCCAATTAGTGTGATACGTCAAGTACCTTTGATGTCTTTGAAGGCTTCAATTCTGATTTTCGTGAGTTATTGATTCATTTGGTTTTTCACATATTCACATGTGATTGTGAATATGTGGAAAACCAAAACAAATCAATAGTTAAGGATAGATCCAAATTAGCTCGCTTAGATTGGTCTTTGTGGGGATTTTCCCCTTTGTCCTGTTTGTAATTTTTTTGTTGTTGCTTCAGCTTCTCGCTTAAGCCCTCGTTTTTTTCTAATGTTATGTTCGCTGTTTAAAAAAAACATGTGATTAAAATATGTTATTTATACGCAAATATGTACATAATAATTTTTTTATGTTTAAATAAATTTTCTTATTATATGTATTTAATCACATGTGATTAAACATTGCTGATCACATAGAGAGTCATACTTTATGCACCTAACGTGTTCGACAAAATGGCTGAAAGAAACTTTCGTCCAAATCCCGTCTATCAGTGGTCCTAACACTCACTCCGACCTCAAAATATGCCACCAAACTCAAAAAACCAGTCTCACACCCCTATTCTCTGTCATGTCGAAATCTAAGGAGCTGTAGGCTTGTTCACATACCATTAAGCGCTTAATCATATATGATTTTGAAATCTTGTTCAGATGTGATATGTTTTTTCTTCAATCACATGTGATTAAACTTTGTTATTAAGCGCTTAATCATATATGATTCTGAAATCTTGTTCAGATGTGATATGTTTTTTCTTCAATCACATGTGATTAAACTTTGTTATTAAGCGCTTAATCATATATGATTCTGAAATCTTGTTCACATGTGATATGTTTTTTCTTCAATCACATATGATTAAACCTTGTTATTAAGCGCTTAATCATATATGATTCTGAAATCTTGTTCACATGTTATATGTTTTTTCTTCAATCACATGTGATTAAACCTTGTTATTCACATATTCACATGTGATTAAAACATGTTACTTATATGCAAATATGTATATAATGATTTTTTTATGTTTAAATAAAATTTCTTATTGTATGTATTTAATCACATGTGATTAAACATTGTTGATCACATATGGAGACACACTTTATGCACCTAAGGTGTTCAACAAAATGGTTGTAAGAAGCTTTCGTCCAAATCCCGCCTATTAGTGGTCCTTGCACTCACTCCGACCTCAAAATACGCCACCAAACTCAAAAAACCAGTCTCACACCCCTATTCTCTGTCATGTCGAAGTCGAAGGAGTGCAGGCTTGTTGAGGTACAATTAAGCGCTTAATCATATATGATTCTGAAATCTTGTTCACATGTGATATGTTTTTTTTTTTTGTTCAATCACATGTGATTAAACCTTGTTATTAAGCGCTTAATCATATATGATTATGAAATCTTGTTCACATGTGATATGTTTTTCTTCAATCACATGTGATTAAACCTTGTTATTCACATATTCATATGTGATTAAAACATGTTATTTATATGCAAATATGTACATAATGTTTTTTTGTGTTTAAATAAATTTTCTTAATTATATGTATTTAATCACATGTGATTAAACATTGTTGATCACATATGATTAAGCTATTCACATGTGATAAAACCCTATTATTCACATGTGATTATAAACTTGTTATTCACATATAATTAAGTTATTCACATGTTATTCATATGTAAATATGTACATAACAAATTTCTTATTTTTAAATAAATTTTCCTATCATATGTATTTAATCACATGCGATTAAACATTGTTATTCACATATGATTGAACAATTCACATGTGATTAAACCTTATTATTCATATTTGATTAAAAGTCTATCATTCACTTGTGAATATGCACATGTGAATGGTGGGGTGGGGTGGATCGGGAGTGAGTGGTAAAAAATTAAAAAAATTTAGTGGGTAGGGTGATGGTACGGTAGGGATGGGGGTAGTAGGGGTAGGGTACCGGGGGTGTGGTTGGTAGGTTAGGTGGGTGCTTGTTGGTGGGGTGGAGCGGGAGTGAGTGAAAAAAAAAATTGGTGGGGTATGTAGGGTACGGTGGGTGCTGGTGGGTTAGGTAGAGCGGGAGTTGGTGGTAAAAAAATTAAATTTTTTTATGGTAGGGGGAGGTAGGTGGGTAAGGTGGGGTGGGTGGGTAGGGTAGGGTAGGTGCTGGTGGGTGGGGTGGAGCGGGATTGGGTGGTAAAAAAAATTAAACTTTTTTGGTGTGCGGGGTAGGGTAGGGTGACATGGGGTGGGTAAGGTAGGGTGGGTGTTGGTGGGTGGGGTGGAGCGGGAGTGGCTGGTAAAAATATTAAAAAAAATTTGGTGGACGGGGGTAGAGTACGATGGTGTGGGGTGGGTAGGTAGGGTGGGTGCTGGTGGGAGTGGTGGAGCGGGAGTGTGAAAAAAAAATTAATAATTGGTGGGCAGGGGGTGGGGTAGGGTGGGGTGGGTGGGTAGGGTAGGGTGGGGTGGGTGAGTAGGGTAAGGTGGGTATGTGGGTAGGGTAGGGTGGGTGCCGGAGGGTGGGGTGGAGCGGGAGAGGGTGGTAAAAATATTAATTTTTTTGTAGGCAGTGTAGGTAGGTAGGATGGGATAGGGTGGGTGGGGTGGGGTGGGGTGGAGCGGGTGTGAATGGTAAAAAAAATAAATTTTTTTGGTTGGCAGGGTAGGGTATGGTAGGGTGGGATGGGGTGGGTAGGGTAGGGTGGATGCTGGTGGGTGGGGTGGAGTGGAATTGGGTGGTAAAAAAAGTAAAATTTTTGTAGGGGGGGGGCGTAGGGTGGGGTGGGTGAGGTTGAGCGGGAGTGGGTGCTAGTGGGTGGGATGGAGCGATAGTGGGTGGTAAAAAAATTAAAATTTTTTTGGTGGTGTAGGCTGTGGTGGGGTTGGGTGGTTAGGTTAGGTGGGTGCTGGTGGATGGGGTGGAGCAGGAGTGGGTGGTAAAAAAATTAAAATTTTTTAATTTTGGTGGGCAGGGGAGGGGGTAGGGTATGGTAGGGTGGGCTGTTAAGGTAGGGTGGGTGTTGGTGGATGTGGTGGATCGGGAATGGGTGGTAAAAAAATTAAATTTTTTTTGGTGGACGGGGGTGGGGTTGTAGGGTAGGGTGGGTGCTGGTGGGTGGCGTAGAGCGGGAGTGGGTGATAAAAAATTAAAAAAATTTTGGTGGGGGGTGGGGGTAGGGTAGGGTGGGTGGGTGCTGGTAGGTGAGGTTGAGCGGTAATTGGTAGAGTAAGATGGGTTGGCGGTGGAGGTGTAGAAGTTTGGTGGTGGTTTTGGTAGAATGGGATGGATGTGGGCCTATTATAAAAATGTGTGGCTTATATTTGTTCTCACGTTCTCAATTTCAATAATTATTGAAATTGTTCTCATTTGAACCTTCATATATATATATATATATATATATATATATATATATATATATATATATATATATATATATATATATATATATATATATATATATATATATATATATATATATATATATATATATATATATATATATATATATATATATATATATATATATATATATAGAGAGAGAGAGAGAGTATTTTTGTCCACTAGTGAAGATGTTGGACACTACTCAGCTTTTTTTGTACCTCTGGGCTACAACCCGACTCGGATCTGAGTCTTCAAATATTCTCAACACCCTACAAGACTCCACTTTGTACTTACTCTTAGCTTCCAATGTCTAAAACAAATCATGCACAAAAACTCACTAAATTAATTTAAATAACGAAAATATTACATTTCTTGTCACGGTGCTAAAATATGAAAAGAATATTTCATATTTTAACACATTCCCTCAAGTGCGGACCCAAAACGAAATCTTAAGGGTAACACACAATATTTTAGGGGTAGCACACCGAAAATTTACTCTACGATAAAATTTTTCCAAAAATTTTACACTACGCCGGAAAATCTGAAGGGTAGCACGTGCAACCCTGAGAACCCCTTAGGTCCACCAATGCCCTCAACCTGAGCAGGAATAAACCATGTTTTTGTGACAAAATATTATGTTGAGTAACACCAAGTGGCTTGGTAAATATATCAAAAAGACAACAACATGTTCAACAAAATCAATTTTTACCACTTTAATTACACCTTTAAAAACCTTATCTCCATGATATCAATATCTATATGCTTCATTCTCTCGTATAAGACTGGATTCAAAGACAAAAGTTAGCATATTGATTATCACAAACAAACTAAATATGAACCTTATACTAAGTCCTAAATTCTGCATTAACTTTAACACCCACAAAATTTCACAAGTCTCTATTGCAAGTTCCATATACTTAGATTTAGTAGAAGACCTTCAAATAGTAGACTATTTTTCACTATTCCACAAAATCAAATTATTACCAAAAAATAAACAGTATCTTGTTATAGAACGACGAGAATTAACACATTTTGCCCAATCAGAATTAGCCTAAGTAGTTAACAACAATTCATTACTTTTAGAAACTAAAATACTTGTTCCTTGGACACAATTTTAGATATCTTAAAACACAAACAGGTTTTTTTTCAAATGTGACTTCCTTGGTGCATGCATAAACTGACTCAATGTTTGAACAGTAAACGAAATACACGGCCTTGTATTTGTCAGATATATTAAATTTCCAACCAATTTTTGATATTTTGCAATGTTTTCTAACAAATCATTACTTTCATTAGAAACCTCACTAGAAACTACAACATTAACATCTAAAGATGGTTTGATAGGTTTTGCTGCTAAAAGACCAATTCATACAACAACTCAATACAATATTTATGTTGAGACAAGCACAAGCCATTATCATTTTTTACAATTTCAATTGCAAAAAAATATTTTCGAAGCCCTAAATCTTTAATCAAAAACTGAGATTTTAAAAACTGCTTTACATACTCTATTTCCTGTTCATTATTTCCAGTCAAAACCAACATCATCAACATACACTAAGAGCAAAACAAACACATCTTTATTTTGTTTTAAATATAATAAACTATCACTTTTACTCTGCACAAATCCAAATTTTATTAAGGAGGCAGTAAGTTTTTCTTTCCATTTTCTAGGAGCCTGTTAAGTCCATATAATGATATAATGACTAAATAAGTTTGGACACATCCTTGTCATCTATTTAAAAATATCTAGGAGGTAAAACCATATAAACTTCTTCCTCAAGTATACCATACAAAAAGCATTGTTAACATCCATTTGATAAAGATTCTAATTAAACTGAACATTCGTTGTTATAACATACCTAACAATAGTAAGCTTAGCAATCAGAGAGAAAATCTTATCGAAATCTAGACATTCTCGCTGGTTGTAACCTTTAACAACTAGTCTAGCTTTAAATCGCTCAATCTCTAGTGGATTTGTATTTGATTTTAAAAACCCAGCTACAACCAATAGGTTTACTCCCTTTAGGAAAATTTGTTATAATCAAAGTTCCATTTCTGTTTAACGCTTCCATTTCTTCATTCATTACTCTAACCGAATTAGTATCCTTAACAGCCTCATTAACACTACTAGGTTCAAAAGACTTATTTAAAGATGCAACATAACAAGCAGAATTAGAGTCAAGATAAGCATAATCTACTAACCTCTCTATACCGAACCCATACTTCCTTTCTAAAAGGAAATCATCATACTTTAAAGGAATTCTATGTCCCTACTGGACCTTCTAAATCCTAAGGGTGGATTTGATAAAGCATCATCATACTAAGACGGTTCAGAATTTTCAAGACTTGGCGTTCCCTCATAATTATTAACAATTTTTGCATATTGTTCACTCTTATCCTTCGACTCGGTTGCTAGGGACCTTTCTGTTGGGCAGCGGAAGGCACCAACGAACACGGCCAAGTACTTCGACAAACGTTCTCCGACTATCAAGACAAATGGTAAAGCGAAAATTGAAACTGAGAAACACAAGGATATAAAGTGGTTCACTCGACAACAAGTCAAGCTACATCCACCGTGAGAAATGAGAGAAATCTTTCATTGATAAGCTACAATGATTTACAAAAGAGAATCTATGACTATGCTCTGTGTTTGACACACTTGGATATTTTGACATATTACAAAGCATAGAAATGAGATTGTATAAATAGCTGGATTTGGAAAGACTGAACACGCAAGTCTTGGGCAGTAAGGAGCAAAAAAAGGATGACCTAGTCCTACACCTAGTCACTTTTACAGGCGGTGAAGTGAAAACTACATGCTCTTATGCTGCTGCCTGACTCAGAGAACTGTTCTGCGCGTTTTCCCAAGATATTAGTGACAGCGGAGGTGACTAAACCACACAGGGTCAAACCAAGCCCTTCTCTTGGACCGAGATCACTCGGTCGGCCTTTGATCAAGTGCACCCTTGAACGAGATTGTGGCTGTCCGACTATGCTTCTGCAACTTCTATCGAACTTCACTTCATACAAAGGTTCAACTGTTTCTTCAAGGATTCTTCTGTCTGAATTTCGCTTTGGTCGAAGGGTACTACTATATCATATTCTTCTATTGATGACATATTCAGCACTGTGACCGTAGCCTAAGCTACTGTTGTCACTGTGAACATTTATCCACATGAGATACTGGTGAAGCCTGCCTCGGACACAACTCCTCAGTTCGGACTTGGTACTTGCTTTGTCACACACCTTAGTCTGGTAACAAGTCTGTCACCAACTGACTTCTGTTGTCTATCTTCAATGCCTTCAAAGGTCAACCTTAGAACCACGAACACGACTCCTGATTAAGAACGAAGCAACAACTTCGGTCCAGCTGACCTCCATGCCTTTGGTTTCAACATTGTTCTGATCTTCTGAAGCATCACCTCTTTCTTAATTCTGATCCCCCAAGGCTGATTTGACCGGAGCGAAAGACTCCCACTCAATCGGGACTTGTCTGAGATGCACACCTCAACAGTACTAGTTGGGCTCACCTCTGTTTCTAGTTGCTTTGGACATCATGTCCTCTTCGGTTGTCATAGATGGCTCCGGTTCGGATTAGGCTCAACACTTTGCTCAACACTTTCACCATCCAGAACCCAAGGAGGTACGTCATAATCAGTACTACCTTGAGTACCATTATCATTGGGAACTTCCGTGTTGGGATTACTTAGGACAAATTGATACAAACAGTCAAAGAAATTTGTGTGATTTAGTACAGGCTCGACCATATTCATTGCTCTATCCCAACTTGTAACCCTTTTTTAAATTTGAAAAACAAATTAATACACATTTATCTAACCTAAGATCAAACTTTTAATTATTTAGCTTAGTTGCAAAACAAAGGCAACCAAACACTCTTAAAAAGTTAAAATTGGGTTCAAGTTTATTAACTATTTAATAAGGTGATTTACCATTCAAGACAGATGTAGGTGTCCTATTTATTAAAAAAGTTGCAGTTAGAATAGTTTTCCCCCATAAATTCAAAGATAATACAAACGGAAACAACGAAGATCTAGTAACATTCATCAAGTTCATACGCTTTCTTTCCACAACACTACTTTATTATAGAGTACAAATACAGGTGGTTTGATGTAAAATAATGTTGGGTAAGCAACAAGCAAGATCAAAAACTTCAAATCTCTCTAGAACATACTATTAAACAAACACTCGACATGTAGCACTCGACCACGAAAACGTTGCAGTAAGAAATACTAGGAGAACTCACAAACAAAAGATCAACATAGAGAAATTGAAGTGGTTCACTCGATCGCGAGATCAAGCTACGTCCACTAAGAACTAGAGGAATTTTATCATCAATGCTATATAAAATTACAAGAATAAATATGCACGCAAAAAATTGCACACACACACTCATGGTTAGACTTATATATATATATATATATATATATATATATATATATATATATATATATATATATATATATATATATATATATATATATATATATATATATATATATTTATATATATATATATATATATATATATATATATATATATATATATATATATATATATATATATATATATATATATATATATATATATATATATATATATATATATATATATATATATATATATATATATATATATATGCCAAAGACAGAATCTGAGAGAAATGGTGGCAAATCTTCTAGCCATTGCTTTCTGCACTAGGCACCTAATGGGACAAGGAAAGGGAACATGTTGTGGCAGATTAACTCCTGACAGCAACAGTCCTCAGAACTTGTGCCAGGGGATACTTCACTTCTAAAGTGGCTTCTCCCTTTTATCAACATCTCGACTCTTTCCATCGAATCCATGCAGAGGATCTACTGCAAAGTCCGGACCGGAGCGAAGGCTGCTCCCTTGGTCCGGATGACACCTTCCTGCGGACGAACTTAAAGTAGATTGAGATGATGGGGAATACCCTGGACTCGTGATACTTACTTTACATCGTGATACTTACTTTACATCTTATCGTACTTCACATCGCATTGCATGAACTAGCCGAGGCGAGGCTCACATCCTCGGGCAAAGTTAACTGATCCAAACGAAGCACAACCTCCAACTGCAGTGGCTTTCCTTGCCTCGATTTCGTTGCTTCACACAGCTGATCTACTCCGGACGAAGTGACTTCCTCCGGTTCACATTAGTCTCCACATACTTAACAATCTCCCACTTGGAGACTAATCAGAACTGATTCTTCTGTCAACCAAGTTGTAACCCATGCAACTTCTTTCTCCTCTCTCTAGTTCCTTGTCTTCGCCAACTTCTGCGGAAGATCAGTTGAAGTCATGCACAACTTCAACTTATCTAACAAGACCACCTTGGTGAACATGTCTACATGATTCTTAAAATGAAAGATTTTCTTCAAGATGAAGGTACCTTCGGCTATCTACTCACGGATGAAATGATACCTCATCTTGATGTGTTTATAACTATTGTGAAATATCGGACTGTTCACCAAGTGAATTGCACTCTGATTTTCATAATGCAACACATCGTCCTTCTGCTCTCGCCCCAGGTTTGATAGGAAGTTCTTTAACCACAACAGTTCCTTGCTAGCTTCTGCTACTGCCATGTACTCTGCTTCAGTGTTTTAAAGAGTTACACTCTTCTATAACCTGGACAACCAGCTAACTCCGGTTCCCCCACTTGTGAAGACATAATCAGTCATGCTCTTCCCTGAGCCCGTACAACCACCCATATCCGAATCGATAAAACCCTCAAGTACCGCCTTCTGCCTTTTGAAAACTAATGTTACGTCCGAGGTTCCTTTCAAGTAGCGGGGCAGCCACTTGACACCTTTTCAATGCTTTTTCCCCGGATTCGACATGAACCTACCAACAACGCCCACTTGATGTGTAATGTCTACTGTTCACACCATTGCATACACCAGACTACCAACTGCATATACGTAAGGAACCTTATGTTAAGTATGTTGAGTCTAATCCAAACCGGGGAGTTACTACTACCGAAGAAGATTAGTTGTCCGAAGCAGCCAAACCTAGGTGAGGATGTCAGTGCGGTTGTTGGTCATGCTTTGTCTTAAGATCAGTTTCTCCGTCAAATGTTGTGAGCTCCACTTCAGATGATCATTGATGCGGAGCGAGGATCGACCAGTTGTAAAGTAGGTATAACGAGTCTGGTGTATACCTTATTGATACGCATTACTTTAAGGTCATTCGTAGGAGGCATCATCCGGACCAAGGAGCATCCTCGCTCCAGTCCGAGACTTTGCAGTAAATGTTGATAAAAGGGTTAAACTACTTTCAGGAGCGGAGTGTCCTTTGTCACACGAAAAGGACAGTAAGTGTTAGAAGGTAGGTCTGCATAACACATTCTGATAACTGTTGTTATACACTGTTGGTCTGCCATAACATGTTCCTTGTCTTGTCCCATCAGCTGCCCTATGTGCAGAAAGTCAAAGGCTAAAACATCTGCCATGATCTATCTCAGTTTCCTCACCTGGCTATAAATCTCCTGACTCCATGAGTATCATAGAAAAAGAGTTTATGTCAATATTATAGAGTGCAGTTATACTTGTAAATTGTATAACATTCAGTTATAATAAAATTCTCTCTAGTTCCACAGCAGACGTAGCTTGATCTTGCGATCGAGTGAACCACGTACGATCTCGCTTGTTGCTTACCCAACAAACTGGTATCAGAGCTATGACTGAAGAAGGGAAGCTCAATATCAACAGGTTTGACGACCATGATTTCGGGTTCTGGAGAATGCAGATAGAAGACTATCTTTACTAGAAAAAATTCCATCCCCTGTTGACCGGAAGGAAGCCTAGGATATGTCATTGGAGGATTAGGAACTGTTGGATCGGAGGGCATTGGGTGTTTTCAAGTTGTCATTGTCGAAGTCTGTTGCTTACAACATCGTCAACAAGAAGACCACGTATGACTTGCTCAAAGCATTGTCCAACATGTACGAGAAACCTTCAGCTGCAAAAGGTTATCTTGATTAGATAGCTTGAGAACACGAAGATGAAGGAAGGAGGTTCTGTGGCAGAACACGTCAACGGGTTCAATTCCATTATATCGAGATTGATATCGGTGGACATTGGTTTTGACGATGAAGTCCAAGCCTTGTTGTTATTATCTTCACTTCCGGATAGCTGGTCCAGAACGGTAACATCGATGAGTAGTTCGTCTTGAATTGCAAAGCTCGCATTCTAAGACAGTCCCGATCTAATCCTTAGGGAAAATATCTGAAGGAGGAATGCAGGTAAGCGTTCCGGAAGTGCTCTGCAAAATGAGGAGAGAGGGAGGATACCGAACCGCAATGGTGGTGGCGGTGGTAAAGGAAGATCGTAGTCACGGAGGAGGGGACATTCCAAGAGCAGAAAAGATGTTGTCTACTGGAGCTGCAAGGAGGTGGTCATTTCCGGAATCAGTGTCCGAAGCCTTCTAGATCCGCAGGTGGTAACAAAGAAGTGAACCTTGCGGAAGATTTCAAAGATGCACTCATTTGCTGTGTAAAGAGTTCCACAAAGTCCTGGATAATGGACTCGGGTGCATCGTTCTACGCGTGTCACAGCCGGGACGTTATGAAGAATTTCAGACGTTACAATGGCAGAGTGAGACTTGTGGACAACAAGAGCCTAAATATAATCGGAGTTGGAGACGTCACACTCCGGACGTCCTTGGAAACGAAGTGGACTTTGAAGGATGTCAAGTTCATTCTGGACCTGAAGAGGATGTTGTTATCGGTGGGGCAGTTGGATGATGAAGGGCACAAGGTTGAGTTTGGCAACCATTGGTGGAAAGTAACGAAGGGAAGCATGGTTATTGCTCGAGGTCAGAAGCGCAGATCCCTGTACATGGTGGAGGATTCCTCAGACGAGATCAACACGGCCGAATAAGATCAGAAGATCTCTACTCTATGGCACCAAAGGCTTGATTACATGAGTGGAAAAAGGATGAAGATGTTGGCTACAAAGCGCAAGATTCCAACAGTTAAGACAGTTGCCGAAGAATCCTGTAAGCCTTGCATACTTGGTAAACAGAAGAATGTCATCTTCTTTAAGGTGGGCCAAGCTCCAAAGGCTATGATTGGTAAGGCAGTGTCGGTGTGTCATGGTTGATGGTGGGTTGTGTGTGCCTTGATGACTAGGTAGTTGTGTCGTGATTAGAATTGGTCAGCAAACTTGTAGTTATTATGGCTAGTAAACTAGATAGTTGGAACGTATGCTGAAAGGCTGGTTATTGTGGTGTTGTTTGATTATTATTATCACTATTATACAAGGTTCTAAAAGACGTGAGGCGTGGCGTGGCGGAAGGGTCAAGAGTCAATCCTAAAACTTTATTTTTTTTCAAAAAAGACCTAAATTTTGGAGAAACTTTTTAGTTTAGACCCTTTATCAGGTTTTACAGGTTATACATACTTTTTTTTTCAGAAAAAACCCTAATTTCTTTTCTTTTTTCCGAAAAAAACCCTCAATTTCAGTGATTTTTTCATAAAGAAATTTTTTTCTTCGTTTTTGTAATTGACATAACTTTCATATACGATATCCAAATTCTACGAACTTTATATCCCTAGAAAGGTCGTAAATAATACTACAACTTTGCTTTACTGACTTTTGTTTGGATATGTTCAGATATTTCGCTACACTGACTTGTTTTCTTATAATAGCTGTATCTTTTACATACGAGCTCCGTTTTCGACGTTATATAAGTCGACGGATTCGTAAACACGAATACATCGTGTAATGAATATTATTTAAACCAAAATATTATTTGTATGATTTATCAAATTTTACGCTACTGTAGTCTATTATTCGAAATTATATCGTTTACTCGATAGTTAATTCGAAATAGTGTATTGTAGTATTATAATTTCCAAAAATACATTAGGAAATTTATGAAAATTACATTTCAACGTATTATCCTAATTTGCGCTCTGGTTAACTTTTGTTGACCAAATTTGACGGATGGCACAGACGGGGTCGCAAGAAAGCGACGACGTGACATTTATGTGGTTGGAGTTTGAACGGTACAATTATTTGTCGTCGATTAAAGACCCCAGTTTTTTTCTTTTTTTTTTACGAAAAAACAATTTTTTCTTTTTCATAAAATTTTTTAATTTAGGTCATTTACGAAAAAACAATTATAGTGTTTTTGTAGTTGGCATATCTTTCATATAAGATATACAAATTCTACCAACTTTATATCTCTTGAAAGGTCGTAAGTAATACTACAACTTGTTTTATTGATTTTGTTTGAATATGTTCAGATCTTTCGCTATAATCTTTTAAATATAAGCATAAATATAATTAAATATAACTAAATTTGAAAAATTAATTACATTAAATATAATTAAATTAGAATAAAACATTTCATTAATTAAGAAAATAAAATTACAAACATAAACTAAAATGACAAATTACAAATTAAAAGAATACAACAAACCACAAACGTAAAAAAACGAAACCACGTCCAATATTTTTTATGATATCAGTTTTGTATTTTAAAACCATCTTGAGTGCTTCCCCCTCGAGACCCTCGTCCGGATTCGACGACGAAAACTTTATGTCTTTTAGTCGTTGTTTTTAGGGTAAATTGCATAAAAGTCATTAAGTTTTCCAATTTTCTCGATTTTGACACTGCATTTTTAGCTTTTGCAATTAAGTCATTATGTTTTTTGAAAAGTTGCAATTAAGTTATTATATTTTCCAAAAAGTTGCAAAAATGACCATATGACCGGATGGTAACAGGTTACCAGGTCATATGGTCAGATTTGCAATTATTCAGAAAACCTAATGACTTAATAGCAAAAATAAAACATAGTGTCAAAATCAAGAAATCTGAAAAAGTTAGCGACTTTTAGGGTTTATTTCATAAAAAACCCTAAATTTTCAACTTTTTTCTGTTTAAACCTAAAACTTTATTTTTTTTTTTCCAAAAAAAACCTAAATTTTGGAGAAACTTTTAATTTATCCCCCTAACCGGATTGACAGGTTATACATACTTTTTTTTTTCAGAAAAAACCCTAATTTCTTTTTTTTTTTCCGAAAAAAACTCTCAATTTCAGTGATTTTTTTCATAAAAAAAAAATGTTTCTTCGTTTTTGTAATTGACATAACTTTCATATACGATGTCCAAATTCTACGAACTTTATATCCCTGAAAAGGTCGTAAGTAGTACTACAACTTTGCTTTACTGACTTTTGTTTCAATATGTTCAGATATTTCGCTACATTGACTTGTTTTTCTTATAATAGCTGTATCTTTTGCATACGAGCTTTGTTTTCGACGTTCTAAAAGTCGACGGATTCGTAAAAACGAATACATCGTGTAATGAATATTATTTAAACCAAAATATTATTTGTATGATTTATCGAATTTTACGCTACTATAGTCTATTATTCGAAATTATAACGTTTACTCGATAATTGATTCGAAATAGCGTATTGTAGTATTATAATTTCCAATAATACATTAGGAAAGTTATGAAAATTACATTTCAACGTATTATCCTAATTTGCGCTCTGGTTGACATTTGTTGACCAAATTTGACGGATGTTACAGACGGGTCGCAAGAAAGATATGCCAACTACAAAAACGAAGAAAAATAATTTTCTTTGTAAAAAAATCCCTGAAAAATCGTTTAACTTGCGGATAAACTCTTAAATGTCCTAAATTAAAAAGTTTTATGAAAAAGAAAAAATTGAGGGTTTTTTCGTAAAAAAAAAATTTGGTGTCTTTTAGTCGACGACAAATACTTTGTCTTTTAGTCGTTGTTTTTCTTCGCGGGCTCGTTGTCGATCATGGCGGGCTTGTTGTTTGTCTTCATAAGCCTTTTTATTTCAAATTTCATCCGTTCGTGAAGGTTTAAATTGTACCGTTCAAACTCCAACCACATAAGTGCCACGTCGTCGCTTTCTTGTGACCCCGTCTGTGATGTCCGTCAAATTTGGTCAACAAAAGTCAACGAGAGTGCAAATTAGGATAATACGTTGAAATGTAATTTTCATAACTTTCCTAATGTATTATTGGAAATTATAATACTACAAATAATAGTTTGGTTTAAATAATATTCATTACACGATGTATTCGTGTTTACGAATCCGTCGACTTATAGAACGTCCAAAACAAAGCTCGTATGCAAAATATACAGCTATTATAAGAAAACAAGCCAGTGTAGCGAAATATCTGAACATATTCAAACAAAAGTCTGTAAAGCAAAGTTGTAGTATTACTTACGACCTTTCCAGGGATATAAAGTTCGTAGAATTTGGACATCCTATATGAAAGTTATGTCAATTACAAAAACGAAGAAACATTTTTTTGTTGAAAAAATCACTGAAATTGAGGGTTTTTTCCCCAAAAAAAAGAAATTAGGGTTTTTTTCTGAAAAAAAAGTATGTATAACCTGTAAAACCGGTTAAGGGGATAAATTAAAAAGTTTCTCCAAAATTTAGGTTTTTTTTGAAAAAAATAAAGTTTTAGGTTTAAGTAGAAAAAAGTTGAAAATTTTATGGTTTTTTATGAAATAAACCCTAAAAGTCGCTAACTTTTTCAGATTTCTTGATTTTGACACTATGATTTATTTTTGCTATTAAGTCATTAGGTTTTCTGAAAAATTGCAAATCTGACCATATGACCTGGTAACCTGTTACCATAAGGTCATATGGTCATTTTTGCAACTTTTTGTAAAACATAATGACTTAATTGCAACTTTTTTGAAAAAATAATGACTTAATTGCAAAAACTAAAAATGCAGTGTCAAAATCGAGAAAATTGGAAAACTTAGTGACTTTTATGCAATTTACCCTTGTTTTTATTCACGGGCTTGTTGTCGATCATGTCGGGCTCATTGTTTGTCTTGGTAAGCTTTTTCTTTTCAAATTCCATCTGCTTGTGAATGTTTAAATTGTACCGTTCAAACGCCAAAGGTCAACCAAAGCGCAAATTAGGATAATACGTTGAAATATAATTTTCATAACTTTCCTAATGTATTATTGGAAATTATAATACTACAATACGCTATTTTGAATCAATTATCGAGTAAACGCTATAATTTCGAATAAAAGACTATAGTAGCGTAAAATTCGACAAATCATACAAATAATATTTTTGTTTAAATAATATTCATTACACGATGTATTCGTGTTTACGAATCCATCGACTTATAGAACGTCGAAAACGGAGCTCGTATGCAAAAGATACAACTATCATAAGAAAACAAGTCAGTGTAGCGAAATATCTGAACATATTCAAACAAAAGTCAGTAAAGCAAAGTTTTAGTATTACTTACGGCCTTTCCATGGATATAAAGTTCGTAGAATTTAGACATCGTATATGACAGTTATGTCAATTACAAAAACGAAGAAAAAATTTTCTTTGTGAAAAATTTATTGAAATTGAGGGTTTTTTTTGGGGAAAAAAAAGAAATAAGGGTTTTTTCTGAAAAAAAAAAGTATGTATAACCTGTAAAACCGGTTAAGGGGGTAAATTAAAAAGTTTCTCCAAAATTTAGGTTTTTTTTTTTGAAAAAAAAAATAAAGTTTTAGGCTTAAACAGAAAAAAAGTTAAAATATAGGGTTTTTTATGAAATAAACCCTATGTATAATTACATATATACATATATATGACTTAAGGTGGCGATTTTCATGGCGTGGCGTCGAGCACGCGCCTCAGAGCCTTTGCATGACTTTGCGAAGCAATTGCGCGCCTTTTAGAACACTGCTATTATATATGACGATATATTCATATGGTCGTGCTTGATTGAGAGATTACTCGTTAAGCTTTTTTTAGCTTATTGTTTGTGTTGTGTGTTGCTTTTCATGTTCTCAAAGCACTGATAAGGGTAAGTTGTGGCTGAGAGATAGAAGACTTAGAGCCTTCCCATTATGTAGTTGGCATGTGTATTTAGTAGTTGTAATACCTTGCTCGGTTCATGAGGACTATGGTATGTATTTCATGTTGATAACATATTGTATGTCGTGGTTTAAATACTAGTGCACCAACTTTTGTTGTATTAAAATGGTTAATTTTGGAGTGTACCTTGTATGAAAAAATGGGGGTAAAAATCTTTATGCAATGCTTTATTTTTTAATGGTTTTACGTTATTGATTTTATGCGTTTTAAGATTTTTATTTTTTTTGTTGTTACAGATCGTTTTCTTTTTACGTAAGGTTTTAAATTTTTTCCATTGTTGTATCCAGTTTCCCTTAGTACAAATTTGAGCCACATTTTATTTTTTTATGGATTTAAAGCAAACTCTTTTTGCAAATTTTCAAATTTTGTTGAACTTTGTTTTTTTTTTTTTTAAACTTAATTCCGTAGAAGTTGTTTGTTGCAACCATTGTTTTTGCCCTTTGTCTTATCTTTCTTTCTTTATTATTATTATTAGAGAAATTGTATTTATTTTCTACTTTTTATTCTTATTCATCTTCCTAACAAATGTCATATTTAATTAAATTAATAATATTTTAAGATACATGTCACAGTTTAACATGGATAGGAAGATGAGTATGAACAAACGGTACGAATAAATACAATTTCTCTTATTATTATTATGAGTTATTGTATTCATTAATCCTACATTTTATTCTTATTCATGTGAAATTATGACAAGTATCACATTTTATAAAACTAATAATATTTTAATACACATGTCATAATTTAACTTGAATAGAAAATATCGTAGGAATAAAAGTTAGGAAAAAAACAATTTCTCTATTGTTATTCTTATTTTTACAATTTTGAATTGTATTTCAAATTTTTATGGCTTTCATGCAAACTCTTTTCGTAGATTTTTTTTACAGCTTTGTTTTTCTATTTTACAAACTTAATTTTGTCAAAAAATTTTGCAACCATTGTTTTACGGTTTCTTGTACAAGTTTAGTTTTTACAGAATTCTTTTTTACAATTCTTTTGTGTTTTCGTTTTACGTAAGGTTTTAAATATTTCCCGATTTTACATCTTTCTTTTTATGTTTTCTTTAAGATTTTTTTGCTCTTATAGATATTTTCTTTTTGCATATATGTACTTTTTTATTTATTTAACATATTCATCT
Organism: Cichorium intybus; assembly: GCA_023525715.1. Lineage (NCBI taxonomy): Eukaryota > Viridiplantae > Streptophyta > Magnoliopsida > Asterales > Asteraceae > Cichorium > Cichorium intybus. Next base: position 112,675,298 of record CM042014.1, on the reverse strand, counting down.
TCACAAACTAAAAAGAATATTTTCATATATAGTTAAACCTAATTCGCGATTTTAAATTATATTCTCATAATTATACACAAATAACCGCATCGACATACAGGCTTTATTACCCCAGTTACTAACAAAATTGCTAAGTATAGTATAATAAAATAATTATAATATAGTAGAAGTCGTTAATAAAACAAATAAAACTTAATATATTTTGTCAAAACTAAAATAAATACGACTTCATCATAAATAACAGTGGGTATTCGGATAATGCTCCCGAAATGTACAAGACCATAACTGATAAACAATATAAAGACTTAACTAGTTTATATCGAACAACAAAACCGGTTATCTGATTTGGATTCACATTCAATCCAAAACTAGTTTGGTTGAAAACCGGTTCTATTCGAACTGCTTTGGTTTGATCCGGTCCATTGAGAATCAAGTTGATCATATCTTATGTTGGGGCAGATAAGACCACTCTCATCGGTGATCTTCTATCTTTGGCTCATCAAATTTTTCTTAGAATTTTTTTTTGAAAAATGGAAGTAAAGGCGTGGCTTTTGAAAAATGGAAGTAAAGGCGTGGCCTATGCCACATTAACAAGTAACAGCCAGGGGTGTAAACGAGCCGAGCCGAGCTCGAGCCTGACCAAGCTCGAGCTCGACTCGCTTAAAATATCTGGGCTCGAGCTCGAGCTCGGCTCGTTTCGAGCCTGTTGATGGTGAGCTCGAGATCGACTCGTTAAGAATTATCCAAGCTCGGGATCGGCTCGAGCTCGACTAGCTTTGCTTGTCGAGTCTAAAATAAGCTCGAGCTCGGCTCGTTTGTAGGCTCGGTAAACTCGTTTAACACCACACCAGATGAGATTGATGTATACGAACACAGAGACTAGAAATTGAAGTAAACAGAGATTATGAACATTATTCTAAAAGAATTAGAAGAACAACACCACACCAGATGAGATTGATGCATACGAAAATACAAAAGTGACTACCGATACAACACCACTAGGGGTATAAACTTATAATCAGAAATTGAAGTAATCAAAGATTTCGAGCATGTACAACATACCTGATACCACACACAGAGACTAGATTGATGTGCACGGGTGCGGCTACCGATGCAGTGAAGATGGCAGGGGCTCGAGGGAGGCAGACGTCGTCGGATGCTGTTGATGCGCCGATGAGTTGTAATCGAAGACCACCACTCGAAGGTCAACCACCGTCCAGGAATAGTTCGACGAGAGGGGGGAGACGACGAGGTATCGAAGAGTCGAAGACGAAGCGGGATTCCTTAACCCTAAATTTGAAATTGGGTTTTCTATTTTCTAATGATTATCTTCCATTAATATAATTTTACGATTATATATATATATATATATATATATATATATATATATATATATATATATATATATATATATATATATATATATATATATATATATATATATATATATATATATATATATATATATATATATATATATATATATATATATATATATATATATATATATATATATATATATATAGGCTCGTTTAGGCTCACGAGCCTAATTCGAGTTTGATAATACAGGCTCGAGCTCGGCTCGTTTAATAAACAAGCTTTTTTTTGGGCTCGAACTCGTTTATTTCGATTTCGAGTCGAGCTTTTGCTGAGTCGATCTCGGGTAGCTCGCGAGTAGCTTGGCTCACTTACACCCCTATAACAGCCCAAGATTGCCAAAGATCACCACTCTCTCTCTCTCTCTTCCATTTTCTATCTATTTTTTTTCAATAAACTCAATTTTTTAAGAGATATTTTTATATAAAATATATCAAAATATCTAACTTTTAATCCTTATAAAATGAGAGTAATATTGATATATATTTTTGATGTTTTTTTAATAAAATATTTGGATTATTAATGAGTGTAAAAAAATGTGTTTAATTGGATTGTACAGATTGAAGAGAGAAACTAACTTTTTAATAATCTAATAGGTTGGGTTGGGTCGCTGATGAGAATAGTCTAAATGAAACTGCGTACGAACCGATCCGTGAAAAACCTGAGAAAACCATAGGTTGCGTTTAGTTGCGAAAAACTGTTTTCCGGTTTCCATTTTTCATTTTCAGAAAAACGAAATGAGTTTTCATTTTCAGTTTTCTATTGAAAATTTAGAAAACGCGTTTAGATAAAATCGATTCCGTTTTCATTTTTTATTTTAGAAAAATAGAAAACGTGTTTAGATATCTATTTTCTATCAATTTTCATTTTCTATTTTCTAGGGTGGGGTGGGGTGAGGTAGCTGGGGGTGGGGTGGGTGGGGTAGGGTGGTAGGGGTAAGGTTGGGTGCCGTGGGTAGGTTGGTGGGGCTGGGTGGGTGGGTAGGGTCAGATGGGGTAGGTAGTAGGTGGGGGTAAGGTGGGTGGGTGAAGGTAGGGTAGGATGGGGATAAGGTGGGTGGGTGGTGGGTAAGGTGGTGGTGAGGGTGGGGTAAGGTGGTGGTGAGGGTGGGTGGGGTAGGGTGGTGGTGAGGGTGGGTGGGGTAGGGTGGGGTGGGGATAAGGTGGTGGGTGGGTGGTGTGGGGTAGGATAGGGTGGGTAAGGGTAAGGTGGGTGGGTGGGGTGTGGGGTGCGGTGGGTAGGTGGGGGTGCGTGGGGGTAAGGTGGTGGTGACGGTGGGATAGGGGTGGGGTGGGTGGGTGGGATAAGGGTGGGGTGTGGGTGCGGTGGGTCGATGAGGTGGGTGGGTGGGATGGGGTTGGTGGTGGTAGGGTGGGGTGGGTGTAGATGTAATTATTGGGGTGTAGGTGAGAATGAGTGTGTGTGTGTGTGTGTGTTTGTTTGTTTTTGTATGTTTTAGAAAAATTTTGGAAATAGAAAAATTTAGAAAACAATAATTTTGGGTTTTCCTAACTTTTCCAAATTCTTTGTAATTTTGGAAAAATAAAAAATTTTCATTTTCTTGGAAAACTTTGGAAAAATTGACGAACTAAACGCGTTTTCAAAAATTTCATTTTTCTTGGAAAATTTTTCCGGAAAACGGAGCAGTTTTCCGCAACTAAACGCACCCATAGGTTCCCATGAAAACCGGATTGGAATTGGTTAAACCGTTTCACTTTTTTCGAGCAAAACAAATTAAAAATTTAGCTTATTCAGAGAAAAACCGATCTTTGTATGTATCCTAATAACCTGAACCAAAAACATGTCCAAATCGGTGTAAAAAACGATTTTCTTAGGTATTTCTTTTTATCTAACAAAAAATTATCAATCCTATAAATTTCAGCCCATCAAAGTATCCAACCAACACGATTCAAATCAATAGACTTTCTAGTCCTATTCCATCTCATTCTATTATTTTCTAATGAAACGACCGACTCATTATTCTTTGCTATCGTTATCTTATAACGCACACCTTTGTATATTCTTTTGACTTCACCCTTTACCATTCAAACATTGCATCATCAATTCCATTAAAAACTCCTTCATGCATTTGGAAGTTAAAACACACATCTCATGGCTCTATAACAATATCGAACTTGAATCAAAAAGCTTTATATACACATTTGTACACCCCTTCAACACTCTACTACTAATCTATAAGTCATCTAACCAACTTCTATCATTTCCAAGATGCTCATTGCACCTTAAGTTTAGTGTTGGAGAGCTATCAACCAGAAATAAACCTCCATTTTCCTTGGTTCCTAATACATTTAACAATGAAGGTAGTATGTGGTTTGAGCCCGAGTGGTGTTGTGTTGTTTCAAGTCCACTTTTTTGCCAATTCTGATATCGAGCTCCCGCCATAAACGGATTCATCCATATTTGTTGTCTGAGACTTGGCCATTGTGAAGGGTCGTAAAGTGGGCTCCCAAAATATGGTGGCGTTGGTACCTAATATTTACAAACCGAAAAAGTATTAATAGTTGTAATGGAAAACCAGAACTAAACTAAAAACTCGATAAAAAAAAGAAAAGAAAAAAAAATCCTTGTCACCTCGAGGGTAGCATGGTTGGTTCAAGTGTTAATAGTGACAATATGAGAGATCCAATTTCATTTGGGCTTTTTGCGACACTTAATGGGCCACTATGTACCTCATTTATTAGATACTTTTTTGTTAATAAACGGAGTTATTTGGTTTTTTGTTTTAAAAAAATCTAAGATTTTCGGTTCGGTTTTGTTTTTTGTTTAATCCCCAAATAAAAACCGAACCGACGATATCTTACCATGACATTGTTTTTTATAACAATACAAGTTTTTTATTTGATTAATTCATAAGATCTTTTCAATTTCCATTGCACTCCTGTTAATTTGTTGTGTGAATGTATTTGATAATGTTTTTTGCTATTATATACTGCGAAAATTCAACAAATATCTCCTTCATGCTTTCATTGTTTTTTTATTTTAACACGTCCATATATTACATGGTATTTTAGCTTCAATAGTCAATAAGATTTTAATAGCAAGTTAAAAACATCACCTGAAAACTAGTGTGATCCTGTGCAAATGAACAACCTCTAGCTTCAACCCCACAACCGTGCATTTGGTCTTGGAAAACTAATTCTTTATGTGAATTTACCGTTTTAACCTCCGTAACTTGCATTTGCTTGATCATTTGACATATATAGACATGCCGAGAACATATCTTTCGTGACTCGTTTCCATCTCTAAAATCTTTACAATCCTGAAATAAAAAAAAAAAACTCACGAATTAAACACGAGAATTTTGAAATATATCATACGAACACAAAAAAGCTTTTACCTTTTCCACATCAACTATTTTTGTTGATTTATTCAAATCTTCAATCACCGGACCATTTTTAACAAAATCTTCAGAGTCTGAAGTTTCTGATTTTAAGTTAACTTCTTCGTTGTTATTATTTCCATCCAATAAAAGCAAACCCGCGATGGCTTCTTCTTCATCTTTCGTTATTTGTTCTGAAATTGACTCGGAAATTGTTGAGTGTTGTCCTTCTTCCTACAATAAATATAAAAAAAAATTGGGGATTGGAGGGTATTCCCGTCTTTTAAAACAAAAAAAATTGGGGATTGGTGTGACAAAAAAGTAGAAGTTTTGTGTTCCATCGACATTAAAATACCAAACAAAGTACAATAAGTGACAAAAAATGTTCAAAATTTGAGAGCTTGAAATTGCTAACCTTATTAACTTCGAGCTTCTTATTATTTTCTTCTAATGGCGTTTGGAGTAAAAGTTTCCCATCTTTTGGGTTTTGCAAAACGACGTCGTAGTATCGTTGCTTGATTGCTGTAATGAATTATAAACCAAATTCATTAAAAAATTTCTTTTAATTTTATCTTAAAGTGATAAATTATTTAATATATTCGATTCAAAACCTAAATCTGCGAACAATAATTTTTTTAGCTCTAACAAATCGCCGATACCCATATAAAGTTTACATGAAAATTATGTTTTCTCAACAGGAATTACACCAAATTAATTTGTAAAAGAGGAAATTTACGCAATAAAGCCCCGAAATTTAAGGAAAATAAAGCTTAACAGACCTGATCGTAATTTTCTTGGAACAGGTACATGATTGACCGTATAACAGTCATCGAAAAACTGCAAATTCAAAAGGACAGAAATCAACTCAAGATTAATGAATAAACCCTAATCAGACAATCGAAAATCAAGTTTATATATGTGATGAATTACCTTTTTCGGAAGCTTTACTCTTTTGGTACTGATAGATTGATCGATTTTACCCATAGAACTTAACGTTTTCAGCTTCTTTGACGGTTTAAGCGAAATTCCAATACTATCCCCACCTTCTGCTACAAAACGAAATAAAAAAATCGATCAAGAAAGTGAAAGAAACAGAGGCCCACATTAAGAGGATAAATTCAAGAACATTTGGCGATGGATAACACTTAGAAAAGGACGAATTTTGTTTGGCGTATTTGCTTTCTTCGTCATTGTTTTTGTTGGTTTCTTTGTAAATTAGATCAAAAACAGGGGTAGTAGTGTAAATTCGTTTCGAGGATGTAATGTCACCTGTTTGTAGCATCGAAGCTGAGAATCGAGTGTATCCTTTCCCCAATTCTGCAAAATTCAAGATAATTCACAGTAAATCGAATAAAAAAATCAGATTCTAAAACAGGAATTGCATAAACAAAGAACGATTTCACAAAAATTGGGATTTTTTATTTGGTTGTTCATACATTCCTATGTATGAAGAAACAATTTTTGCAGTTATCTCTGCGCATCTTTCTCCTCACAGTGAAAAAAAACCCATCTCTTTCTTTCTCTCTCACACAGTGGCACACAAATACACACACTCTTTAAAGAATTTTGATCAATTGATAAAAGAAGAAAGAAAAGTGGAGTTGGTTGTTCCTTTCGTGCTCAGAGATTAGGTTCTTTGTAAAATGAAGCGTCTCTCTGTAAATAATCATCTTTTTTACTCAGACTTTGAACACATAGTGATACTACAGGCAGATGAACAAATTCCAAAAAGATAATGAATAAAAATACACCCCAAAGAAAAGTTCTTGAAAGAATCCATGGGATCCCACAATCTAACATTCCGTTAATAAATTGCAGGAATAATGCAAAGTTCGAGGAATACCCAATTCAGATGAGACTCGATTGATATATTTAAGAACAAATTGGAGACGCGAAAACTTAGAATGCTATGAAGATATGAATCGATGGAGGTATTTGAGAAGGCAGAGAAGAATTACTGAAAATTTCTAGTTAGAAATGTTGGTTGGAAATCAGAGCATTAATGGAAGATTTCTCACACACGAAAACATACAGTAGATAATCTCTCTCTTTCTGAATCCGTAACAGACGAGGAATAAAATGAGAAAAGGAACGAGAAGCTGAATAAAGGAAAATCAGACAACGGTCTCTCTCTCTCTCTCTCTCTCTCTCTCTCAATATATATATATATATATATATATATATATATATATATATATATATATATATATATATATGGATGGGTTCAATGCAGAACTAAATTAAATAACCTAACTGCAGAACCATGTTATTAACCGTAAGATCAAAATCTAAGTAAAAGGGTACGATCGTCAAAAAAGTTAAATTGCTATGTTCATCAATGAACATATGTTCATCTATGAACACATGTAAATTACATGAGCAAGGTTCTGTGTTCTCTCTCCCTTTGATCAAAATACAAAGAAAACTTCAATTCCAATAATATCAACCATTACATTGATCAAAGTCTTAAACAATTACATGTGCAAAGTTAAAAGAATAAGAACATATCACGATTCAGTATCAAGGTATCAAATCAAAATATGTTCATTGATGAACATATGTTCATTGATGAACATAAATATCCCCCTGCAACCAGTGTTTCTACTTTGTATTGATTCCTCTGATTATCATCGCAATATCAAAGCATTTGCATCTTCTATAACCTGCAAATTAAATAATGAAAATGAAATAGCTAACCACTGCCTCGTAATCTACTGATTGATGGTTATAGTTCATTGATGAACATATGTTCATTGATGAACATACCAAGAATGCAAGAGAAAAATGGCTTAATAACAATGAACTGTGTGCAGAAACTCAATGTTAGCAATGAACTTAGCCCCACTTCCCATTCAAGGCCATAGAAGGCTGATACGGATTGTATTTAAGCCAACAAACTTGAGATCAAACAGTATGCATTATACCTCAAAAAGACCGATAGTGGTACATTCAAGGCCATAGATGTTGCATTTTTCTCAGACCAATGTATAAACATACACATTTCATCGACACATACCTATCATACATATAATCCTAGTGATTTCATTTTCTCTTGAGAATTTTTTCAAACACTTGGTGCGCATGAATGGGAGGAAGCTAATCAATAATTAGAAGATGGAATCAATCGGACCAATTCAAACCTGCAATTGGAAGAAGGAATCAAAAGATGGAATCAGAACCTATAATTGGAAGAAACTAATCATCCAAGTCGACGTGACCTGCAATTGGCATGACCTGCAATCGAGATAGGTGAAGTCGGGATTTAACTACAAATCCAACTACAATAAATTCAAACCTGGGTTTACAAAAATTAGGAAGAAATCGATTTACCTTTAATCGCACCAGTTTAGTGCCCTACAATCGGAGGCGGATGATGACGACGGGAAACATTGAGCAGTCGATTGTGAGGGAAGAAGCACCAGACGATCAGCACACACTGTGCATGATTCTTCTACCCGAACGTCAAGCGAGTGAGAGAGATGATATCGTGAAATTGTTTAGTGTTATATTGTGGCGATGGTGGAGACGAAGCATTGACAAGGTCTGAGATCCGATGAACACGGGTGAAGATGGTGATAGATTGGGAATGAACGCTACATTTGATTTCAAAAAGATGGGTTAAAAACCCATTATACCCTTACCTAGTAATAATCCCCTACACAAGGTGTATAATTTTATTGTGCATCCTTTTTAATCTAAGACGTTGATATAATGATCTAAGGGTTTTAAAGATGGTTCTGTAGTTAGGTGATTTAATTTTAGTTCTGCATTGAACCCATCTATATATATATATATATATATATATATATATATATATATATATATATATATATATATATATATATATATATATATATATATATATATATATATATATATATATATATATATATATATATATATATATATATAGGGAAGCGTTCAAATGAGAACCATTAAAAAGTTGAGAACCGTGAGAACTAATCTTAGCTTATCATTAAAAAAAGAGAAAATGACTAAAATAGCCTAATCCCATAAGGGTTTTCCTCAAAACAGCCAAAATTTAGGGGTATTTCCCGAAATAGCCAACGAAAACGCAGCCAAGGGAGGCCAGCTGCGTTTTGCTCTCCTCCCCTGCGTTTTCCTCCTCCTTTTTCCTCCCCTGCGTTTTGCTCTCATCCTCTGCGTTTTCCTCCCCATTGGCTACGTTTTCCTTCATTTTCTTCTTGAGGATCTTGGTGGTTCATGTGTTTAGTTGTAATTTTTGACCAACTTTGAACACTCGTCATTTGTTCATACGAACTCGGATTGAGTTGAAGTTTTTTTTCGGAAAAAAAAACACCATTTAGCAGCTACCGGGCATCAGCTGGGTTTTGCTCAGAGGAAAACGCAGCTAAGGGCCTTTTCTTTTCCTCTGAGCAAAACGCAGTTGATGGCCCTTAGCTGCGTTTTCCTCTGGGCAAAACGCAGAGCATTGCACAGCTAAGGCCCTTAGCTGCGTTTTCCTCTATGCCATCTCCGTTTTGCTCTCTACCAGCTGCGTTTTCCTCTATAACATTCATAAACCCAGTTTTTTGTGCATCGAAAGCTTGTACGTTGAGCATAATATTTTGTACATTCACTAATCTATCATTTAAAACGATATGTAATACATAAAAACAACATGAAATTTGAGACTTACCTGTTTCCATGAGGAAAAATCTTGCGAAGCCATTTCAGAGTGTTTCTCGTTTACGGGATTGAAAAATTTTGTCGTTTTTTTCCCCGGTTTTATATACCTGGGCTGAGGGGTGGGTAGCCAACGAAAACGCAGCCCGCTAGGACGAAAACGCAGCCCATGAGTGACCCAAATGGGCAAAACGCAGCCCAGGTGACGAAAACGTAGCCCGTGAGGCTTGCCTACGTTTTCGTTGGCTATTTCGGGGAATACCCCTAATTTTTGGCTGTTTTGAGGAAAACCCTTATGGGATTAGGTTATTTTAGTCATTTTCTCTTAAAAAAAATGGATGGATCAGATTAATTTGGTTTAAATCCCGTTTTTTGCCTTTTGGGTAAAAAAAGGGTAAAATCGTCATTTTCACAGCCCAATACAATTCATTCATACATTCATTCAAAGTTTAAACACTCACTAATACATTGATTCACAGTTTAATATACTTATACAATATTTCATAATTTCTAGAGAAGATAGGAGGAAGCAACAGGGGAAGGGAGGAGCTGGTGGTGGAGCTACCGTCAGTGGTGGTGACGGTGGTGGCGGCAAGTTCAATGCACACATTCACAGTTTAACATAACAAAACCTTCAAATTGTATGCACACATTCACAGTTTATACATATATTCACAGTTTAAAATACACATTCACAGTTTAATACAGATATTCAAAGTATAGAAATTCATAGAGGCATTTCATCAAACACCTGGTGTGCGGTTCTGAAACAGATCTCATATGCAGGTGCTTGAATAAATCTGATGTAGTTGTGGGTTCCGCCATGGACGGGGGAGGGAGGAGACAGTGGTGGTGCACCGGACGACGACGGTGGTGTGAATCAACCTCCTATACTTTTTTTTCACTGAACTTTTTGCATCTCCGGTGGTATATCTTAGGCAAAGTAGCGGTGCTGTTGTGATTTTCTTGTCGGAACTCCTTTTATCTCGTTAGAAACTACTTCTCTGATCGTATGTAAGAATGGTGGTCATAGAAATCGTAGATCTGGAGGCGGAGATTGCAGATCTGGTGGCAAAAATCCTAGATCTAAAAGAGGAAATCACAGATCTGGTGTCGAAAATTGCAGATCTAAACGTTGGAGTAGAGTGGGATGAAGATGACGATGCTGGATCAGGGAGGAGACGGCAGAGGAGTCGATTTCAACGATGGCAGCGGTGGCTGCAGGTGGCGGCAGGTGGCGGAGGTGGTGGCAGGCGGCGGCCGGTGGTGGTAGAGGTGGCGACAGGCGGCGGCCGATGGTGGCTGTGGTGCTTGAGTTTGAATGTGTGTTCTTGGAGGTTTGAGAGAGTTTTTGAGTGGAAGAATATTCAATCTGATATTTTGATCTATTATGTAAGTTTTTATGTTAAAATACTAAAATGACCATTGTGCCCCTCTTTGTTTTTGACCATTGATCAGAACTTAAAAATATCAAAGGCTAAGATTGGTTCTCATTTTTTTAATGGTTCTCATTTGAACCTATTCCTATATATATATATATATATATATATATATATATATATATATATATATATATATATATATATATATATATATATATATATATATATATATATATATATATATATATATATATATATATATATATATATATATATATATATATATATATATATAAGTCATAACTATTATTTAGAAATATATTTGAATTGACTATCTGAAGGTGTCTAAGTTATAACTATAATTTAAAAATATACTTGAATTGACAGCAGTAAAGTCCTTTTGAGTTGCTCTCATAACTGGCAGAGACAATACCACTAATAAAAGAAAGAGAGAGATATATGTATAACTTATTAATATATTATGAAGTAATATATTAACTAAAATCATAATATTTAATTAATAATTAATCAGAAATAAATTGAAATTAATTTTAGGATTAATTGAATTAATTAAAAGTGCAGGGGCTGAATTGTAATTATTCAATAGTTGAGCAATAGACAATCATACTGACCTAATGGGTTGGACGACATCACAGGCTTGGAGCCTGGTGGATTTCGAAACCCATATATGGGTATTGGCATTATTTATGGCAGTGATAAGTAAATTCAGTTATATAATAAAAGCCTTATCATATCAGGAATCTAAATAAGACAGTTATATGTCTTATTACTTATCACATGGAGACTATAAATAGATGCCCCTGGCACCCCATTATTCACGCCTCCTTCAAGGGATCCTCCTCCCTCTCTCTAGTCTTTCTTGCTTGCTAAGTTCTGGGTGTGAGCCATTAGAGGCATAACAATTATGGCACTAGCTTCCAAAGGTCAAAGGTATTAAAATAATTCCTTTTGAATTTTAATTTGGCCTTAGTTATAGGTTCAATTGAGAAAAACATAGACCCATATTAAGGAGCATGTGAACTTAAGATTTAAGCTCATTATTTG